>CAJHNH020004746.1:653896-1036979 GCA_905116865.2 Candidula unifasciata
TGTCCTCGAGACACCCAAATGTCTCCATGGGCAGGTCTCACTGGTACATCTTTTCCAAATGTCTCGAGACACCCAAATGTCTCCATGGGCAGGTCTCACTGGTACATCTTTTCCAAATGTCTCGAGACACCCAAATGCCTCCATGGGCAGGTCTCACTGGTACATCTTTTCCAAATGTCTCGAGACACCCAAATGTCTCCATGGGCAGGTCTCACTGGTACATCTTTTCCAAATGTCTCGAGACACCCAAATGTCTCCATGGGCAGGTCTCACTGGTACATCTTTTCCAAATGTCTCCAGACACCCAAATGTCTCGAGACACCCAAATGTCTCCAGACACCGAAATGTGTTTAGAAACCCAAATGTCTCCAGACACCGAAATGTGTTTAGAAACCCAAATGTCTCCAGACACCCAAATGTCTCGAGACACCCAAATGTCTCCAGACACCGAAATGTGTTTAGAAACCCAAATGCCTACAGACACTGAAATGTCTCAAGACACCCCAATGTCTACCTTCCAGCTTAACATCAAATGATAACTAGCATCTCCATACCCACTGTCCCCATGTGGCTTCATGGGCCATATAGTGGAGAGAGAAAAACAGAAAGAATAAAACAGGCATAAGTTGCAATGCAACTGCTCACTATTGCCACCTGAATGAGAAAAGATAAACTGACAGGATATGCCAGCAGTGACAGGATATGCCAGCAGTGACAGGATATGCCAGCAGTGACAGTATATGCCAGCAGTGACAGTATATGCCAGCAGTGACAGGATATGCCAGCAGTGACAGGATATGCCAGCAGTGACAGTATATGCCAGCAGTGACAGTATATGCCAGCAGTGACAGTATACGCCAGCAGTGACAGTATACGCCAGCAGTGACAGTATATGACAGCAGTGACAGTATATGCCAGCAGTGACAGTATATGCCAGCAGTGACAGTATATGACAGCAGCGACAGTATATGCCAGCAGTGACAGGATATGCCAGCAGTGACAGGATATGCCCTCTGCCTCGAAGAGGCCCAACCCAAATTACTGGAGGTCCTTCTCAAATGTCCTGTGGAGCCAGGGGACGTGAGAATAGAGCATCTGGCCGAACTAAGAAAGGAGTCAAAATTAATTGCTACTGGAATGCTAGAGGGGGTTACAAATAAAAAGCTAGAGTTAGAAAAATATTCTAAATGCAGGTAACAGATTCTATATATGCTGTCTACAGGAAACCCAACCCACCTCACTGAAGAGCACGGTCTTCAAAATCGAGGTTATCAGTGCTTCCGATCAGGACCGGAAAGTCATGGAAGAAGGGTGGAATATTGACTCTTTTGTTTTTGTGAGGGCAATATCACTTGGGATCCCTGCTAACCAACCTAAAGTATTTATGGATGGAGCGGAATATCAGATTCTGAAACTACAACTGGAAAATGCAGACTTCTACCCTGATCAATTATTACTGCCCAAATGAAATCGTCCCCGGCTTTAATACACCAATCTCAGTGGAATAAGGAAGGATTGATTCTATGTGTGTGATTTTAACAGCAACACACAAGGCTGGGGATATGACCATAATAGACACTAGAAGTATAGAGAGAACACTGGAGAGGTGGCAGGACTGGATGAGCACGATTTAGTTGATTATATATAGGCCAACTGCTCCGACCCAAACCATTCTAAACTTCGGGTCGTGGCAACACACTGACTGAGCGACCCCAGACACATAGCATGTTCACAGCTCTCGCAGATCTGTGGAATGAGAAACTTCAACTAGTTTGTATTGGAAATCAAACTGCGATGGCAGTGAGACCATCTACGGGAGAAGGTCTTCTGATTGTAAAATATGATAAGGTCAGCAGAAACTAGTAGCTGGCCACATAGGGTGGAATGGAGCGGTACATCGAAGGCTGACATGACAATGTTCAAGAGCACCGTACCAGGTAATACTGCTTGAAAAGTGCTCAGCGTTAGACCAGGAATATAACAAGTGTAGTGTGAAAACGGATTTAACAAGTTGAGTACTAAAGGGAGCCGGGATCATCATCACCAGAGGTGCCCAGGTGCAGGCATTATAAGCCTTACTAAGGAGTAATAGAGCCTAGAACATTTACATAACTGATATTCACTAAACATCCATAAAGATTAGCAGGACCATGCCAACAAAGACATCTAGCCCCCCCATTCACAATAAATCGGAAGGCATGCAAAAGACAAATTTGTAAGGGCGAAAGCTGCGAGTTAGGAAGGGGAAAGTGCGTGGCAGGAGAAAAAAAAAAACCAGGTTCATGCTGTAACATTTGCACAAAAAGACCACCGAAGAGAGTATATAGGGACTTTGTGAAACCAAAATTAATGATGAAAGACAGCGGGTGGATTCTCTTAGATGCTCACGCTGCAGAACAGATGAACAATTGTTCACCAGGAACACTAGTCAGCAACAAGCAGATTTTGCTGACAGACTTTTGCTTTAGATAACGACATTGAATCAGTTGTTCAGAGAAAAAACGAACACGAAATTCAAGCAAGAAAAGAAACAATTGGTAGAAGCAAGAAAGAAGTAAACCATCGAAGAGTCTCTAGGAGTTTCGCAAATTATCACTTAGATAGTAACTGGAGGTTGGTCATATTGCAAATGCTGAGAATGCCGGGAGTCACGCAAGAGCAGATTGTTGTAGATGCAAACGATGATGAATGACGGAACCTTAGGAGGAATAGTAGACCAAAGCGAATCTTTTACAGATAGTTTATGCTTGGCTTGGGCGACAGGGGACATATTATCCAACATCTGGAGTATCTGAGAGAGGCATATTAGGATAGCCACGGTCCATAAAAGAAGCCTGAGGGAAATGACATGGTTCGAATGGCTATGCAACTACAGACCGAATCAAGGACCTCACCAAGTGTGGTACTCTGTAACGAACAAGTGGTAGCTCGATGCAGACCCACCATCAGACTCTGCCGACTACAGTTGTAGGCATGAAAGTGAAAGCCATCCTTGCACCACAGCATGGCTGGCGTTTTAGAAACTGAATTCTAGTTTTCACATAGCGTAAAGAGCGCAGACACAAGAACGCTCTACCCGAAGAAATATGAGGGATGCTTTTCAGCATCATGGAACTGGGGACTGGGAAGATGAACTACCATGCGGCAAGTTGATAGATTTAGGGAAAAGCTTGGTTGAGGTAATGTGTTGGACAGGGATAGGGGCTTTGTGAAGAAATTGAGAAGACACCTAATAGAAAATAATGGTGAAAAATGATGACCTTTAGTATTAAAGCCTATCTACATAACAGTAGATCACCGGTGTACAGGTGTAGAGTGGTTTTGTCAAAGTAAAAAGTTGCTTTACTGTGCGACGAGAAAGATCGTCCCTGCAAGGTGGTGTGTCTGGATTCGCGCCCCATTTTCCTTTATAGTTTACAATGCAACGATCTGGTTGCCGGAGATAGCCAATGGGAGATCAAATTTGGCGAGATGGTGGGGACCGAGCCGACGGCCTGTGTACCTGGTGGTGCAGCCTAAATGTAACCATTGCAACGATAGCCCACAAACAAACACCTACAAGCACGGGGCTGAACAAGTGCACTGCGAATTGAGGCATGGCCAAGATAGATGGTGTGTGTCGCATCTAGTCACACAGACAAGTGGACAGCAGACACGAATTCCGAACCTCGATCCCAAGCAAAAGGTGCGAGCCTGGGCATCATCAAAATAATACGATCAATACCGCGTGATAGATGATCAAAGAGCCCACATAGCCTGATGGAGTCACCCAGTGATGAGCGGTTGGACAATGGAACGAAAACATGTACAAGCAGATGGCAATCCACCAAAGCGCCAAGGAGCGTAAGACACAGCAATTACTAAGAAAACTAAGTGGGAACCACGATGCTGGGGAGCAGATGGGGAGAATCCTCGAATCTCGTATACAAGGCATATGCATACCTTCAATCACAAGCTTGGAATATGGGTTCTCCAACTGCATGTAGTGTTACAGCATCGTGATGTAAGTTAGACATTAATTAAGTAGACATGGAATATGCAAAAATCATAGCAGAATCAGACTGTCATCGACAGGAGAAGGGATAGAAAATCAAGGAAGCGCCCATATTGAAGAAATGAGGAGAAAGCGGGGAAGACACAGTGCGACTAGGAGAGACGCAGGAGGGTACAAATTTGCAAAATACAGCTGAGAAAGTTCCTCATTAAGTATTGACCATACTCACGCCGAGGTGGGAATACATAGATTAAGGAACCTAGCCTTGGGACGGTTAAAAAGAAGCAGCTTTTCTACACCAGGCAAAAAGAATGATGTAGACAAACCTCCTGACCTTCCAGAAATTGGCTGACCATTGAAAAAAGTATAAAAACTTGAAGCACTCCAGTCTAGGAACCAGCAAAACAGATGTACGCAGTCAATGCATGGATACCGTCCATTGTGGAAAGAAAAAGAATCAACTGGCATTAAATCGAGCCAGATCAGGAAACCACCAAAGAGAAAAAGAATCATTAGCCCACCAGCCCCAGCACAAGACGACTATTTTATTATGGACAGACAGAACAAGTCATTATCTTCCGCCTCAGAAACAGGGCACAACCGATTACGTAACCACATGTACACAAAATTCAAGATAGGTGTATCAGCCATGTGCACCTGTGGAAATGTGCCCCAGACCGCAGAGCATGTACTCCAGGACTGCACCGAATTTGACACATTAAGGCAAACCTTTTGGCCAGAAAGAACAACAGTGGAACGTAAACTCTATGGACCACTGAATGAACTAACAACAACAGTGAAATTTATACAAGAGACAAAACTGCTGATATAGATAACTTATTTCAGGCGAACGAAAGAAGAAGAAGAAGCCAGCAGTGACAGGATATGCCAGCAGTGACAGGATATGCCAGCAATGACAGGATATGCCAGCAGTGACAGGATATGCCAGCAGTGACAGGATATGACAGCAGTGACAGGATATGCCAGCAGTGACAGGATATGACAGCAGTGGCAGGATATGCCAGCAAACCTAGAGAAACAGTCAATAATCTTAGAGACACTTTATAATCTTGGAGACACTATTGATAATCTTAGAAATGTGGTTGATAACCTTATAGAACTCATATAAATTGTTGATTATCTCTTGGACAGTACCCCCTCACACCCCCCCCCCCCCCCCCCCCCCCCACACACACACAAAAGGACAGAGGGAGGGAAGAATATATAATAAGTACAAGGAAGGATAAGTGGGAATTCCCATTTACAAACGGGCACTATCCTGTAAATCATACTTCACCTCGACATCACAAGGTACCAGAGGATCAGGATGAGATGAGAGAAGACAAGAAATCATTCAGCGATGCAATATGGCCTGCTCTGAACTCAATAAAGAATAAACTGTATGGTACACATGGAGATCTGGGCTGCACGACAGAGCTTATAAAGGCTACTGGCCTCCTGATATAAGTTTTCTGACAGAAGGACCGAAGAAGAAGCAAGGGAGGCAGAGATATGGATAAGAACACACAAGAGATGACAAATAATGTTTATAAAAAACTATAATCTGACAGTTATAAAGCAGCAACTTACTAGTGACAATAAACTGCTGGCCAGTGTGTGCTTGAGCCGGCTGGATGATTGTGGTAGTCTTCTGTCCCTGCTGGCCTCCACCTTGAGCGTTGGCTGCAGATGTTTTCACTACAGTTCCATTCTGCAAGCACGGCATAGGAAATTTTGTAAGCTAAGTTTGGCTGATAAATAAGCACAGTGAAATTATATCTTCAGTTCATTCAGATAGTGGGTTATATGAAAGGAGAGGAGTGGCAAGGGTGAAAGAAACATTTTAAAAACAAGAAAGACAGGGGGAGCTAGGCAGACTGAGGATCAAAGATAGATTATAGACAGAAAAAAAAGGGGGTGGGTGGGAAGAGAGGTCGCGGAAAGACAAGGAAAAACAATCTGATCTTACTACCCAGACACTAGGGAAAATTACTAGAAGTCCACGTGAAAAATCCCACCCTTCACCGGGATTTGAACCCAGGACTCCAGCACTCAAGGGGGATGCCATACCTCAAGACCACTCAGCCTCCCAGAAATTTTTTGGGTGTTGAGTTGTGTGTGCATATTCAGTTTTACAGATCCGGCTTACATATATGCAGACAGCTGGTTGCTCGCCTCTCAGATTGATACACTCCGACTTTGAATTAATCAGTTGAATTTTATGATACGTTTGTTTGGGAGCTGTAGGTCTACTGTTTCCTGTCCCCACAATGAGGCCCATACAGGTAACAATTTTTGACAATCAAGAATGGCTTTACCTGCACAGCAGTCGAATTCATCACTTGCAAATCCGTGACATATGTCTGTGTCGCCATCTATGTGGCATTAAAGAGACAATTATATCTGTAAATAAAAAAGCATACAAGAATTAACAATCATTTTTATGTCCGATACCTATACAAACATGTTTGTGATAGTCTATTAGCATTTGTTTCTTGGTTGAAATAAAATTTGTTAAAGGAAATATTTAATGCCTAATTCTACCAATAACTTAGATTGAGGACTACATGTGTCAGACAGTCACAAAGAAGACATCACTGCAGTCAATTTATTAAAGAACAGAGTTGAGACCCCCCCCCCCCCCCCCCAAAAAAAAAAAATTACATCCACTTAAGCATGTTAATAATTGCTCTATTCACATCTTCAGCAGCCAGTTTCAATACTAATGTTGCTGGTTGAAGTTTAATTATTGGGTTTGCCTGTAGGAGAGTTAATCAACTGGCAGCCCGAGGTCTAATCCGGCCAGCAGAGGTCTAGTAAGTGGCCCGAGGATCACTGCCAATGGTCTTGTATTTTTGGCCTTTCCTTTATTGAGGCCCAGGCCTCTGACGATCCCCAATTTCAACTCTCTGACCCAAGAGTAAGAGTAGTTGAATAACCCTGGTCTATAACAAAGAATTAGGATATATAATCTCTGTCATCAAGTAACAAGAGGATTTGTCCACTTTGATGTGTCCATGGGGACAATGAGGTGTTATCTTCTCTTCCTCCAGTTCTCTCATCGACATCGGGAGGTGTAAGGCTCTTCTGTCAGCTTTTTCTAATGTACTGTGTATAAGTTCATCTTCATTTCTTCACGTCCGTTTCTGATGACTTAATTCCAGTTTTTTTTCCATGGTCTTCCCACAGCTCGGTGTTCATTATATTTCTTCTGAGTGTGGGCTCTGTGGCCCCATATGGGGGAAAACAAAAACACTGCCTCCCCAACAAGCACGTCATAAAAGTCAACCAACTGGGGGTTTCCTTTGAAGTCGGAGTGCTTCTGTCTGAGAGGCAAGAAAATAATAGTCTGCATACAAATAAGTCAGACCAGTAAAATGAATGCGTACACAACACTCTAGTTCTAGAACAAGTCTAAAGTCCAGAGGTGGATAAACAACCAGAACATTCCGCTGGAGTTTACAGCTAGTGAAAGTAAAGAAGAAGAAAAAGATTTATTTCCTCAGCATGGCTCTTTGTGGCTGCTGGTACCAGGGCATACTGGTCAGATGGCCAAACCATCTTCTCTTTGCTCTGAAATGGATGATTGGTGTCAGTCCTAGTCTTCTGATTTCTTATTTTGTAACAGAATCTCTTCCTTTACTCTGGCAACTCTTCTAAGACATCTGATCTCTGTTGCTATGATTCTGCACTCACTAGCTGTTTATAGTCACAGTCTATATCTGACACTGGTGGCATAGTCCATCAATCAGGTGCCATCTCCACAATGTAGGTTGGCTGCAAAGCATTTCCGACACCCTCTGTCTCTTGTCTTGGTTGTACACTGTCTCAGACTGCTGTTTGTACCCCTCTTCATGTTGTCTTCCCATTTGTTTTGCTGCCTACCTCTTGCTCTCGACCTTTTCCTCCAGTATGGTTTTTAAAAGCATGTTATGTCTTTAATTTGGCCAAAATATTTTGATTGTTTCTTCTTATTTCTTTCAGTAATATCTTTTCATTCGTAGTCTTTCCAAAAAGTGGAACACAGTGTGTCAAAAGTGGTATTAGTCATTCTAGATTAGTCATACTAGATTTGCTTTTGCACAACGCATGATGATTTCTCTATCCATTCTACCTTCTGAAATTAAAACTGACCTTAGATATTTCAATTAAATTGTTTCCCTTGTTGAGTCCTGGGGCATTATATTGGGGGGAAGGGGGGGGGGGGGGCAGGGGGAGAGACAGACTCACTTGCCCCCCCCCCCCCCAGCATGTTAAAAATGGCAACTAAATATGGGTTTTTACTTCACTTTGACCATATCACACGCCATACAAGCTTAGAAACAACTCTAAAGGAAGAGCCTGGTTGACCAGTGCTAATGGCAGACAAAGAATATTGGAGATACTTTGAGCAGAGAAATACATGAGCCAGAACTGACAATTAACCAGAGATTTTAAAGCGGGCTGTGACGGCAAGTAATGTTCTGCATTGGTCCTGCTATAAACCTTGTCAACTTTAGCAACAACACCAATGGACTTGTTTACAGTTATGATTATATGTTGGTTCTAGCAACAATCACAAGTGCAATCAGGCATGTCAACATTAATTACTAATCACAAAAGCGATACATGATGTATTCTTATTTGCATTCACTGGCTGTATACATATATGACGTATTTGTGTGCAGACTGTTGGTTCCTTGCCTCTCAGACAAAAGCAGTCCATCTTCAAAGGAATCACTGCTAATAAATTAGTAGCCTTTTAATTTTATCACATGACTGATAGGGGGCCGTGGGTCTATTCTGTGCCCCCCCCCCCACACACACACACAACAGGTCCCTGGAACCCACAGGGAGAAGATAGTGAGGTGTGGCAACAAGAGTCAATCTCTACTGCAGTCACAAAACAAAACTTGATTTTATGTCATGACCATTTCTCCCTGTCAAGATGATCTGATTATCTTCACAGAAGGTTCTGTAATGAGAGAGAAGAGAAGTCTTTAGTGCAGGACAGCCTGGCATATGATACCACAACATCTAGAATGAGAATGGAGGTGGAGGCGGTCACTGCAGCTTGCTGGTGGCTAGAGAACAAGATACATAAACATGTCATAATTGTAACAGACTCTGAAAGCATGCTAAAAAAGGTGAAGACAGGATTGCTTCGAGTAGAGTGGCAAGCTTCACTTGCAAGATCACGAGTAGTGAGCATACTTTGGATCTTTTCTCCAGGCAAAGCGGCATGGTGGGGAATAAACAGACAGATTGGCTGGATCTGCACTGCTTGGTGGTGAATTGATACATGACAAGGCAGATGTGATCAGAGCCCTTTGGGAACAAGTAATAAAGTCAGAAGAAACTAGATAATTATGTGCTGGAGAAAATAATACACCTGGGTGTGATCAGAGGGTCTGGCCGCCACACTATGCTCAAAGGAAAGGCAAACAAACATACAACCATACTACAACCGGCACCATTAGTATTGGAACCTTGCGCTGGCTGCTGAGGATGGGGACAGAGCGCATATGGGAATGCCCCGAGTGCTATGATGTCAACTCTTGACTTAACTCCACTCCCGGTCAAGCTCTACTGCAGTCACAGACCAAAACTTGATTTCATATCATGACCATTTCTTCCGGTCAAAATGGCAAAGCAAACATTGTGCATCGCTAATGTGTTCCTTTTTCAGAGATTTTGCTCAAATATGAGATAAATTTGTGTAACAAGAAAAGATACAATAAAGAATAAAGAAATTAGAAGAAGACTAGGACTGAAACAATCACACAATTCATCAAAATGAGATGGTCTGGCTACCTAACGAGAATGCCCTTGTACCAACTGCAATAGAGAGCCACGCTGATGGAATATAATGAACACAGAGCAAGAGGAAGACCATGCAAGAAATGGAGCAACAATCAGGAGCAACCTAACACTCCAAAATGAACACCAACTTGTACAATGCATTGGTCGGAAAAGCCCACATACGATCCTTACACCTCATAACGCTTCGGTGAGGTTAATGGTGGAAGAGAAGAAGAAGACCATTGTTGATTATATCTTTGTTGATATTTCAATTATTATAATTATTTTTAACGTGGCAGCCATTGCTCATACTGTAATAGTAATAGACTCTAGGGTAAAAAAGGACAGAAGTGTTAATGGATTTATTATAACTATCGCACACACACACAAAAGGACAGCACTGTTTATCCATCAACATGGGAAAAATCATAGGTCAAGAGGTTTCCCATGACTGTTTACTAGGCGCCAAGGAACCGTTGTCAGTGGCAGCACGCAGACAAAAACATATGACCTGCTTGTTGTTGTTTGTTGTCACCCGTGTCCACGAGGCGGGGCAAGTAAACAACTGATTAGAAACACCAGCAGCGCTTTTTTTACCCAATATATTTGTAATTTTGTATAGTTTACGCTGTAAAGTGGGCGACGGAATCATTCTGTGCTAACAAACAGGGTAACGCGATACTTCTTTAACGAGATAAGTCGCTGTAGTTAAGCCCTTAGGTTAGTTAGTTTACGTTGTCTTCTCGCATCGGCCATTTGCATCAAACCGACCTTTCGACATTCTCGCTAAACTTCAACATCAAATTAACCCCCACAAGGACACTTCAGCGACAACAGCAGACAGACAAACAGTCATGCGATCACTAGCAATCATGAAGGGGAAAAGTTTGGCATAATTCACCTGATATTTGTTGACAGGAGACAGTCGTCCCAGAGACGGTGGCTATGGCGTTTATTCCTACGGCAACAGTTGCCAGACTCTCGCGTCTGCTTGGTCATATCCTTGCGCCTCACATCCGGGATTCTGGTTGATATTTGCACTGTAATTACATACAATTACCCTAATAAAACATGAGATTATTTTAAATATAAATTTCAATCATAATAATAGTAATTTCTTGTGATTTGTTTATTTTTATTGGGGGAAATGAATACAAATGATATATTTCTTTCGCGGAATGCGCGTTGACATGAGAGCAGGGGTTGACGGTGAGGCCAGGGAAACATGGGGGGAAGCAAGATGGTGGTGGTTCAACTTGGGCTAGCGTGCTTGACAACTGAGGAACGTCTAAATAGGAAAGGCCTTTCTTAGGGGATCTAATCAAGGGTTTCACTCACGTTATCTTCTCCTCTTCTTTGAACGTTAATCATTACTTACTGGTTAACCTGATCTTGTAAAAACCATCTGATAATTGTAATTACTGGCCGTATTTACTGCTTTTTGACTTATCTCGCAACACTCAGATCAAAATTTGCCTATGCCATTTTGAGCGAGTACTGTACTGCTTGCATCTTTATAAAGTGCTTCAATTGCATCTATGATGTTCTTGTCGAAGTTGAAATTGCTCATTATTTGCCAGAGCCCAACATGTCACACCTGGTCAAATGCTTTCGTGAAGTCGATGAAGTCATGGAATAGGTCGCGTTGACGTTGTAAGTGTTTCTCTATCATCGTTCTAATGTTGAAAATATGTTCAAAGATTTAAACAGCGGGGAATGGAGAGTGAGAAGCAACAACGAAATTCGTGATCTGTTTAAATCACCACTGATCATTGGCATCATTAGAGCTTATATGTTGAAATGGCTGGGGCATATTGAAAGAATGTGAGATGACAGAGAGGTAAAAACTGTATACACGAGGGAGGTGAATGGTCGTAGTCCACGAGGCAAACCAAGGAGGCAACGGAGAGATAATGTCCTGAGAAATCTGCAAACACTTGGTGTTATCAACTAGAAAGAGAAGGCCAACCAGAAAGATGAGTGGAGGTGGGTAATATCTGCAGCAATGAAACTCAAGGACTCAGAATGCTAAAGAAGAAGAGAAGAATAGTTGCTGCCTTTTGCAGTGTAGGCAGGGTTTAGGACCGCATTGCTAGTGCTGTCGCCACGGACTGTGCAGTTTAGGGTTTTTGCTTCTTCTCCCGATAAACAGCCTTACCAATAATTCGAACCAGGGTCTCCCGCCTAAGAGTTTAGGTTTTTAACCTTTTATATGGAATAAAAACCATAACTGAAGAAGTGCCAAACTCAAGAGGTACACAACGATACACGTGGGATGACCACATCAAGAGATGGACGAATAGAGTGTACTACCAAGACTTGAGACTGTGTTGGAATTCTTTGCAACAAACGTGATCGAATCATTTATGTATCTGATTAAGTTGAATACAATGCACACTATAAATTTCAAAATAATATACATTTAAAATACAAGAAAATATACCAAACCAAACAAAAAGTACAACCGGCCCACTTCATGTTAATACAAACGACAAGAAAGCCTTTATGAACACATCACATGAACATACAATGCCACAAATAAGAGTGAGAATATTCTTTTTTTTTTTTTAAGTATCCAGAAACCATGGCTCGGTACTATGAATATTGCAACCCCTGGCATTGATTCCATTATAGGTACCGTAAATCTGGGAGAAATGTGGCTTTTCTGCCTACCCCCGGGAGTTAACCCGGACCACAAGCAGTTCGTCACCCGGCCGAAGTGAAAGTCAGGTTTAACCAACTACGCTAGAGAGCCAGGCAGTGAGAATAGTCAAAAATCATTAACTGAAGTACATCCGAGAGCAATCACAGGTCTGTCTGGCCAGTTCAGTGACTGACACACGTGTGATCCAAAGCTGGATTAGGCATAAGCGAAGCTACAACTTAGGACCTCAGAATCTGTAGGGGCCTCAAATAAATACGTTTTTACAAATGTGGTAATTTGGATCTCGTGAAGTCTAAATCCTGCCCGAATGTGACCACACTGAAAATACAATGGCCGCCATATCTCCCAGATAGAATCAGGAGACGTGGACGACCTAAGGAAACCTGGGGAAGGTCATTACAAAAGAACACTAAGGTTAGTTGCGTATCCTTTACAGGACGCTGCAGAAACAACCCCAACAGCCCCTGGCTGTTGTGTGGTTTTTCTAGGCAAATTTACGTCCAGTAGTTTGCCATTGCTCTCTAGACGGTCGGCTTTCTTGATACCACTGTCGAAACCAACGCAAGGCGCATGGCCCGCAGCTTGGATCTAACCCGGCATCCCGGCATTACGAAGCGTTCGCATCGACTTAGTCACAGAGCCCACATAAAGGAACACTAATAAATATAAAATGACATGTGATAGCATAGGCAGCAACTGGGATGGCTTGTGAGTTGTCATATGTGACAACAACGCCATGAAGATGATACATTCACTGAAGAAAATGTACGAGACTTAACTGAGGAAAGAAAGACAGCGTGGAATGGATCTTGTTTTACACATACACGCGCTAGTAGTTCACACTATTACGGTATTTGTAGATAGGGTCTGACCTTTGCCCCATAGTCGCCGAGCAACCGATTACAGTCGTCTGCAATTCTTGATTAGCAATGCAAGTGGTGGAGGTTAGAAACCGTCTGTTGTTTCTCTCCCCCAACAAACGTTCCGACAACGTCTTGTTGCGCATGCACCTTTGAGTCGGTTCTAAAAGTCGTAACTAACTTTCAAAATCTCTAACTCAGTAACCGGTGGGTGTAAACTGTTGAGATTTGGCATTTAACCTGTTTATACTCATGTCATTGTAGAGAAAAGATTATAATGAAAACAAACGATATTATTATTGTCCTACACCAGATGACATCACAGGACAGTCAATTTTTTTTAGAAAGCGGTAAGACTATGTTTCCCGGCTTTCTGATGCTTTTAACGACCCCAAAACATCTAGAACTGGCCCTGGTGGGTAGAACTTGCCATATACTCAATTGCTGCTTATCCTGCAAAAGATCGGAAGCCACAGATTTAGATAATCTTGTCGATTTATAATATCCTTACGTATAACCATTGATCCTCCTTATTAATTTTATCTTGTGAAGTAATTATCTTGAACAGGCGCGCTGCTTCCGAGAGAACATTAGGGGAAGGACTGACGGCTGACTGACTGACTGACTTTCTACCCCACCAGGACATCACACAAGCGATAAACACCCGATAGCACAAAGTGCCACCATTGTGGATGAGGATCACCGTGGAGAGGTCCCAGAAACCGCGTTCAGCCATTAGACAATATTTATGGCCTGGCTATATTGCAGCTCCCGGCAAGAGCCAGGGTGGGGCTTCAAATAAAGAAAAATGTCATTCGAAATAGGATGTGAAGTAATTGTTAGGGGACAGAGCTGAAGCCTAGTTTAACTACGAAAAATAGTAGCAACGAAAACTTTGCAATAATAATAATAATAATATTAATAATATGCCGAATGGCAAATGAAGATAAAATCATTCTGACCGTTCGTCCACTCCACTTTAGGACTTTAGTCTTGTTCCATAACTTGGATTTTGTGGGCACGTCCGCTTTACAAACCTGTGGTCAAATATCATACATTCAATTAAAGGGAAACAATGACTTTTTTTATTTAAACTAAGGGAAACAATTTTAAAGTAAAACTAAATCCAATATATGAATAACTTTTGGCAATTTATAAGACCAATTACAAATTCTTGGTATATTTTATAAAACAAATTGTTAATAAACTTTAGAGTAAAATTGCAAAATTATGCAAATTTAATAAAATTTAAAAAAATTGTCATAAGCATATAATGCAAATATTTTCAAGCACATTCTGTTGTAGTATTTTATTTATATATAAATTTACTGACGTGTACTATTCACCTTCATCAGCACTATACAAATTAGACAAATTTTTATGGGGTACATTTTATTGTGCCTTATATAAAGCATCGAATTGTCATTCAACGGAAAATGTCATGCAGAGGTAAAGGAAGCATTTAGAAACAACAATGTCAGGAAGAGGCAAGGGTCTGGGTAACAGAGGAGAGAGATTTTGGTAAGCAAGCATTTCTGGTGTTTACAATGATATATATCAGAGCATCTTGTAACAAAATATAAACAACATGTTAGTTAGTTGGGTTATGCTCATTGCACTCCGGACATGTCCATAGGTGCTCAGATCCTCCCCTCAGTATGAACCCCAACGTCCGATGGCTAATAGTACCAGTTCTATGTTGATTAACAAGTCTTCTGGCGTGTCTGGTGTGCGTCTCGTTTTTTGCTGTGCCGATCTTAATTCCCAAGTCTGCCATCCTGGCGAGTGATGTGGATTCACTGCCACCAAAGTCCTCTATCCTTCCCATTTCTCTGAGGGCATTGATAATATCAGCATGATTGGATTGGATTGGCTTTTTACCCCACCAGGACATCACACAAGCGATAAACACCCGATGACACAAAGTGCCACCATGCGGATGAGGATCACCGTGGAGAGGTCCCAGAAACCGCGTTCAGACATTTGGCCATAATGATGACCTGCCTATATTGCGGCCCCTGGCAAAAGCCAGAGTGGGGCTTCAAATAACAAAAAATAACGTCCTAAGAAGGACGAAAAAAGTTATACCAGGTAAGTATGATCAGCATGATCCATATGATCCATAGGCTGACAACATGTAATTCTGACAACAAATGGAAATCAAATTCAAGCAAGATGGCGGAGTTCGTTCCACCGCTTGCCATAACATATTGACATTTTTCATTGTAGTTTCGGAACTGCTTTAAATATTTCTTACAATGGATTATTATGAACTGGTTTTAAGTGTTTAATTCGTTTGGACTACTGAATTTCAATTTTGGAGAACAGATTACTGACAATGCAGACTATCATCATACCACCATCAAAATACAAAAACCCGACCTTACATAAGCCAGACACTCTGGTCTGCACGATTGAAGGTCCGACCAGGGTTGCCAGATAAAAAACTTCATTTTATGCCAAACCATTACCCAAAATATGCCAGAAAAATGCCAGATAAAGTATAACATTGTACTCGCTTCACATTAAAAGCTCTACATTGAATTCTTCACTGTCATCCTCACTGGAACAAGTGGAAGACACGGCGTAAACCTTTTTGAATGTAAAATCTTGAAGCATTTTTTCAGATGGGATTAAGTCTTTGAAGCTCATCTATAATGATGGAATTTTTCTTGTTCCGAAAAAAAATCAATAAGGCCATCCTCAAGTGCAGGCGACATAATGTTTTTTTTTTTTAATTCATGAACATTTATTTCTATGCAACTGTATATGCTCCAGTGTACTCCCTAGACCATGCGTTCTCACGATTTCACTTAGATGATCAATTGTGTGTATTGCACAATGGTAGGTCATGCATACAGCAAGTTGCAACTCTGCTGCCTTTAACTTTATCATTACTTTGCCTAGGAGTCATTGCTGTAATAAGCTGTGACTGGCTTTTTGACGGAGTTTTCATCCTGTGTTATTCGAATTTTCCCTGATTTGATATGCTACTAATTCTTGGCACAACAGTGCACTGACACAGTTTACAGTATGCTGCATCTGATTCGTCTGAAGTTCTTATGAGCCGTGGTTATGTTTTATTCCAGTTACTATTACACTTGCGATGTCATAAGCTGTTTTCCATTTTTTGGATGACGTGACCATTGGTAGAAGCAATAAAATCTATCACCGATAGAACTATGTCTATATCCTCTCTATTTTATGTCCTCAAGTAGTTTCTGAACAGTCTGAATCACTTGATATCAGTTGTGGGTTTTGGTTTTATATCCCGCATTTATTCTAGTAGATTGACATAAATTACAGACAGCCTTGGTTTATCGAAGTCACGATTCATTTAGGAAACAACAAATACAATAAGAAATGGCGCCAATCTCCATTAGTCCGTACCAGGACATCACAACAAGGTCAAACTGAAATTAAGATGTTAACTCTAGGTCTATATTGCCAGGAAAAACCCAAATATGCCAAAATATGCCAGCTCTTTATCTTATGCCAGTTCAATTTCAAATATGCCAGATTTGTGGAATCTGGCATAAAAAATGCCAATATGGCAACCCTGGGTCCGACGGCAGCCGCAAAGGGCAAACCTAGCTTCCTGATGGCTTTGTTGTCAGGCCCCTTCGCCATACCGTCAAAAGATATCATAGATCTGTACCGATACGAGTGCCCTACAGAATGGTTTTTCTGCCTGTCTCCAGGAGGTCACCAGAACCTGTTCCAGATACTGCATGGGAAATCGGTGACCCTGAAAAGGGACAATATCACCTGCAGATCCATCCATCTACTATACTTTCCATCCATCCACAAGTATAACCATCCATCAATTCGTCTATTTGTCTACCCGCCCATCAATTGCACTACCCACATCCATTCACCCAACAATCTACGATCTATCTATCTATCTATCTATCTATCTATCTATCTATCTATCTATCTATCTATCTATCTATCTATCTATCTATCTATCTATCTATCTATCTATCTATCTATCTATCTATCTATCTATCTATCTATCTGTCTGTCTGTCTGTCTGTCTGTCTGTCTGTCTGTCTGTCTGTCTGTCTGTCTGTCTGTCTGTCTGTCTGTCTGTCTGTCTGTCTGTCTGTCTGTCTGTCTGTCTGTCTGTCTGTCTGTCTGTCTGTCTGTCTGTCTGTCTGTCTGTCTGTCTGTCTGTCTGTCTGTCTGTCTGTCTATCTGTCTATCTGTCTATCTATCTATCTATCTATCTATCTATCTATCTATCTATCTATCTATCTATCTATCTATCTATCTATCTATCTATCTATCTATCTATCTATCTATCTGTCTGTCTGTCTGTCTGTCTGTCTGTCTGTCTGTCTGTCTGTCTGTCTGTCTGTCTGTCTGTCTGTCTGTCTGTCTGTCTGTCTGTCTGTCTGTCTGTCTGTCTGTCTGTCTGTCTGTCTGTCTGTCTGTCTGTCTAATCTGTCTGTCTGTCTAATCTGTCTATCTAATCTATCTATCTAATCTATCTATCTAATCTATCTATCTATCTATCTATCTATCTATCTATCTATCTATCTATCTATCTATCTATCTATCTATCTATCTATCTATCTATCTATCTATCTATCTATCTATCTATCTATCTATCTATCTATCTATCTATCTATCTATCTATCTATCTATCTATCTATCTATCTATCTATCTATCTATCTATCTATCTATCTATCTATCTATCTATCTATCTATCTATCTATCTATCTATCTATCTATCTATCTATCTATCTATCTATCTATCTATCTATCTATCTATCTATCTATCTATCTATCTATCTATCTATCTATCTATCTATCTATCTATCTATCTATCTATCTATCTATCTATCTATCTATCTATCTATCTATCTATCTATCTATCTATCTATCTATCTATCTATCTATCTATCTATCTATCTATCTATCTATCTATCTATCTATCTATCTATCTATCTATCTATCTATCTATCTATCTATCAGCATGCCTGTCTGCCGGCCTGCCTGCCTGTCTGTTATTATTTGTTCGTTAGCACAGGCACCACTTTTATTCCATGAGATGGACCAATGTCATCCCCACGACCCAACCCGGGTCACGCCTTATTGGCCAACCCCTCCCTCCCTCTTTAGACACTCAGTGTACGCTGTTTGTGGGCGTCTACTCCGTCCATTTCCTAGTTTTAGAGAACCCGTTTTTTGCTCCCCTTCCGTGCGTTGGTGATTAATACACCAGTACCTGTCCTTGACATCCTTTTGAAGGAAGTTTTTCGCCAGGAACACAGATGTGTTTCATTTATTGTGTACATTAGTCTCATGTAGTCACTTCATAGTTAGAGCATATTTGTGTATGTGTACTGTGTTGTTCTTTATGTGCTGATGAAGGCTAATCGCCGCAACGTCCTTTGTTCGTTTATTGTGATCGATTTGGTAAAGCTAACATAAACTGTTTGTTGTTTATTGCCAACTTTTTTTCTTCCCTATAATTTTCTACTCCTTTTAAAAACACCTGCAGACTTGAACAGTACGGACAGCAGAGAAAACGGATCACACTCAACTGGCTTCAAAGCCAATTGGACACCGACGGCGTGAGAGACATCGTGAAAGCCATAACGGGAGATTGTGAACCAGACGTCTTCCCCATTCATCACGACGAAAGAAAATGGGGAGCGATGTGTAGGCCAACACGAGCAATACCCCACTATATATGTGTTCAAACCCCAGGCATAACTAAACATAACCACAGAGTGCTAATCACGATGCCTGACCGAAGGATTGCCTGTATGTACTGCAACCAAGATGACCACTGGTCGAACAAGTGTCCAGAAAAGAGAAAGCGACAGACATTCCCAACTACAACTCCGGAGATCCCGAAAGATAATCCAAAACCAGCCGAAACAGTCAAGAAGTCAGCACAACCTGAAACCAGTCAAAAGAAAACCAAAGCGACCGATCCTCAATTTCAAGAAGAGATGGAAGCGAAACCTAGCACATCGAAGGCCCTTCCACCAACTGTGAACGCGGTGGCACATCAGAAACAACATTCAAAAGACAGCACCACGGTAAATGCAACGATGACCACTCCAAGGAATAACGGGGCGAAACCTAAAACATCGGAGGCCACTTCACGCATAGAGAACACGGTAGCACTCCAGAAGACACCGCCCCCCCCCCCCCCCCAAAGACAGCGAGATGGTCAAATCCAAGACAACTCAAGCAACAACATCAACAGAGGCATACGATTCTACATACTCAGAAGAAGAAGAGACACCCAATACAATACCAGAGTATTACTACCAAAAAATGATAATCAACATAAACGAGATGAGAGAGACAGCTCAACAACCAAAGATATACCTCGGCAGAATGCGTGCAGAGGTAGAATTCTACTACCGACGAGAAATGAAATTCTTCGACAGAGAAGCAGAGAAATTTGCGAGTAAACACCGTGAAAATAAAGACCTTGAAGGACTTACTGACTTTGAGATACTGAATCATTTTCAAAAGGACATCATCAAGGGAAAGGCAACAGAATACATATATGACTGGATAGAGCAACAAAAGGAGAGCACGAGACGACTCTAGAGGGGCTTCTAAATGGTGCCCCTGCCCCATCTGTCTCTGGTCCTCCCATACCCCACTCTTTCTCTTGTTTTTTTGTTTCTTAAAATATTGCACTTCTACATAAAACAACAGATACAAACATACGGCAACACATGTAAACAGACTAACAAATATGAGCAACATACAAATACTATACACGATAGCATTTTCACAAAACCTGCAAACATACAAAGTTTGAAAAAAAGGGAAGAATCCCCATCGCACAATAAGTCTTATGAGTCACATGACTAAGATTTTACTGAGAATAATTATGAGAAGAATAAGAAACAATATTAAACCAGAAATCAGCGATGAACAATGTGGATTTGTAGAAGGAAAAGGTACAAACAATGCCATATACATCCTAAGGACATTGTCAGAAAGAGCTATAGAAGTAAAGATTGATTTGTTCATATGCTTCATAGACTATACAAAAGCATTTGACTGTGTGAAGCATGAAGAAGTAATCAAACTGTTAGAAAAATTAAATATTGATGGGAAAGATCTACGAAAAATAAAGAATATGTATTGGCAGCAAACAGCAGCTATAAAAATTAACAACTGTTTAGGTACATTTCAAAGCATAAAGAGGGGCGTACGACAAGGATGTGTACTTTCACCTGATTTGTTTTCAATATACAGTGAATAAATAATGAGAGCTTTAATTGGTATGCCTGGAATTGTGGTTGGTGGGCACAATATAAACAATTTACGTTATGCTGATGACACAGTCTTGATAGCAACAAGTCAGAAAGAACTACAGGAAATGAAAGACACTGTGGTGTTAGAAAGTGGAAGAATGGGCCTCAGTTTGAATAATGGGAAGACAGAAATAATGGTGGTATAAAAAAAAAATTATTCCTTAGTGTGTAATAAAAGTTGATGGTGTTATTTTAGGACAAGTACAGAAATTTAAGTATCTGGGCACATGGATAACATCAGATGGAAGATGCATAACTGAGATAAGAAACAAAATAGGACCGGCAAAAACTGCATTTTATAAAATGAAAAACATCTTGTGCAATATATCCTTGTCATTGAGAGTTAGAAAAAGAATTCTTGCTTGCTACATACATCCAGTTTTAGCATATGGCTATGAATCCTGGACAATCGGTAGGCAGGCCAAACAATTTCTGGAGGCCTTGGAGATGTGGTTTTACAGAAGAATGCCCAGAATACCTTGGACAGCCAAAAAGTGCAACCAAGAGATTTTGAAAGAGACGGGAGCCCGAAGACAACTTATCACATACATCAGAAGGAGACAGTCATCATTTTTCGGCCATGTTATGAGAAGAGGGAAAATAGAACATGTTGTGACCACTGGAAAGATCTGTGGAAGGAGAGACAGAGGAAGACAACGAGAGAAGATGCTTGACAGTCTTGTAGCATGGCATGGAGGTGTGTCGGCACATGAACGGATACATGCTGCAGGAGATCGCAGATTTATGGAGAGGCATAATCACCCATGCCAGTCGGCAAGGCACCTGATGATGATGATATGAAGCAACAACTGTCTTTGAACTAAGAAGGTAAACAATGAGACAGGACACCTCAGCAGTAAACGATGAGACAGGACACCCCAACAGTAAGCGATGAGACAGGACACCCCAGCAGTAAACGATGAGACAGGACACCCCAGCATTTAATGATGAGACAGGACACCCCAGCAGTAAACGATGAGACAGGAGACCACTTCCTAGCCATCGTAGAAAAGATGTTTCTATAAATAGGACAAGTCCTTCAAATGTACAATTATTGTTTCTTTAAACAGGACAAGTCTGTTGAATGTACAATTACTGTTTCTATAAACAGGACAAGTCTGTTGAATGTACAATTACTGTTTCTATAAACAGGACAAGTCTGTTTAATGTACAATTATTGTTTCTTTAAACAGGACAAGTCTGTTGAATGTACATTCATGAACTGTCTGTTTCACCAAGGTAACCGCTAGGAAACGACAATTTCTTTCTGCCTACAGAGATCTGGTTTCAACCGGCTGATCGCGGAAGCTTCCGCGTATCGGAGCAATTCTAGGATTCAGCTATTTGCTTCATTTCAATCACTTGTTACTGTAGTATGCACCTGACGAGATACAGAGAAATATGCCAGGCAATAAATTGTGCAATCTATTGTTTGTGTCTTCTTTGTTCAAATTCACATCGGGGAAACACTGCTTTGAATAACTGTCGTTGTTTGAAGCGTAGTCATCAACACATTTAAAATACCAAAACTATATCTGTGTTCTGCCATGCTGGCTCCGCGTGATGTGTCTGATGAACGATGCAAGAAGTGTTGCCACTTTTCTTTGACAAAAACATCCAAAACGGAGTCAAAAAATATCTACAAACATCTAAATTTGCTTGGAAAACATCTAGAACAAACATCCAAATGGAGAGTGTCACAAATTGCATAGCAATTGATATGACTTACCCTAAAGAATCATGTCCTCATCTTTACTGAAGTCTGCCTTACAAGATCCACAGGACAGGATAAACAGCTTGGATGATGAAGTTGAAGCTTGACATCCAAAATGACTCTGGTGTGCTTTAGCTGTTCCCATTTCTTTTAATACCCAACCAGGGAGCTGATAAGTGGAACAGCCCTTGCCTACTCTTATCAGGTAAAATTTTATTGTCAAGATAGCATTTAAGAGGTCAAATTTATCGTTTCTTTGGTTAGATTGGATAAATTCACTCCAAATGAAATGCATTTAGAAAAACATCTAGCATCTAAACGTCAAAAACGCTATCTAAATGCAAGAAAAAACATCTAAATATGGATGTAAAACATCCAAAGTGGCAACACTGGATGCAAGCACTGCTTTGCACTTGAAGCTCAGGGCAACTGGTGGCAACAGGACAAAGACCCCTGGCCCAGGTGCTCAGTCAGCTTTAAGAGCTCTTGCATGTTCTGGATTGAAGATTTGACGCATTGAGGACTAACTCCAATCCCATCAGACAGCAGTCGCAGACAGGGAGGCAGACGTGGTAGCTGTTTGTAAATGTTATTCATTGTTTAATAATAATCAAGACAGTCTGCACAATGAAATATATATATATCTGTGCAGTCTTAGATCCGCTCGTCGTGCTGTTAAAATATAACAAATAAATTAGACGCTTTGTCTTTGCCAAAACCATATACGACAGGGAAGATCACAGGATGTGGATTTCTGTGCATGATTGAGGCAGCATGGCAAAGTCAAAGAATCACAACCAAAACATCAAAAAACCACCGATATGGCATCCACAAACGTCTAACAGATATCTATCCATAAAAGGGGTTGAGCGGCGTCTGTGGCTTAGCGTTGCGAGTCCGTCTCGTAATTCCAACGTACTGCGATGGAAACCCACTGCTGGCTGCGTGGATTTTTATTATGGTATGGGGCGTCGCAGGTCGACCCAGCCTAAAATGGGTACCAGGATGGCTGTCCTGGGGAAGTAAAGGGCCGGCGTAATGCTGACCGAGTGCCGACTGGTCTGAAAAAATATGGGACGCTCTTCCCATATGCCCGATGATCCTAAGGCGTGAAAAGGGATCTTTACTTTACTACTTAAAAGGGGTTGATCCTAAGTTTTTGAGGAACATGAGGTTCTCCAGAAAACACAATAAGTCGCTCATAATCAGTACAGTTGATATTATTATACTCATCAAACACATACCACCAACATCAACAATAAATGGTGGTCCGTCTTTTTTTCCTGCCTTTCCCGGTCCTTTTCTGCCTCCCTTTCTCCTCTTCTCCGTCAAGTGTTTTTGGAATGAAAGTTTATGTTAATCATGCATCATAATCACCACCCTTACCATAAAAAAGTATGTTGCGCAAAAATAAAATAATGAACTGTCACAACAACATCAACTTCATCATCAGTAGCTGAAATCGTCAGAATACGACACCACCAACAAAAATTATGAATGGTGCCTCCTTTCTTCATACCGTGTCTATCTCTGTCTTCTTTTACCCCACCAGGACATAACACAAGCGATGAACACCCGCTGACACAGTGTGCCGCCATGTGGATGAGGATCACCGTGGAGAGGTCAAAGAAACCGTGTTCAGCCAATAGACCATATTTATGGCCGGGCTATATTGCGGCCCCTGGTAAGAGCCAGAGTAGGGCTTCAAATAACGAAAAATTGCATCTCACAAGGAGATCACGTAGATTATATATTTAATCTTTTGTAACAAACCGTGTCCTTTTCTGCCTTCTCTTATTATTCTACTCCCTTCCAACGGTTTGTGGAATGAAGGTAGTCATTAGATTTTTGGGGGTCATATTATTATACCCAGGTCATCAAGGACCGAGAGAAGGCAGAGAAGCTGAGACAGTCATTGCCACAAGGCCTTGCAGTCAAAGAGCTTAAGTGGAATTATAAAAAAAAAAAAAAAGTCATTTAAACAAAAATATTGTGCCTTTAATACCATAAGACAGTGCAGACAGATTACCTACCTCCCGGGGGAGGGATCTCCACACTCAGGGCCGACTATGCATGATCTGCCCATCTCCCGCTTCACCCAATATTGTCGCTTCCTTTCTACACATATTGAGTACCTGCCCCCTTTTCCAGGGTTTCCAAATCTGTGACCCCGTTCTCTTCTGTGGTGATTCTAACCCTTCCCATCATGTAGAAATTGAAATGTTGAGATATTTTGTACGTAACACGACCAGCTCCAGATCTTATATAAACGCATAAAGTATTTATGCTCGGATACCCATGCTTAAGCTCTAGAAGCAGCGGCTATTACTATGGTCATGCTTGACGTGGTTGTCTGGTAAGCGCCGCTGTCCTCCTGCATTGTTTTTCCCCTTCTTTGCGTTGTGTATGTCCATGCTGACCTTGATCTGCGCTTCACGGAGCCATCTGTGAACATGGTGATATCTTCTGGGTCTGAATGCTGATCTATCAGTTCCTTTACTTCTGTGTCTACGGCCGCAGGAATTTGATCCCTGCAGTATCTTCCGAGTGTGATGACAACCTTAGAGATGCCATGCATGTATACTGGTGTATTCGTCCATTCTTTTCCGTGTGACTGATCACGTCTAGGTCACATACCTACTGGATTAAATCCTCAGCCTTTGCCATCCAAAAGCGGCCTCTTTTGAAACGCTTTCTTTTTGTATCGTGAATAGCTTTGTGCAGTGGGTGGTTAACGTCTGTCGATACCCTCATGTACGCCTTGTCCGTTGCCACTTTGTATCTGTTAGTCATCGTCGGCAAACCCAGGACAAAACGCATGGCCTTGCAGGAGGTGTCTTTTGTGCAGCCGAGTATGAGTCTCATGGCCTCATTTTGTACTCGGTCCAGTCTTTCTAGTTGGGTTTTGCTGACAGTGAGGAGGGCAAGACTATAGTCAATGACGCTAAGCACAAGCCCTTGATAGAGAAGGAAAAGTAGGCGTTGTTCAATATCAGCTGCTGCTAGTACCTTGAGTGCTCTCAGACCTTACCTGGCTCTAAGTATGACGTTGTCTACGTGGCATTTGTATGACAAGCATCTGTCATATGTCATGCCCAGGTATTTCATGGTGTCTATTCTCTCTATGTCCACACCACAGATGCTTACGACTGGCGTTGGTGTACTAACGATGTGGGTATTCAGAGAGAACCATGTTAAGGAGGCTTTGTATGGGTTCACCTGAGCTCTTGATTCCTGGCACCACTCACTAAGTCTGTCTAGTTCGTGTTGTAGCGCGGTTGTAATTTCCTGCCTGTTTTTACCTCGACGGTACACAAAGATATCATCTGCATACGATATTGTTCTGCCTAGGCCTACGCTTTGTGCACTCGTGACTCCTGCTGTGTACACATTAGAGAGCACAGGCGACAATTGTGATACTTAGGGCAAATCCTTTAGGGCCTGTTGAGGTTCGGATGCCCATTCACCACATCGAAACGAAACTGTTCTTTCGAATAGCGCTGCTGAGATCCAGTTGGCCAGTTTTGTTTCTATCTGCATATCCAACAGCAGTCTGATGAGCATATTGTATGGGACGCTGTTGTCTATCTATCTTCTTTTACCCGACTAGGAAATCACACAAGCGATAAACACCCGATGACATAAAGCAGGGCTATTCAACTGGCGGCCCGCAGGCCAAATCTGGCCCGCCAAGTGGCCTGCGAATCACTTCTAGCTGTATTGTATTTTAGATCTTTCTATGCTGAGGCTGGGGCCTCGGCCCTCGACGATCCCCCTTTGTTTTTAAAATTTTGGCCCCTGAGCCAACTTAGTTGGATAGCCCTGACATTATGTGTCACCATGTGGATGAGGATCATCCGTGGAGAGGTCCCAGAAACCATGTTCAGCCATTAGACCATATTTATGACCGGGCTTTATTGCAGCCCCTAGCAAGAGCCAGAGTAGGGCTTCAAATAATGAAAAATTGCATCCCACAAAGGGATGACCAGATTTTACGATGTACGCATCTCCTAAGCCAATAGCGACTGAAGCCATTTCTATTCCCTCCTGGAAACCCTCGTATGTGTTCTAGATAAAAACTGCAGCATTGCACCATGTATCTCTTCCCGGACGGTATTCTATGTGTCAAAATATGACTATCCACATACGCTTTTCCCACTCTCCTGCACTCCCACGTACAAGGCGTAAACTTGAGTGTCACTATGGCTGTTAATACATTATACTCAACCTTCATACAAAGCTTTCTCCTCTCCAAGATTATGTCCCCCTTCTATCAAACCCAAATATCTAGCTACTATGTTTAAACGTATAAAATCTATATAAATAAAAATGTAAATGTTCCCAGCCACAACCACATCGACTTTTCTTTCGTTTCCGGCAAGGGGTTTAAATTCCCGGTTTCGACTCCCATTAAGGTGATAAGCATCCTGGCACTCTGGGGAGTGTTGTGGCTGTATTCTGTTAAGATGTCCAATGAGTGGAGTATTTTGTGTTCTAAGTCTGAAACTGGTGGCCTGGTCTCATTTTGTTAGATGGTTAATGCTGTAATTGATCAGGGCCAGCAACGGTATGGGCTAAAAAGTTTCGTCTGTGTTAATAGCAACATGCCACTTTAAAAAAAAATGTTATGGGCTAAAAAGTGGCATGTTGCCATCAACACAGATGAAACATCCACAACACTTCTCTCAGGGATAAAGCTGCTAGTATTCACCTAGGAACACCCTTGCTAAAAGAAGAAACCTTTCCCACTTATCTTGGAGTGACATTTGATAAAAGGCTCACATGCAGAAAACATAAAGACATTGTAAAAGGGAGGGCCAGGAGACGACTAGGCCTACTTAGAAAACTGGCAGGTACAGGATGGGGAGCAAATGTAAAAACCCTAAATAAAGTTTATAATGGAGATATAAGATCCCACTTGGAGTTTGGTGCAACCGCTTGGCCATCAGCTGCTAATTCTTATCTACAATAATTAGATAGAGTGCAAAATCAAGCCCTTAGACTCATCACAGGATCCATGAATACTGCACCAGTCCTGGAGACGCAGAAAATAACTGCAATGCAGACATTGTAAGATAGAAAAGACACTAAAACTATGATCAAGACCGAGAAGTTTGATAGTTTGCAGTCACACCAAATGAATCCACGATGAGATGATCTGACGTTGCGGCGTCTCAAACATAGCAGCTTTGTATATTGGGGGAAAAGACAGTATCAAGCAGATCTACCCGTAAGATTAACGCCACTGAAATCTACCTTAAACCGTGTGCCTTAGGAGCAAGTCTGCGACACAGTACAGATAATGACTTTAGTCATTAGGTGTTTCTGGGACCTCTCCACGGGTGTTTATCGCCTGTGTGATGTCCTAGTGGGGTAAAAAGTAAGTTCAACACAGGCAAGCAATCAATGACACACACATACAAACGAAATCAAGAAATGACACACATACACAAACAAAAGCAAACAATCTATTAGACATACACACAAACAGGCAAGCAATAACACACACAAGCAGTTAATGACACACATACACATAACAATGACACACACAATCTATGACAAAAACTCAAACCCAAACTATGACAAACACACATATAAACCAGCAACAAAACAGACTATGAGATTCAGTTTTATTGTTTGTCTCCATATATGTTCAAACCTTCCCCCAAGCAGGACAATTTCTGAGAAGAGCAAAAATAACTTAGGTTCCAATATTGCTGTCAAATCATTGGAGTTATAGCAACTGTGTTATACAACAGAACAAAGGACATGTACATACATTAGCCCTGCATTGCACTGATGATAGTTGCACAGTCGGTTATAGCATTTATTATACGTTATATGCATCTGTTATTATGCTGGAAAATTAAATATATTCTTGAATTCAAAAAAGTAGTGGACTGAATTAACTGCATCAGACAGATTGTCTCCCTTCCTCCAAACGTTTGCATGACAGCACTGCTAGTATTTTCCGCTTGACATCAATACATCAGTCAAACTACATCAATAACATCACTTACACAAAGAATGCTTCAATAATCATGCAAATAAACAGAACAACACCTGGCTCACACACAGCAGCTATTGCATGTGTAAGCATGAAAGTTCTTCTCAAATTTGTGCCAAAATTCCAAGAAGTTTGTTGGCTAAACACACAGATTGGTGCTAATGCTTCATTACTTATCTACAAATGAGGAGTTCACTGCTTATCGTCATCATAGCCCCCATAGTATTTGTCGGGGAGGGATGGGGGGGGGGGGGGGCCCTAAATATAATCGGGGCTTTAACATGGCCTAACGGCTGAACAGGGTTTCCGGGACCTCTTCCCGGGTGATCCTCATCCGCACGGTGACACTTTGTGTCACAGGGTGTTTATCGCTTGTGTGATGTCCTGGTGGGGTACAACTTACCTACCTACAAATGAAGTGCCAGGCTTGGACTACTAGTTCAACAATCACCCTGTCTCTATAGATATGAAGTTCCAGAACTGGCTTTGCTCACCACACTTTCTGAGCCTAGAGAGGGGTAGAAGCATCCCTGTGGGGAAGATTCCTTTTGTGTTAGGATGACCATACAGTGTCTAGATGAGCCTTTCTCTGATGGATGCTAGCAGTTTGCTGGACTTGGAATTATTTGAACACAAATGCTTCACATTCTTCCTGAGGATTTCAAAGAACTAAGCCAAGCAATCAACCAACCAGATAACAACAACAGTAATGATTTCAAACTACATTAACACATTCTCAAATACAATACATTAAGATTTATTGAAGAAATTAATAATGCCAGAAGCAAATTAGCAGTCTGAAATATAATACGCTCAACAACAGAACAGCAATAATAGATGATGTTCAACAACAGAACAGCAATAATAGATGATGTTCAACAACAGATGACTTAAAGAAAACTACATATTTCTACAAGCCAGTCTCTCTCTCATTCATATACATTTACTCAGGAAACAAATAAGTCAGGTTATCACAAATAATAAATAGAAGCAGCTGAAATCCTCTCTGTGATATCAAGGAAACATCAATGTACAAAACACACATTCTAATGATGTAGATTCATGTTCAGAAAGAAAGCAATGTGGGGTGAAAGGAAATACACTTTCTACTGATGTACATCTGTATTCATGAAGAAATGAGAAATGAAAGGAAACATTACAATAAAATTTACAAATCAGGGCATTAATAACTTACAGCATGAACAAGCCTGCATACACTTCAACAATAAATCAACATAAACAATCAATATCTGTCCAATCTGCATACAAACGGTGCTTGCCTAAACAATCATAAACTTCTAGTGCCGGGTTAAGAAAGAAGTAACATCCAAAACTTGTCAGTCTGAGACAACAGATTACATACGGTAACAGAACATCACAATCTAGTGCCAAGTTGAGAGCTGACAGATTTACAAGAAGTACTATCCAAAACTTGTCAGTCTGAGACAACAGATTACATACGGTAACAGAACATCACAATCTAGTGCCAAGTTGAGAGCTGACAGATTTACAAGAAGTACCATCCAAAACCTGTCAGTCTGAGACAACAGATTACATACGGTAACAGAGCATCACAATCTAGTGCCGGGTTAAGAGCTGACAGATTTACAAGAAGTAACATCCAAAACTTGTTAGTCTGAGGCAACAGATTACATACGGTAACAGAACATCACAATCTAGTGCCAAGTTGAGAGCTGACAGATTTACAAGAAGTACCATCCAAAACTTGTCAGTCTGAAACAACAGATTACATACGGTAACAGAACATCACATTCTAGTGCCAAGTTGAGAGCTGACAGATTTATAAGAAGTACTATAAAAACCCAATGCTAGGGTGAGGGACAACAGATTTACATAAATCAAAAACATAAAAACAGGTTATGTGGTAACAGATACAACAAACATATCCATGCTTCCTGTGCTCGTATCCCCCCGGATGGAGCATGGGAACCATGCAAACACAACCTGACAAGGAAACCGAGGTTACCCAACATGGAGGTAACAAATGTCAACACCTATGCACATTAACAGGCTAACAATAAACTACTCGGTGATGGGATACTAAACAAACCAGAAGTGAATAATTCACAAAGTAGAACTATAGTTTTTGACTGAGGACAATTTATACCTGCAGAATATAGGAAAAAACACACACACAACAACAGACAAAGAACACAGTTCTTGTAAAATAGTTACTTTACATTATTGTATGTTATAAATAATTTAAGGCAGGATAGCTGGCTTCTTTTTTAGCTGTTGCGGCTACAACTGACCACACACAGACACCTGTTGCGGCTACAACTGACCACTAAGACAGCTGCTGTGGCTACAACTGACAAAGGTGTTTACCTACTATGGCTTACTGTAGCCCATTAACTCTTTGAGTCCCAAGGAACGCATCATACGTTCATAGGTTCCGACCTAGAAGCCCAATAAACGCAAGACACCCCGATTTTACATCTCTCTTCACTATCCCCTGGGCCTGTGATGCTATAACATCCTGAGACTCAAAGAGTTAAGACACCTGAAGCACTAACACAAATGCGCCTATTTACATAAAACCTGTTTTATCTATCCTTCAAGCTGTCCGTAATCACAAATACTTTTGCCCCAACACTTTCTAACTCCTCAGTAAAACATGTGGCCTTGTAGTGTCCCAGTCAACTGCAACTGACACACTGATATGTATACGCCATCAGACAAATGCTGTATAAAGTGATCACAAGATACTGAAATCATATGGGAAGAAGTGCATAAATAAATATCATATAAGGCTTCTCAGGGACTGTTGTATGAGGATAAAGATAATCTGGTTCATCAATAAAGCAAAGAAACACATCTACAAGGAATACAAGGTGCAATTCAAAGCAATGTAAAAAAAAGCATGATTGGCATTGATAATGTTGGTCCTCATGGCAGGAAGGTATTTACACGTTCTGTAAGTTGCAACAAATCTGTCTGTGTCCGATCTTTGGGACTTGGTTACACCCTAGGACCATGTTCTTCAACCTGGCAGGGGTCCATGGAAATTTCCTGGCTATAGTGGAAGCTTAATAAAGAAACTGAACTGATGTTATTGCGATACCTTGTTTCTCAGAAACAATGCTCAGGCCACGTATCAAATTAGTTGAAAAACTAATTTTACAACATAACATTTAATTAATCAAATGTTTACAGTTGTATATTTCCATTTTAGCCACTAGTTGAGACACTTCTAATTTCCTGGTCCATAGATCTCAACAGGTTGAAAAACAATGCTCTAGGAATTATGTATTTTCTGAGGAATATCAAGGCATGAACCTCAAGGGCTGTCTCTGTGTCAGGGTGATCAGACCTGTCATATCTTACATCTTTATAGTCGAGGCTTTCTTCTGAAACTGAGAACCTGAAAGACAGCGGACACCCTGTGGAGGATGGCAGACTCATATAACCACCCACAACAAAAGACCGCACCCTAGGAAAAGAGTCACGGTACAGTGACGCAGTGCTATTTTTTCTTGGATGGTGTAATCTTGGGTATCCTAGAGATTTTGGTGGACGTCACAGTCGGGAGCGTCACATTTCGTGTCTGCACATTGTGAGTCTGGTAAGTGACGGTGGTGTCTGTGCGCCCTCCTACGTTCCTGCTGTCACTCTGTATGGTTGTATACACGTCTGGGCCATCATCAGGAGCCTCAGATCCTGTACGACTGGTTGGTCGGCTTCCGCTGGCGGCGCTGGCTCGACTGGAGCTACGGCTTGCTGCAAGTACAATCAGAATAAATATTCAGTATTTACAACTTAGTCGATATTTACAGGCCAATCATTTAAAACTTAAAGATGTGTCTGTTGTCTATTGAGATGATGATGACCACTCTTTTTCATCAAGTATGAGTACGAAGATGACTGATCAGGCCGATAAGTAAAAAATTAAAGTAAAGATCCCTTTCCACGCCTTTAGGCGTATCGGGCATATAGGAAGAGCGCCCATATTTTTTTCAGACCATCAGCACTCGGTGGGTAATGTGGTTCTGGTACCCATTTTAGGCTGGGTTGACGCCCCCTACCATGATAAAAATCCACACAGCCAGCAGTGGGTTTCAATCGTGGTACGCTGGATTACGAGTCGGACTCGCAACGCGTAAGCCACGGACGGATCAGGCCGATGTGGGCCCGAAAATTTCCTGGACAGTGAGGACAGGGAATGAGTGTTGTGCCAGGGAGAAGATCTCCTGCAGTCGCCTTTCTGTCCATCCTTTTCTCTTTTCTTAATCAGTCTTGCTGTTCTGTTTGCTTTATATGTAGAGTTGCACGCCATGAATTTTGGTCTAGAGAGGCAGCCTCTCAATTGGTGTCATTCATCCCAAATGCTTTTAGCGAAGACTCCTTAAAGTGTTTCTTTTGCCCGTCTTGGGAACGTTTCCCATTTTGCAGCTCACCACAGAAGAGTTTTTTTTTTTTAAGCCTGTGATCTGGCATGTGTGCCACATGACCAGCCCAATGAATCTGATACTGCATCAGTAGAGTGTGGATGCAGGTGAATCATTTAAAACAGAGATATCATTTACAACTAAAACATCATTTACAACTTGGTCAATATTCACAAGTTAATCAACATTTACAAGGGAGCTGTAGTAGCTAGATGCCTGTCTGCCAACCCAAAGGTCCTGGGTTAAAATCCACATAAAATGTTCAACGCTCACATAACTGCAATTTATGGTGATTCAAGGATTCTTACACAATCACTGAAGAAAACAAATCAGAGCTTCAGAACTGAAATACTATAAAAAAATAATTCCTAGAATACCATGAACCAAGAAAAAGACAGAAATGACTGTAAATGATCTAAGAAGAGAGGAAAATTGGCTCATATACAGCATCTTGTCCCGAAAGCTGAGGTAATCAGGTCATGTTAAATTTCATGCTGGCCTGGACAAAACGGTGATGGAGGGTATCGTTTCTGGAGAAAGAAGTAGAGGCAGAGCTTTGTGATTGTGGATAAAAAGCACTGAAGATGCATTGACAACAAAAGCCCATAGGGCTGAAAAATTGGCTAGACGAATAGAGACTTTCAGGTGTGCTGTGATGACAGCAACGTTCTGTAAAGGACCTGTTGATTGATGATGTAAACGACTCAAAATGAAACATCCAACTGTTTAATGTTACACTCTATCTGATGACATCCATGTGCCCATGTTTTACACTCTATCTATCTGATGACATCCATGTGTCCATGTTTTACACTATCTATCTGATGGCACCCATGTGCCCATGTTTTACACTCTATCTGATGACATCCATGTGCCCATGTTTTACACTCTATCTATCTGATGACATCCATGTGCCCATGTTTTACACTCTATCTGATGACATCCATGTGCCCATGTTTTACACTCTATCTATCTGATGACATCCATGTGCCCATGTTTTACACTATCTATCTGATGACATCCATGTGCCCATGTTCGCTTTATTTAAAAACAGACCCTTTTTCGTGTCTTCAGGCGTACTGGGCATCTACGGCTAGACCTATATTTCACAGACCAATCAGAACTCAATGGGTGATGTGGTCAATATAACCCTGACTGCCTTTACTTTCCACAACTCTTCTACCCATTCAAGGTTGAATCAACGGGGGAGCCAAGGTCATTTCTGAAAAAAGTCCAGCGCTGTTAAGATCCAAACCCATGACCCTCCGTGCCATGGTGAGTGTTGTTTGAGTGTGTAGCAGTACTAAAATATAGAGAATTCAACAAAGCAGGTGAGGAAGAGTTTATGAACAAGACCTGTGCGTATGTATCAGCTAAAGAGAGTCTCTGGCCTGACAGTGGTGCTGGGCCAATCAAGTGAAACACTTACCAGGGTTGGAAATGGTCCTAGGACTGCGCAACTCCTGAGTCACCTTGTGCTTCACCACCCTGCTTCCATCTGGGTCTGTGTGGGACATGATCTGATGCACTTCCCCGTCCGGTGACACTTTTGTCTGTCTCCATGGAGTCTGGTGCACAGCCTTCTCTCGGATCTAAGATGAAGACATCAACATTAGAAGAAGTTGATGATGACAACGACAGTAGTTGTGGTGATGACAAGCAATTAGGTAATCACATTTTTTTCTTCTAATTAGAAGTATATCTTTTGTAGTCAGACTGCATTTGCCTGGGTGAGGAACCATATATAAGAACACAAAATCACATAACTGACTTATCTCCGATAGAAATCACATATGTGTATGGCCACCAGAATATATGACATGTGTGTGGCCACAGGAAATAAATATGGCCAGGAAAAGCTATGAGCGACAGGGCCATAACTCAAGTATATTAGACAAAACCATGTTGGATGTTAAGTCCAATAATTGAATCGGTAACCATGAGATTCAATTTCAAACTGCCAAGGGATTTTGTACATGCGCAACAACACACACGGGTGTCCGATCTTATTACCCAGAGACCAGGAGAAATTACTAGAAGTCTCCGCGAAAAAATCTGAGCCTTCACCATGGCTTGAACCTGGGACCTCCAGCACTAGAGGCGGACGCCATGCCTCGAGACCCAGCAGCCCCCTAAAATAATATCATATCCAGAAGGATTGAAGAACCATGAACCCTGATATCTGTGTCAGTCCAATCACATGAAAAAAAAAAAAAAAAAAAAAAAAACCAAGAAAGTGGACATACATAATTACCTATTAAATATTAACATGCACAATTGTATGTTTGATGTAAAACAATGGAAAATATTAAAAAAAAAAAAGTTTGGTCTCTCCTGTCCCAGAAGTCAACAGCTTACCTTTGTGATAGGTCCACTGGCTGTACTAGCAGACTTCCCCGAATATGATGATCCACTGGAATGTGAACTCCCGGCGGGGGATTTGGCAACAAAGCCTGTCATAGACTGACTGACACCCTCGGCCAGGACAAAATGTTCCCTCAGCTCCATGTTTGTACGTCCCTTCGCTAGGTGATTGAAGACAACAAATATGGTCAGTACAATAATAAAATGATGAGTATCTTGTGTGGAAACTAGAACTGCTGGCGTCTGCTAGAAGAATTTGTGGACTGAGGAGCATGGTTTTTATCTTCTTCCTGTCTCCATGCAGTCTGTGTGTGTATATGCTTAGGATGTCATGGACTCAAGAAAAATGCTTGCAGTGTCAGAGCTATAACTCTCTCTACATGACAGATTGCGAGCAATAACTCTCTCTACATGACAGATTGCGAGCTATAACTCTCTCTACATGATAGATTGCAGTTTAACCACACATAACAGGTCACATGATACCAAAAATTGTTGGCCAGTGATGTGTGTGATAGAGTGAGAGAGATAGAAAGACAGAGGGGGAGAGAAAAGAGAGGTATACACAGACAGATCAGCAGAGAGATCAACACAGAGAAAAACGTTAGGGGCAGGGGAAACACATTCCCTCCCACCCTTTAAAAAAAAAAAGAATTATTATGTCTCATTTATACTGAACATAATCAAACTATATTCATTTACTGTAAACAGCAAATGTGCATATACATGTGATTAATTTTGTCTCATAAAATGCATACTTTAAAATCTATCAATTTATTAACACTACTATTCCATCCATCCATCCATCTATTGAGAGAGAGAGAGAGAAACAAAGAGAGAGAGATACAGAGAGAGAGAAACAGAGAGAGAAACAGAGAGAGAGAGAGACAGAGAGAGAAACAGAGAGAGAGAGAGAGAAAGAGAAACAGAGAGAGACACAGAGAGAGACGCAGAGAGAGAAACAGAGAGAGAGAGAGAGACAAAGACGGAAATTCTATCCATACACATTTAACATCTACTATAAGCCTCACACAGATAGAACAACATTCATAAAAGCAACCACATCAAATCATTCTCAAAAGACATATTTCAATACACATCCATCATGCCCTTTAAACAAACACATCAGCCCACACAAGACCAACAAAATCATATCATTTGCTTTGTTGAAAACATTACAAATCCTATTTCTCTAACTGCAAGCAGTGGCGGCTTAGTGACTAGACCCAAGGTCTTGAGATCGATTCCACAATGAGTCTGACTGTTTCAAAGTAGACCTCAGCTCCTAGGCCGACCCAACCTAAAATGGGTACCTAGAAAAATCCTGCGAAGTAAAGGTGGCTGGCACAATGATGACCACATCACTCATCGAGTTCCGTCTGGTCTACACAAATATGAGTCTAAAAACATCATTTGCCTTTTGTGCCACTAATATGTGAAGGGCCTTTTTCTTGTTTTACTGATTTCTCCCCAAGTAATTTCAGTCTGAGAATATAAATAAATGATTTTAATAATATCTACTGTAATCTAACGTGACTATAATATCAACTATGAATCTGAATAATCAGACAATCTTTTGATCAAATACCCAATTTACTTGTATAAAACAAAACCAAATAACCACATCATATAAATAACAACAAGGATTTCAAAAGGCAATAACAAATAAAAAAAAAACAAAAACATCTAGTGCAAAACTGTCCAGATACCAACATAAATCATGATGATAAAAAAAAAGCACAAAAGCACAAAATACGCAGGCATGCACTTACATCTGTCGTTTGTTACGCTTATGTCTAAACTGAGTTATGTCTTGGGTGATATTCACAACACTCCGAACATGTTCATAGGTGATCAGATTCTCCCTTTAACATACACATTATGCCAGTTATTTGTGCATCTGGTATGCGTCTCATGCTTGACTATGCTGATCTTTACTCCCAATTCTCATATTCATAGCAGCGATGTGGACACACTATTCCCAAAAAGCTTTCATCTCCTACTTCTCTAAGGCTATTAACAATGTCGGTACGACCCATATGTCACAACCCTGTGAGTACAGTCAGCGGAATGTACCACACCATAAGGTGTGCGTGTTGAGGTGACACCTCAGGGTTGACACAAAGGTCAGGGCCGTGACTGGTCAAGTCTGTTCTGTTATTGCACGGTGAAACCAGCGCTCAGGATAAAGCGCTTGGACACAGGCAAGAAAGAGTGAACTTTGTTGTAGACAAGTCCGCAACACGATTACCCCTTTTGGGACTGAGCTGGTGAACGGGGTCAAGCAACACGAGGTGGAGAGAACACAGGACATTCGGTGTGCGAGGGTCAGACCAAGCAGACGTTTAGCGAGACAGTGATAGTATATTAGAGTTAGGATATTTCTGTTAATGACTGCATAGTTTATGTAGTGTTCTGTTAGGATAGTTTTTGTGTAGTGTATTTAACTGGTACAAGGTATTGTGTTGTTTCATAAGAAGTAAATAGGTTCCAGTTACTTCTGACCAGTTAAATCAGTTGTGTACATGTTCTGTGAGAGAACGTCTAACCTTGGCACTCTGACCCTGCACTCGACAGAGGCTGTGACAGTTTTATTGGGTCAGCGTGGCGATAAAAAGAGCGTATCTCGCCGTGCTGTGGTTTGTGCACCAGGAGATTGCCTGTAGCGCATACTGGGGAACGAGGCGATTGTAAAGCCCGTTCGGCCAGAGGGTCCAGGCAATAGGTGGCCACACAGCGGGAAGTCAACTGTCTGTTGTATTACCTGTACTTACAATAAAGATTGTCGTGTGTGCTCTGTGTGCGTTCAGGTTTAGTGTGTGTTAAAGGTTAGTTTGTCTGTCATAGGGTCAGTTACGAGCCACGGACCAGCAAGGTCACCCAGAGGTCTGTGACACCATAGGCCGACACTTATGTCTGCAGTGCAGATGTACTTGGCAACACAACAACCATCTTTACTTCCCAGGACTTTACCTAGTACCAAGATTAGATTTGCTCAACATGGGAGTCGTGGTCCAGTTACCAAAAAAAAAACAAAAAAACAAAAAACAACCTTGATGTGGATTTGAATCCTAGGCCTTTGGGCCAGGCAGTTTAGCGTCTAGCCACACTACCCTGTTGCGCTCTACAATTCCTTACAGACTTTCATAACATCATCATCCTCATCAAGTGCCTTGCCTACTAGCATGGGCGATCATGCCCCTCCACTTTCTGCACCGGTGTATATCAGTTCGTGTCCTGACACCTCTCCGTGCCATGGTGAAAGACTTCAAGAATCTTCTCACGCTGTCTTCCTCTGTCTCTCTTTCCACAGATATTTCCAGTAGTCACAACATGTTCCATTTTCTTTCTTCTCATTATATGAACCCAAAAAATGATGACTGGCTCTTTCTGATGTTTGTGATAAGTTATCTTCGAGCACCTGCCTCTTTCAAAACATCTGGGTAGCTCTTCTTGTCTGTCCAAGGAATTCTAAGGATTCTTTTGTAAAACCACATCACTGAGGCCTCAAGGCATCGTTTGGCTTGTTTATTAATTGTCCAGGCTTCACAGCCATATGTTAAAACTGGCTCTATATAGCATAGAAGAAATCTTTTCCTAACCTCTAGTGACATGGATTTATTGCATAAAATGTTCTTCATTTTGTAAAGTGCAGTTTTAGCCTGTCCTATTCTATTCTGTACCTCTGAGATACATCTTCCATTGGATGTTATCCATGTGCCTAGATACTTACATTTCTGTATTTGTCCTAAACTAAGGCCTTTGACTTTTAATATATATTTAGGCACTATTCTTTTCTTGGAAACCATCATTACTTCTGTCTTTCCATTATTCAAACTGAGGTCAATTTTATTACCTTCAACCTCCACCGTATCTATCAATTCCCGTAGTTCTTTCTGATTTATCGCTATTAAGACGGTGTCATCAGATTTACGCAGATTATTTATATTTTGACCACCATCCACAATTCCTGGCATATAAATGATAGATATCATGATATATTTCCTGTATAAAGAAAACAAATCAGGTGATAGTATGCATCCTTGTCGTACTTGTCGTACTTCCCTCTTTATACTCTGAGATTTTCCCAACTGGTTGTTACTTCTTATAGCTGCTGTTTGCTGCCAAAACATGCTCTTTATAATTCATAAATTTTTTCCATCAATGTAGACTTCAACATACTGATTATTAACAGTGAAATCATGTTTCTGCCCCAGATTAGATGTAAATTTGACAGGACTGAAACAACCCAAGGAAACCGACTCTGGATCCTTCAAATCTTCACATCTGATATCTATTAGACCTTTCAAAATGACAATCTGTTCAGTTAGTTTAGAACTACCATAACAAGATAAAATTCTGAAAACATCCAACACAGTTCATGCAAAAAAAAAACAACATTGTTATATTAGTTTTATCCTTTGACCTCATTCGTTCACCTGTAGAAAGATATCTATCCATTTTTTGTACGTTAGTTTGTAGGATTGTTGATTTAATAACACACAAAATGTCTTAAGGGAAAGAAAAAAAAATAAGCTGCTTACTGGCAACACAGGATTGCAAGCAAGCCAAGGGCTGACAACATCACTTCAAACAACAAATAATAACTTTACAGATGATCTATTTGCTACAATTTTAAATCTTCTACCATTTATCTCCCCATAGAGCATAGGCCTTCAACAATCACCCGTGGGCCTAAACTGGCCAACAAAGCAATTTTTACTAGCCCACGAGGCTGGTGTAAAATTACTAAATAATCTGGCCATTGAGCTCACAAAATAGCAGAACATAATTTCTGCAAATTACCTCATACAGACACATTTAGGAATTTAAAGAAAGGTTTCAGTGGGTCAGTGTGTCTGGCCAGAGGGAGAGGGATTATTATCCCATAAAAAATTGTGTTACGAGGAAATCAAGGTGTTAAGTTTATAATGGATTTTGTTCTATATGACCCATGACAAGGCTAGTAATTCTAAAGTTGGCCTATGGACCAAAAAACTGTTGCCCACACCTGTTCTACACCCTTACCATCTTGAGCAGCTGGCTCCCCATTATCCTCACCTCTATCTCCAGTTCTCTTCATGTGTATCTTGTTACCAGACATAAAGTCAGGACCACACAGGGGATCTTCCAGTGTTGGTTTCTGGGTCCCATTTGGGGAGGCGGGGTGGGGGGGGGGGGAAGAACTGCCATCTATCAAGCGTGTTATAAAAAGTGACTAATTAGGATGTTGCTGAATGTGTTGAGCCAAAAGCCGCATCAGATATCACAGCTAAGCTGTATACCACCACATTACATATCAACCACCTTTTTAAGGGCTTACACAGAAGAAGTTAATGAGGACTGAACTTGGGACAACCATGGCAGAGAATTAATCATTATCTTAATACAATCCCTGTGCACCTTTATTAATTCTTCTTCTCATTGTCCCTGCTGTGTGGTGTTGCTAGTCATGTCTATCCCTAACCTTCTGTTTCATGTACTCTCAGTCAACTCTGACACAGATGATCCTCCATAGTCCCTGCTGAGTGGCATTGGTAGTCATGTCTATCCCTAACTTTCTGTCTCATGGACTCTCAATCAACTCTGACACAGATGATCCTCCATAGTTCCTGCTGTGTAGCGTTGGTAGTCATGTCTTAACCTTCTGTCTCATGTACTCTCAGTCAATTCTGACACAGATGATCTTCCATAGTCGTTGCTGTGTAGCGTTGGTAGTCATGTCTTAACCTTCTGTTTCATGTACTCTCAGTCAACTCTGACACAGATGATCTTCCATAGTCGTTGCTGTGTAGCGTTGGTAGATGTCCTAACCTTCTGTTCTATGGACTCTCAATCAACTCTGACACAGATGATCTTCTATAGTCCTTGCTGTGTAGCGTTGATAGTCAAGTCCTAACCTTCTGTTTCATGGACTCTCAGTCAACTCTGACACGTGATCTTCCATGTCATGATGTCAAACTGTCTAGCATTTTCTCTTTGTCTCCCTCTGCCTCTCCTTCCCAACCTTCCCTGGTTACTCCAGTTTTCTGCTCTCACTAAATAACCAAAAAATGCTGGTTGTCTCATTCTAATTATTAATATTAACATACTATCATCTGAAGCCATTTGTTAACACAGTATCAAAGGAAAAGAGACACTTTCTGAGATAATTTACAACTTAAACTATTACTATTTTCCTATCAGTTCCAATTTTAAGTGGATAAAATATTCCTGCCAGTTCTAACTCAAGTATGTAGGTTTTCTCAGACAGCTCTAGCTTTCAAGTATCTCTATAATCACCATGAAGTTTTCAACATTAGGAATATAAAATCTCTGAAACAGTTCTAAATTTTAGAAAAAGATTTATTTAACAATCAAATTTCATCCCCCGACACTATGATGAACAAAAATTGTTAAGACAAAATCAAACCACCGCCTCCAATAAAATTAAAATCACAACACTGATCTATCATGCGAAGACTTACACTGAAATTATAGGAAAAACAATGAAAATAACGAAAAGACAATGATAAGCAAATTTTCCAAAATCTTTGGCGATGCAACCTAACATCAAATCACAGGGGGAAAACAAAAATAAGACCAAAGTTTGACAACAGAAAATGAACCATGGCAAACAGGCAAGGCACAGTGCAGCAGCACAGGAATACTACACCGAGGGACCTACGTTCTTCGGTGTTCTGATGGAGATAACGACGTTTGAGACGGAACTGTTTCCGACGCCACAAGCCAACTTCAAACAGAGAAAGCATGTACAGATTACTCATAAATGTCATATCAAAGTATATGTACCCACACTCTTATATTTGTAGATAAAGTAAAGGGCCTTTTCACACACTTCCAGGTGTATTAGGCATATAGGGCTAGACCTATATTTTATAGCTCAATCGGCACTTGGTGGGTGATGTGTGGTCAACATCACACCAGCCGCCTTTACCTCCCAGGACTTTACCTGGTACCCATTTAAGGCTGGGTCGACCTGTGAGCCAAGGTCATTTGTGAAATAAAGTCTGGCTCTGCCAAGACCCGAACCCACGCCTTTCGGATCGGCAGGTGAGCATTCACATTTATAGACAGTATCACTAATTATATAAGTAAACATTATTCATGAAGTTGTAATGATAAATGTATTTAGAGAAATTTAGCAGTAAAGCTTGCCTCGGTACATTCTGTCTGTGTGTTTTTCTTTTTCAACAAACAACTAATGCACTCTTTGATACACTTTGTCTCTGTTCAATATTTTTGTTCAAACAATCAATTACTGTATTCTGTGAGTTTCTAGTACAAGCTAGTTTTTTTCAACAGCTACTGTATTCTACAACACACACCCTCTCCAGCATAACCTAGCTGTTCAAACAAATACTGAATTCTACAATACACGATGTCTCTCATACAAATTCAAACAAACAGCTATTGTATTTTCCAATACACACTGTCTCTAGCACAACCTAGCTGTTCAAACTACTACAATATAGTCTGTTTCTAAAACAACCTAGTTGCTCAATCACATAAGTGTTACCAAGCTCACATGGGTATATTGTTCAGGACAAGCAGGCATGCAAGGCAGTGAAAGCGCAGATTGTTTGGCTGCTAAAGTGACAGGGGTAGGGACACTAATACTGGACAAGGCAGACATTCTGAAGACCTTTCATGAATGAATGCTGACTGCAGATACAATGAAAGAAGAAGCAAAAGGTGAAAGGTTGCACAAATTTGGAATAAATTGTGGATCCAACAAAGAAAGGATTTATGAGAAGAAGAGCACAACTGGGATGTCAGTTCAACAAGAATAGACCATAATTCCTCTTCAGCCTTACAAAAAATGTCACAATTAAGGATATAGGCTAGATAGATATTTGGTAAGCTTTAAAAGTGTCATGAAGCTACCTAAAATCCTTCAGGTAACCATTTAGTTTGACTCCAAAAACACTTCAATATTCCTTAGCGATACATTTGGTTGCCCAAAACATTTGATGTAAATGCTTGTAATAAATGAAGAAAGCTGCCATTAAAAAAAAGAGCTCACACAGTGAGCAACAATTTATAAATTTAAATGCAATGATTATTAAACCAAACAATACAATAAAAAAAAAAGGGAAACAACAACACTTTCAAGTAACAATTACCTCCCACAAGAAGGGGGGACAACTAAACTTCAAAACAAAAGTTATCTCACTTATTTCATAACATACTTCTGAAGAAGTTTTGTTTGGAAATTATAGTTTAAAACAGAAAGAATATAAGAAAGTTATAGTTTCTACCTTCAAAGCAGAAACAAAATGAAATATTTCAGTTTCACACCAAGTTCCTGTCACAAAATAAAACAGATAATCCCTTAACCATCTTTCCTAGATTCCTTGTCTATTGAAAAAAAAAACAAAACTAAAAAGAGGGAATGGATAGTAGTCTATCAGTACTTTCTACATCTTCTTCTTCTCTTCCACCATATACCTCAGTGAGGTGTTAGGGGGAGATGTAAGGATAATTTGTGGGGTTTTCTCTACAACTTGACAATGCCAAACCAACACACAAGAACACCTGGCTACAGAGTGCCCGATCTAACTATTTTTTAAAATGGCTGAATGATCTTTTAGGGATTTTGTTCTCTCGAACTCACATTCAAATAGGGACTGTTTGAATCAACAGGTTTCAATATTTCAGGCTACAAACCCAGAGAAATAAAAAAAAAAAAAAAATAACTAAGGATAACAAAAACAAATAACAAGAAAAGATAAATTTATGAGATAAGAGAAAAGTGAAATTACTTACTGTACATCTAATAAAACTGAAGTATTCATCCTACTAAAAGCTAATCATAAAGTACAACAGGTCCAATTTCAAAAAAAAAAAAAAAAAGGAAACATGGTTCAAGAATAATAAGGGAAATATTTGAACACTTTAGTGTCACATGTTCAGCTTCAAAAAAAAAAAAAAATTTTCATTGGAAGGAATAAAATAAAATATTCAACATGGAGAGAAGAAGCTCAGGCTTTCATGTTGAAAACAGCAGGGGAAGGTGAAAAATTGGGGGTGATACTTAACTGGGTTTAATCTCAGAAGCAATGTGAATGGTGTTGATGGTAAGGATGATGATGATGGTAATGAGCAATGTAAACTTCAACATAAATACACAGGTAAAAAATAAGCTGTAATATGAAACAATTCATGGTTTAAAATGTACAAACAATGGAAAGAGATCATGTAGGTATTGGAGATACAGGATAATATGTGCAGAGTAATACTGGATGAGTATTTGTTGAGGATTTATTGTGTTATGTGTTGATAATATGTGGTCCAATATTGGTACATGCATATAATAAAGGCCAAAGAGACACAGAACACTGAATAAGAGGTCCAAGAAAAAAAACACACACACACACTAAACATGACATCACAGAGAACAAGGAAAACTACAGAGAAAGCCAATGAAGAAACAGAATGTCACAGAGGACATAAAACACTGAACAAGAGGATACAGAACACTACACAAAAGGTAAAAAAGGACACATAACATTACACAAGAGATGAAAGAGGGCAGAACACTACACAAGAGATCAAAGAGGACAAATTACCACATAAGAGATTAAAGAGGACAGAACAATACACAAGAGAACAAAGAGGATTGAATATTACACAGCATTTGGAAAGACAGAGAACATTAAGATGGCAGAGAAGCAACATGTCTTATGTCAGACAGGGCACATATATTTAAAAGCAACAATATAGTTTTGAAACAATATATCAGGTGAGAATTAGGAATATAACATAAAACACTGTAAAATTACCTCTTTTATCAACTGTTAGTATATAATTTTTATAACACATGTAATCAGGTAAGTACATAACTGGATTGTATTAGAGTTCAAACTCTGTTACACGTGTAAGTGGAAATGTTAAAGTGTGTTACTGTTTCAGGTCTGCCTGATGTTAAGATCTCATTTTGTCGCTGAAAGATGTAACATACTTACAACTGCACAGACAGAACACAGACTGAAACTCTAAATTGTGCAACAGAAGGTAGAATCTCATATATGAAAAGTATTCACAAATCGATTTATGGGCAAAATGAATAAATATAAACATATTAAAGTAAAGGGTATCCCCATGTGGTAGGAGCTCCACTAAGGGCTGGGGAGGGGGGGGGGGAAGAAACACCGACAGACCTACTGCCCCGACATTCCTAACAAGTATGTAGCAAACAATGACTTATTAGGAAAGTTTCCTTCAAAGTCAGGGCATCTGCCTGAGAGACAAGGAACCAACAGTCTGCATATAAATAAGCTAGATATGAAGAACAGATGTGCATGCAAAACTCAAGTTCTGGAACCAGACCAAAGTCCAGAAGTAGACAATCAATCAAAACTCTGTGCTGCAGTTTACAGCTGATCAATGCGAATAAGAAGAAGATTACAGCAAAGCACCTTCTTCACACCAGTGGCACATCGGGCATACGATGCTGGATCTTTTATAGACCAAACAGCACCAGGCAGGTGATGTCTTTATCATCAGTTTGGCCTCCTTTACTTTCCAGAACATTATCTGGTACCCAGTTTAGGCTGGGTCGACCTGGGACCCATATTCCACCACAGTGCAGATTTGAACCTTAGACCATCAGGTTGGCAAGTGGATGGATGTCTAGCCATTTGGCCAATGCAACCCCATATAAACATATTAATGCTGACAATAAATAGTGAATGATCAAGCCGATAAACCATAAAGCATTGAGAATGTCACCTAAAAAGTTTAAACTTAAAAAGTAAAACCTAAAAAGTAGATGAATCAAACAAAAGTAGAAAATAAAGGAGGATTTAGGAAACATTTACTGGGGGGCGGTTGTCATGATTTTTTTGAGAACTTGTATCTGATTTTATGAAATATGGGTGTGGTTGTAGACAGGTGTGGGTGTAAGCAGGTGAGGGTGTAAGCAGGTGAGGGTGTAAGCAGGTGAGGGTGTAAGCAGGTGAGGGTGTAAGCAGGTGCAGGTGTAAACAAGTGTGGAAGTAAACAGATGTTGATGTAGACAGAAACACTGATCAAGCAACTGTCTGGTCCTGTGTTGGAGCCACAACATAAAAGAGTGACTTAGTGACAATATGACAAGAGTGACAATATAAAGTGATCTTGTGACAAGAGTGACAATATGAAGTGATCTTGTGACAAGAGTGTCAATATAAAGTGATCTTGTGACAAGAGTGACAATATGAAGTGATCTTGTGACAAGAGTGACAATATGAAGTGATCTTGTGACAATACAGCGTGATCTTGTGACAAGAGTGACAATATGAAGTGATCTTGTGACAAGAGTGACAATACAGCGTGATCTTGTGACAAGAGTGACAATATGAAGTGATCTTATGGCAAGAGTGACAATATGAAGTGCTCTTGAAACAAGAGTGACAATATGAAGTGATCTTGTGACAATATGACAGAATGATTTTGTTGCAGCAACTGTGGCTACTAAAAAACGATGTACAATGAAAAAAAAAAAAAGACAGTCTGAGATGATAAAAACTCTTGCCGCACAGCTAAATAATTGCAGGGAAACTGAACTCTCTCAAGCAAATCACTGACATCATCTAACACCTCTCAATCCAAATAAAAGGGTTCTCATGTTTGCATATTCTGGTCCTCAAAATATGAAGACCAAAAAACAAAAAAACAAAACACGATGGTTTTTGTTCTAAGGTATGAAAGCCCATTCTTGGGATAATACACAAAAATTTTACCGGCGATTTCAACAAACTCTGGTTATAAGGAAAAGAAATACAAGATTAATTTTCACATATTGATTTTACAAATGGTAATTTTCCATAAGGAACACAACAGTTAAATTTATCTACAACAGAATAATTTATTCTTAAAAAGGACTATAGATAGGGAAAAAACAAAATAAATGCCAGCTTTACAGAAACAATAAAAAAAAAAAAAAAAAGGGCGTACCGCGTTTAGCATTCATCAGCAAATGACAAGAAACAAACAAAACATACAAATATAAACTACTCTGAAATGACAACAATTAAAAAAAAAAATTATGTCAACAAATGAAAAAAATGGACTACAGACACTGTGGATACACATAAAGAAGAACATCGATAAATATACAGAAGAATGTAAATAAAAACACAAAGGCTGGCAAAGTGAGTTGTTTAACCCTCTGAACCCTGACTCCACCGGTATTCAGTGATTCTGTAGCTGAGCACCCCAAGGGTTATCTCACATCTGGTATCTCAGTCCCATCAGATGTCCCTCAACAAGAAATGATAACAGTTCCCTGCTGTAGGCTGGCGGATTTATTACAGAGAAGACAGGGGCCAGGTACGGACACAAGACTGGGACATGTAGAGACAAAATATAGGGGCATGTATGGATGAAAGATTAAGGCATGTGTGGACACAAGATAGGGGCATGTATGGACAAAAGATTGGGGGTATGCATGGATGAAAGATTTAGGCATGTGTGGACACAAGATTGGAGCATGTATGGATAAAAGATTGGGGCATGAATGGACAAAAGATTGGGGCATGAATGGACAAAAGATTGGGACATGTGTGGACAAAAGATTGGGGCATGAATGGATAAAAGATTAGGGCATGTGTGGACAAAAGATTGGGGCATGAATGGACAAAAGATTAGGGCATGTATGGACAAAAGATTGGGGCATGAATGGATAAAAGACTGGGGCATGTATGGACAAAAGATTGGGGCATGTGTGGACAAAAGATTGGGGCATGTATGGACAAAAGATTGGGGCATGAATGGATAAAAGATTGGGGCATGTATGGACAAGATTGGGGCATGAATGGATAAAAGACTGAGGCATGTGTGGACAAAAGATTGGGGCATACATTGACAAAAGATTGGGGCATGTATGGACAAAAGATTGGGGCATGTATGGACAAAAGATTGGGGCATGTAAGGACAAAATATTGGGGCATGTATGGACAAAAGATTGGGGCATGAATGGATAAAAGACTGGGGCATGTATGGACAAAAGATTGGGGCATGTATGGACAAAAGATTGGGGCATACATGGACAAAAGATTGGGGCATGTGTGGACAAAAGATTGGGATATGTATGGACAAATGACTGGAGTTCTATGGACACACCAGTGATGATAAACTGAACTGGAGTCAATCTCACATCAACCACAGCAAGAAGGAGAGGAAATATGGCTGAGTTCCACTAAATTTTGTTCTGAATATAAAGCAGAGGTTCACGCTACAGAGCAAGTTCTAACAATTATTTATAGCCCACAACAGTGAGCTAGGGATTATGGAACATTATGAAATGGTGCTTGGCAAACAACAGAAAGCTTACGGCTGTATTACAAAATAGCACACCCCCCTCCCCCCAATACAGGGCTTATGGAGCATAATGAGATGTTGCTTTGCAAACAACAGAGGGTTTTCAGTACTTAGCAAAATAACACCCAGCCCACAATAGAGAGCTAAGGTATATTATGAAATAGCACCCAGCCAGGAGCCAATTATACAGTCTTAAAATAGTTTATTGTGAAACTGCTCAGCCAACAATAGTGAGTTTTGGGGTTCAAAGGATTATAACAGTGGGCACAGACACAAAACACATGAAGTTAGAAGTGTTATGGAGAGAACAGACTTACTCATTCTAGCTACATCTTGGCAATTACGAAGGTTTCACAAAAGAAAAAGACAAGTTACACATGGCATCTGACAAGTAGAACAGTATTAATCCAGATGTTTGAAACAAATATCTCAGATGAAAATATGACGAGACAAATCACCCATTAAGTTAGAGATGGAATCAAACATGAACAACAATATGAAGTGCAACAATGAACAATTACATGGGGACTGTGTGTGCAAAAGTCCTTGCTTTAGAATTCACTCTAATGTTATACACATGTTTTAAAATTTATCGGAGACAGATTTAAAAGATGTAGAACAGTATAAGAGTAGCATCTGGCTGAGTAGTTAGAGCACTAGTTTTCATATTGGAGACCCCGGTTTGAATTCTCGGTCAGCCAATGGAATTCAAAACAATCCGGAACAAAAATGCATTCTTAACCTCTATTTCGTTTGCCATGTAGGTTCCACAGAAATTAATTCTTGTTGCCAGTATTCTATCACCACCTCTTTATTTAAGCTTTCCCCTTAAGTTCTGCAGTAACCATTTTGCAGTACTAATCTATGACTCCGATTCTATAAAATTAATTTTCATGTAAGAAAGAAGAATCAAACATAAGACACAATGATTGGGATAGATAGTTAAAGAATGAAGATATAACTGAGTCCTATTTCAATCATCTAAAATCTCTAAATACTAAACCGGTAGGGACTTCTGGCACTCTCCGTGAACAAATACTGTGAGAGAAGTATACAGATACATTTATATATAGGTTGCATACCTCGACAAGGATCGTTCTTCACCAAGAACTCGTCCAGGGCGATCCAGCCACCACCAACCCTCACCATGACTGTACTACGTAGGATTCGAACCAGTCGTAACTTCTGAGAATCTCCAAACTATGAAAACAATAGATAAAATATTGTAAATATAAAGTATCAGTTGAGATTAGAATAGAGACATCTTCCTATCAACAGGCACAACTTTCACCATTTCTGTATTCTAACAGTGCAATAACTGTTTCTTAATATGTTTTCTATAAAATGCTTTTTACATGTTCCAAATAACACATTCATTTTAATATATTCTCTACAGTACACTGGTATCTATGATTTAGGGGTTATGAATGCAGTTTTATAATTCTGACGTATCAGGTTTGATTCAGCTGAAGGTAATACAGGGAGCAAACCACTTAGCATTGACTAAAACAGGGTATCAGTGAGTAACCATTTAAAATGCCATGGTACAACTACCTAGTAAAACAATATTTGCTTACCTGCGGATATAAAATTTGCATAGTGCTGGATTTTTTTCAAACAACCCTGGCTCCAAGGTGGACCCAGACCTAAATGGGTACCAGGTAAAGGTCCGGGAAGTAAAGGCAGTTGGCTTGTTGTTGACGTCACCCATCGAGGGCCGACAGGTCTATAACGAAAAATATGCGTCTAGCCTCACATGCCCCATGTGCCACTGGCGTGTAAAGAGAACTTTACTAGTGAAACTAGCGCTGGGCTTGTTCTGAGACACGTGATGAAGGATAGAGAACCAACTTTCTTTCAAACTCTGTCACACATGATCTTCTTCTTCTTCTTTGCGTTCCGTTTTGTATGCTCCGCTCAGACCATCAGGTGGTTTGCCTCCATGAACTCGCAAGTCAGTAGCAGGTCCTTCATGGTTCCCCATAGCTTGCTCTGCAAACTTTGCTCTTGAGGTCAGGTTTATTTTCGTAGTTGTAGTTAGAGTGGGCAGGTCTGCAGAATGTGGGGACTGTACAGTCTTTATTTTATGCTTGTGGTAGTTGAGCCTGCAGTGTCCTGTTCATGGAGCACATTAGGTCACACTGCCTATACAACATGCCACACCCACAAGATTTTATTTAAAACAAATTCTCTGTAAAAAATTTTGATCTAAATGTTGAATTTAGAAGCACATCACAGCACTTGGGACACTCCTTTAAGCGCTCTGTTCCCATCTTCAGCAGCAAACCAAAAGTTCCAATTCCGATGGCCCCAGTAACTGTCTGATTGTACATCAGTCTCGCCCCTTCCCTGAGTGTTGAGCGTCTGTCAGATCCCCTGGCACAGCCATTCTCCTCAGACCGTAATGATCTATCTGCGCCTCTGCACTGTTCACTAGCTCCTAGCGGGCCCTCACAACGTCTAGCTTGTCATACATTAATTCATCACCAAATGGTGGAGAACCAGCCAGTCTATCTACCTGTTCATTTCCCAACACACTGCCATGACCTAGAAAGAATATCCAAAGGAAACGAACTAATAAAAAATTGCATCCCATATGGGGACGACTTTCATAGAAAAAAAAGTAAAAAAAAAAAGAAAGTAAAGGATCCTTTCCGCGCCTTTAGGCGTATAGGGCATATAGGGCTAGACCTATATTTTTATAGACCAACGGCACAAGATGGGTGATGTCAGCATCATGCTGGCCGTCCCTACTTCCCGAGACTGCACCCGGTACCCACTCAAGGCTGGGTCAACCTGGGAGCCAAGGTCATTTTTTTTGAAGAAAAGTCCGGCTCGGCCAGGGAGCGAACCCACGACCTTCCGATGCGAGGCGCATGCCTAGCCGCTCTGCCACGGCAACTCCCTTTCATAGAAAAGCTAAAAAAAAAAAAAGGGATCAAACCATTTAATGCAAAAGGCTCCAATGTAACAGATCAGTGCCAGCATAGCCAAATGTGTTCAGAAAATGTAGCAAACGATGATGATGATGACAAAAAAAAAAAAAAATGCCAGTGCAGTTGTGGGAGATGATGGCAGAACTCACCCGGTACTTCCCTTCACCAATCTTGTGTATCTTGAACTGCTTCATACAGGTACACTTGGACACCTGCCTTCTGACCTCATCCAGGATCTTCTCAGAGTCTGTTTCTGGCTTGGGCTGGGGACAGTCAGATGGTCATGTCAACCTTCCATGACACAATGTATGGACAATGTGATCAACAAGACACAACAGACCTGTAGTGAACAGACTGGGCAAATATCTAAGGACAGGTTAGGCACATCTGATCTTCCTCTTCTTCAACATCCTGATCCATGATGTGGTTGGTTCAGAAACTCCTGCAAAAGCAGGCAACTATTATTCATGATGAAATGAGGCTTTACAAAGGTGGGGTTTTTGGTCCCAGTCTTCAATCCCCAATACTGAAGGACCAGTATATCTCTCTTTATCTGCTCTCCACCCATTGACCGTCTAGCTTGGGAAGCCCTGCAGGCAGTTACGTTAGCACTGACACATCTCTAGGGCCACTAAGAAACACACGTTTCCTTACTGCAGCAAGATGTGAAGACATCTCTAGTGGTTTGGAAGGGGTGAAAGGAGGGGGGGGGGGGGGGATATAGATCATACATTGAGAAAAGTCTAATAATAATATAACACCAACCATGTAGCCAAACACACTCACATAACACCGACCATGTAGCCAAACACAATTACATAACACCAACCATGTAGCCAAACAGGCTCACATAACACCAACCATGTAGCCAAACACATTCATATAACACCAACCATGTAGCCAAACAGACTCACATAACACCAACCATGTAGCCAAACACACTCACATAACACCAATCATGTAGCCAAACACACTCACATAACACCAACCATGTAGCCAAACAGACTTACATCTCTATCAGGTCTGAGAGCAGCCACAAACTCCTTGTAGTTGATAAAACCATCTCCATCTCTGTCAAAGATGTCTGCCACAGCTTCCATCTCCAGCCTTGAGGTAGGGAATTCTGCAAATGGCAGCACAAAAAACATGATTATATTTTATCTCTCACTTCTTTTTTCAAAACTGATCTTGTCTCCCAAGTCAACCCAGCCTAAAAATGGATCCCAGGAAATGACTTGAGAAACAAAGGTGGCCGGTGTGGTGCTGACCACATCACCCAACCAAGGCTCATCTTCTTCTTTTGTCATCTCACTGTTAAAAGGTTGAAGCCACGTGTCGTGGTTTTCTGTATTTGTCTTGCGCTTCTCGGGTGGCTTGAGTTGATGGATTTGTTTAACTTTTTACAGATTTCATCTACACCATTTATCCATCTCTTTCTTGGTCTTCCTCTCCTTCCTTCCAGATGTTCTACTGTCAAAAGTCTCATATGCAGTCTGGCCTTGGGCATGCAACCATAAAGTCCACTGTATTTGTCCATCGAAGGCTGAGCAGACAATCAACAGCAGCCGGTGACCCAATGACACCCAGTGTTGTGGGATGACGATGATAATGACTATGTTACCACGGCTCCCCAAGCATCCTTTACTCTTCCTTAATGACGTACAGGCACATCAACTACTTACTGGACTGGAGGATTCCATCGATGAACTCCTGTCTGGTCACTCGTCCGTCCCGGTCATGGTCTTGTCTCCTGAAGAAGTCCATGATCCGAGCCTTGTTGTGGTTCATCCAGCGCAGGTAGCGTTTACGCCAGTCTTCAAAATCAAAGTTTTTCATCCTCTCCACCTGTCAACAGGACAGATACACATGTCAACACAACTGATCATAAAATCTCCTCATTGCTAAAAAAACATGGCCTAATTATCGGAAACATTTTTCCTTGACTTATGACCAACCATCCGCACTTTTGACCACCAAAAGAAATATAAAAATTTGATTATATATTTATATCAACAGTAAATATAGACAACCACATTTCTAGGGACAAAAACTTCCTGGAAATAATACCAAGAGCATCATAAATGGGCGTATAAACAAGAATTACACATACACTAACTTGTTGTGCTTTATGGTCAGTCTACTAACCTTATTTAAGTAATCTGGTCAGTCTACTAACCTTATTTAAGTAATCTGGTCAGTCTACTAACCTCATTTAAGTAATCTGGTCAGTCTACTAACCTCATTTAAGTAATCTGGTCAGTCTACTAACCTCATTTAAGTAATCTGGTCAGTCTACTAACCTCATTTAAGTAATCTGGTCAGTCTACTAACCTCATTTAAGTAATCTGGTCAGTCTACTAACCTCATTTAAGTAATCTGGTCAGTCTACTAACCTCATTTAAGTAATCTGGTCAGTCTACTAAACTCATTTAAGTAATCTGGTCAGTCTACTAACCTCATTTAAGTAATCTGGTCAGTCTACTAACCTCATTTAAGTAATCTGGTCAGTCTACTAACCTCATTTAAGTAATCTGGTCAGTCTACTAACCTCATTTAAGTAATCTGGTCAGTCTACTAACCTACTAAATCCTTATTTAAGTAATCTGGTCAGTCTACTAACCTTATTTAAGTAATCTGGTCAGTCTACTAACCTTATTTAAGTAATCTGGTCAGTCTACTAACCTTATTTAAGTAATCTGGTCAGTCAACTAACCTCATTTAAGTAATCTGGTCAGTCTACTAACCTCATTTAAGTAATCTGGTCAGTCTACTAACCTCATTTAAGTAATCTGGTCAGTCTACTAACCTCATTTAAGTAATCTGGTCAGTCTACTAACCTCATTTAAGTAATCTGGTCAGTCTACTAACCTTATTTAAGTAATCTGGTCAGTCTACTAACCTTATTTAAGTAATCTGGTCAGTCTACTAACCTTATTTAAGTAATCTGGTCAGTCTACTAACTTTATTTAAGTAATCTGGTCAGTCTACTAACCTCATTTAAGTAATCTGGTCTACTAACCTCATTTAAGTAATCTGGTCAATCTACTAACCTCATTTAAGTAATCTGGTCAATCTACTAACCTCATTTAAGTAATATTGTCAATTTACTAAACTCATTTAAGTAATCTGGTCAGTCTACTAACCTCATTTAAGTAATCTAGAGCATCTTGTAATTTCCTCTGTCTGTACATGGACAACAACCAAACTTGTCTCCATTTGTTGAAGAGTGCACCCACACGAGGGTTATAAAAACCAGGTTCTGGAGTTCTGCGCCCTGAAAGTATATCTGGTGTACGACGACCAGAAGTATGGTCAGGTGTTTTTCTGCCAGAATGGTCTGGTGTCATGCGGCCAGAGACATCGGGAGTCCTGCGGCCAGACACATCTGGTGTTCTACGACCGGATACATCTGGAGTTCTGCGACCGCTAATATTTGGGGTTCGTTGGCCATGGAAATGCTCCGGAGTCTTTCTACCGAAGTAGTCTGGAGTCTTCCTGCCTGAGCTGTCCACCCGATCAATTCTGAAATAAACCAGAAAAGAGACAATCAAAATGAAGTATTTTTATTCTGTTCAATTGTCGTGAATGATATTAACTTTCTTCATGTCAGTATTTCTGTCAGCCATGGAGAGGAAATGTCTAGAAGGGCCACAGGAGTGACCAGAAGAGAAAAGAAATTAGGGATGAGATCATAAGTGAGGAAAAAAAATTTACATTCAAAAACTGCAAATCTGCCCACTTAGAGAGACTGCCTTGTGACGCCTGACCATTCAAGGCATACACCACAAGAAAAGAAGGATGTAGAGCAGAAGGCACACCAAGAACAAGATGGCAACATAAAATAAGAGAAAATCTACAAAAGCATAATGTATCTATGGTGGAGGCAGCCAGAAGAGCAAGAAGCAAAACCTTATATCTTATGCAGATGATTTGTCTTGCATTGGTTTCGACAGTGGTACCGACAGCTGACCGTTCAGAAGCAATGGCAATCTACTGAATGTAAAATACAAAAACTAACTGTAACTATGCCACACCCAAGTATCAGTAAATCTTAATGAGCTACAAATATGGGGGGGGGGGGGAAGAGGAGGGAGGGAGGGAGAGAGAGAGAGGAGGGAGGGAGGGAGAGAGAGGGGAGGGAGGGATGTAGGAAGAGAAAGAGGAGGGAGGGAGGAAGAGAGAGAAAGGAGGGAGGGAGAGAGGGAAGGAGAGAGAGAGAGAAGGGAGGGAGAGAGAGAGAGAAAGAGAGAGAGAGAGCAAATGAATGAATTATCCCATAAACAAACACAATTACCGGATGGTAGGAATCTTGGACCTGGCTGAGCCTCTGGCCCCCCTGAAGACTGGAATGTGAGAACCTGTGTCTGAGCCGGACTTCCTCTTGTCAGCTTTGGTCAAGCGGTCAACACTGGGCTGTTTAGATGACATTTCATTCTGGAAATCCTGTAAGCCACACACAGTGTGAGGTCAATGAGAATTGGGATATCAACATTTTACAAAACTGACAACAATTGCTGTAACAGAAACATAAACCACAGACATTATTCATGTTACTGCTAGCAACAGAGATAGAAATGCAATGTTTGGAGCAGCCGCAGTAGTATAATTGTTATTGTAGCAACAGGAGTTGTAGTAGCAGTAGTAGTAATTGTGGTAGTTGTAGCAGCTGTAGAGCAGTAGCTGTAGTAGTAACTGTGGTAGTTTTAGCAGCTGTAGAGCAGTATTTGTAGTAGCAGTAGTAATAATTGTGGTAGTTGTAGCAGCAGTAGAGCAGTAGCTATAGTAGTAATGGCAGTAGTTGTAGCAGCAGTAGTAGTAATTGTGGTAGTTGCAACAGCAGCAGTTGTAGTATCAGTATCAGTAACTGTGGAAGCTGTGAGAGGACATTTAAACCATAAACATTACACTTTCTGTGAGAGGAACATTAAACACATTACACATTCTGTCAGAAGGACATTTAAAACATACATGTCAAGCGTAAAGATTACACATTCCGTGAGAGGACATTACACATTCTGTTGAAGGGAAATTTAAACCATAAACATTACACAATCTATGAAAATGACAATTTTTATCTTCTTTCAGGTGTACTTTGAAAACCTAAACATAACATGTTTAAACAGACAAACCCATTTTTTTTCTGAATTTGCCAACAGAGGGACAGAAAATGCAAAACTTTTCTAACAGATGGACATAGAAAACACAAACAGGTTCTAACAGATGGACATAGAAAACACAAACATGTTCTAACAGATGGACACAGAAAACACAAACATATTCTAACAGATGGACACAGAAAACACAAACATGTTCTAACAGATGGATATAGAAAACACAAACATGTTCTAACAGATGGACATAGAAAACACAAACATGTTCTAACACAAGGACACAGAAAACACAAACATGTTCTAACAGATGGACATAGAAAACACAAACAGGTTCTAACAGATGGACACAGAATTCACAAACATGTTCTAACAGATGGACACAGAAAACACAAACATGTTTTAACAGATGGACACAGAAAACACAAACATGTTCTAACAGATGGACACAGAAAACACAAACATGTTCTAACAGATGGACACAGAAAACACAAACATGTTCTAACAGATGGACACAGAAAACACAAACATGTTCTAACAGATGGACATAGAAAACACAAACATGTTCTAACACAAGGACACAGAAAACACAAACATGTTCTAACAGATGGACATAGAAAACACAAACAGGTTCTAACAGATGGACACAGAATTCACAAACATGTTCTAACAGATGGACACAGAAAACACAAACATGTTTTAACAGATGGACACAAAAAACACAAACATGTTCTAACAGATGGACATAGAAAACACAAACATGTTCTAACAGATGGACATAGAAAACACAAACAGGTTCTAACAGATGGACATAGAAAACACAAACAGGTTCTAACAGATGGACATAGAAAACACAAACATGTTCTAACAGATGGACACAGAAAACACAGACATGTTCTAACAGATGGACAAAGAATTCACAAACATGTTCTAACAGATGGACACAGAAAACACAAACATGTTTTAACAGATGGACACAGAAAACACAAACATGTTCTAACAGATGGACATAGAAAACACAAACATGTTCTAACAGATGGACACAGAAAACACAAACATGTTCTAACAGATGGACATAGAAAACCCAAACATGTTCTAACAGATGGACACAGAAAACACAAACATGTTCTAACAGATGGACATAGAAAACACAAACATGTTTTAACAGATGGACACAGAAAACACAAACATGTTCTAACAGATGGACACAGAAAACACAAACATGTTTTAACAGATGGACACAGAAAACACAAACATGTTCTAACAGATGGACATAGAAAACACAAACATGTTCTAACAGATGGACACAGAAAACACAAACATGTTCTAACAGATGGACATAGAAAACACAAACATGTTCTAACAGATGGACACAGAAAACACAAACATGTTCTAACAGATGGACACAGAAAACACAAACATGTTCTAACAGATGGACACAGAAAACACAAACATGTTCTAACAGATGGACACAGAAATCACAAACATGTTCTAACAGATGGACACAGAAAACACAAACATGTTCTAACAGATGGACATAGAAAACACAAACATGTTCTAACTGATGGACATAGAAAACACAAACATGTTCTAACAGATGGACGCAGAAAACACAAACATGTTTTAACAGATGGACACAGAAAACACAAACATATTCTAACAGATGGACACAGAAAACACAAACATGTTCTAACAGATGGACACAGAAAACACAAACATGTTCTAACAGATGGACATAGAAAACACAAACATGTTCTAACAGATGGACATAGAAAACACAAACATGTTCTAACAGATGGACATAGAAAACACAAACATGTTCTAACAGATGGACATAGAAAACACAAACATGTTCTAACAGATGGACATAGAAAACACAAACATGTTCTAACAGATGGACATAGAAAACACAAACATGTTCTAACAGATGGACATAGAAAACACAAACATGTTCTAACAGATAGACATAGAAAACACAAACATGTTCTAACAGATGGACATAGAAAACACAAACATGTTCTAACAGATGGACACAGAAAACACAAACATGTTCTAACAGATGGACGCAGAAAACACAAACATATTCTAACAGATGGACACAGAAAACACAAACATGTTCTAACAGATGGACATAGAAAACACAAACATGTTCTAACAGATGGACACAGAAAACACAAACATGTTCTAAAAGATGGACATAGAAAACACAAACATGTTCTAACAGATGGACACAGAAAACACAAACATGTTCTAACAGATGGACACAGAAAACACAAACATGTTCTAACAGATGGACACAGAAAACACAAACATGTTCTAACAGATGGACATAGAAAACACAAACATGTTCTAACAGATGGACATAGAAAACACAAACATGTTCTAACAGATGGACACAGAAAACACAAACATGTTCTAACAGATGGACACAGAAAACACAAACATGTTCTAACAGATGGACATAGAAAACACAAACATGTTCTAACAGATGGACACAGAAAACACAAACATGTTCTAACAGATGGACACAGAAAACACAAACATGTTCTAACAGATGGACACAGAAAACACAAACATGTTCTAACAGATGGACACAGAAAACACAAACATGTTTTAACAGATGGACACAGAAAACACAAACATGTTCTAACAGAAGGACACAGAAAACACAAACATGTTCTAACAGAAGGACACAGAAAACACAAACATGTTCTAACAGATGGACACAGAAAACACAAACATGTTCTAACAGATGGACACAGAAAACACAAACATGTTCTAAAAGATGGACATAGAAAACACAAACATGTTCTAACAGATGGACACAGAAAACACAAACATGTTCTAACAGATGGACACAGAAAACACAAACATGTTCTAACAGAAGGACACAGAAAACACAAACATGTTCTAACAGAAGGACACAGAAAACACAAACATGTTCTAACAGATGGACATAGAAAACAAAAACATGTTCTAACAGATGGACATAGAAAACACAAACATGTTCTAACAGATGGACACAAAAAACACAAACATGTTCTAACAGATGGACATAGAAAACACAAACATGTTCTAACAGATGGACACAGAAAACACAAACATGTTCTAACAGATGGACATAGAAAACACAAACATGTTCTAACAGATGGACACAGAAAACACAAACATGTTCTAACAGATGGACATAGAAAACACAAACATGTTCTAACAGATGGACATAGAAAACACAAGCATGTTCTAACAGATGGACATAGAAAACACAAACATGTTCTAACTGATGGACACAGAAAACACAAACATGTTCTAACAGATGGACATAGAAAACGCAAACATGTTCTAACATATGGACATAGAAAACACAAACATGTTCTAACAGATGGACATAGAAAACACAAACATGTTCTAACAGATGGACATAGAAAACACAAGCATGTTCTAACAGATGGACATAGAAAACACAAACATGTTCTAACTGATGGACACAGAAAACACAAACATGTTCTAACAGATGGACATAGAAAACGCAAACATGTTCTAACATATGGACATAGAAAACACAAACATGTTCTAACAGATGGACATAGAAAACACAAACATGTTCTAACAGATGGACATAGAAAACACAAACATGTTCTAACAGATGGACATAGAAAACACAAACATGTTCTAACAGATGGACATAGAAAACACAAACCTGGTGTTGAGCAATCAGATCCTGGATGACCTGCAAATCTTTGGGAATGATTTCCCTGTCAAGATCGGTCAACTTGATTTCTGCAGCATTCAGCCAAGCCAGCAGCTCTTCCAGAAGTGAGCTGTTGAGTCTGGCATTGGTCAGCGCTTCTGAGAGTCTTCGCTGCCTCTGTCTGCTTAGTGCCATCAGCTGAGAATAGACAGAATTCAAACACTGAAGACAGAATTCAAACACTGAAGACAGAATTCAAACACTGTAGACAGAATTCAAACACTGTAGACAGAATTCAAACACTGAAGACAGAATTCAAACACTATCTACAGAATTCAAACACTTAAGACATAATTCAAACACTATAGACATAACTCAAACACTATAGACAGATTTCAAACACTATAGACATAATTCAAACACTATAGACATAATTCAAACACTGAAGACAGAATTCAAACACTGAAGAGCTAGCTACATTAGAAGACAAGCCTGTTGGGACTGAATATTTAGTACTGTGGTTGTTGAATGCAAAAGAAGAAGAAAAACATAGATAATCCTCTGTTAGACACATGCAGGAATGTGTATGGAAATGAAAGAAGACTAAGTTTAAGCTCTATTTCTTTACCAGCTTCTCTAACTACTTGTACACCAAGAAGTTCTAGCTAAAAACAGCCAATGTCTGAATCAGGAGTCAATGTGGGGTAGAAGAAGTGAACAGACAGAAATTAGTTAATGTCCACAAAAGAAGAGAGACATAAAAGAATATGGTCTTTGGATTAAACAACAAACATATGAGAGTCACACCTGTTGAAAGACAAGTAAAATGAAATGACATTTTTTTCCTATTTAATTACATTAATTGAAGCTACACAGCTAGATAATGAAGTCATTTGAGAATAGATACAGCATCAAGTGAAAGACCTAATAAAGTCATTTAAGAAAAGATACAGCATCAAGTGACTGAAGAATCAATAACATGACAAAAGTCATTTAATATCTTGAGGTTTGAACAACGAATCAACAACATGGCACACGGGTAGTGCTCCATAAGTGCTCCATTCTTCTTCTAACTCAAGTCTGAGTCCGAACAAGTTCAGCACAGTGCACAGGCTCTGTAGCACCGGCAAGGATCCTGAAATACTTTGGGTAGAATTTAAACTCCAAATTTTTGTCGGGCAGCAAAGGATTTTTAAATGCGCAACAATGCACATGGGCGTCCGATCTCACTACCCAGAGACCAGGGGGAATTACTAGAAGTCCAAGTCAACATAAAAAAAATCCCAGCCATTACCGGGGATTGAACCCGGCACCTCTAGCACTCGAGGCGGACACCATGCCTCCAGACCATGCAGTCCCCCTCTAAACAGACTTGCTATAGCAATGCACAGGCTAAACAGCATGAAGGGCTAGTGCACAGGCTAAACAGCATGAAGGACCTATAGTGCACAGGCTAAACAGCATGAAGGACCTATAGTAAAGCACCTGCAAGTGAGTTAAAGTGAACATTTTGCAATCACGCATCTTTCCGGTGGCAACTTATGGATGTGAGTTGTGGACTCCGAATCAGTCTTTGAAGAAATCTGAGGATGTGAACTAAAATACTCCACAAACATTCTCAGACTATTATCTACCAAGAAGAAGAAAACGTCAACATCCTACACAAACATTCTCAGACTTTATCTACCAAGAAGAAGAAAAAGTCAACATCCTACATAAACAGAAGATCAGAGAGAACTGGCTCACAACCAGGATCTTATCCCGGAAGCTGAGGTATTTCGGACATATGAAACCCCATGGTGGTCTGGAGAGAACGGTGATGGAGGGCACAGTTTCTGGGAAAAGAGGCAGAGGCTGACTTCCATCAAACTGGATACAGGAGATTGAAGATGCACTGGATATGAAAGCACATAGGGCTGGAGAAATGGCTAAAGAAAGAGACTTTCAAGCATGCCATGAAGTCAGCAATGGTCTGTAAGGACATGCTGATTGATTTTTTGAATATCCAAACACCGTTTAAGGGAAAAAAACAAACGACAGACATTAGTTGAACAATGACACTTCAGGCACACAAGAGACTGACCTCCTCCCAACGTGTTCTGAGTACTCCTAGCCAGTGTTTCATGGTGGACACAGCGTCTGGGTGACATCTCTTCATGATATCCTGGCCAATGTTGAGTGTCTCTCGCAGGTTTGCCTCCTGCCTCAACATGGACTCTTCAAATTTCTGTTGAGACAAAGAAACCTCAATAATATAAAGCTATGAACTAAACACCCACCGTAAAATCATTCAGAGGAAGTATGTGTCCACTGACGGATCGCTATATGTTCAATCAATCAATCAATCATAGAAGTTTTAATAGGTCAAGAACTTTAAGGCTGGTACCAGATAGATAGCTATATGATCAATCAATCAATCAATCAATCACAGAAGTTTTAATAGGTCAAGAACTTTAAGGCTGGTACCAGATAGATAGCTAGATCAATCAATCAATCAATCATAGAAGTTTTAATAGGTCAAGAACTTTAAGGCTGGTTCTAGATAGACAGCTATATGATCAATCAATCAATCACAGAAGTTTTAATAGGTCAAGAACTTCAAGGCTGGTACCAGATAGATAGCTAGATCAATCAATCAATCAATCATAGAAGTTTTAATAGGTCAAGAACTTTAAGGCTGGTACCAGATAGCTATATGATCAATCAATCAATCAGTCATAGAAATTTTAATAGGTCAAGAACTTTAAGGCTGGTACCAGATAGATAGCTATATGATCAACCAATCAATCAATCAATCAATCAATCAATCAATCAATCAATCAATCAATCAATCAATCAATCACAGAAGTTTTAATAGGTGAAGAACTTTAAGGCTGGCATCATATGGTGTAAAAATAGATTCACTTTCCATCTGACAGAAAAACAGAATATCAGAATATATAACAAAGCCTCTAAACGAAAACAACTGAAGAACTATTGCTGTCAGGCTTCATGACATATATGGCACTGGTTAATCTTCTTAGCATTCATCGGCTGTAAACTGGCAGAAAGTTCGGGGGAGTTCATCCACTTCTTGACTTTAGTCTTGTTACAGGACTTGAGTTTTGTGTGTACATCCATTTGACAGATCTGGCTTATTGTATGCAAATAATTGGTTCCTCATCTCTCAGGCAGTGCATACTGATTTGGAAGGAACAACATTTAGTCTGAGAATGGAGGTGGATGCAGTCACTGCTGCCTTCAGCTGGCCTGCTTATCAGCTGCACACACATGTCGTGACTGACTCACAGAGTACGCTAAGAAAGGTGGAGACAGGCATGCTCCGTGCAGAGTGGCAAGCATTGCTTCAGAAGTCCTGGGTAGTCAGTGTCCTTTGGATATTTTCTCAAATCACCTTTTTGCAAAATACTGACTAAATATAAGAAGCGTCTATCTATAAAGTGACTTTAGAGACTGCAATGATGCAACAATAGTTAGCTGGCTGGCCTTCTGCTCAGTGGTCATAGGTTTCTTCTTCTTCTTTTGCGTTCATCCGAAGATGTAATTGTGTTGTGTCCGTTTACAGCATGGCTGCAATATTTGCACCTTTCGGCCAACACATCCGACTTCTGCAGGCATTTGTTGACAGGGTTAGCCTTCCCGGTTGATCATAGGTTTCAACATCCTGAATGTATATACAAATTTACCAAAACTCCACATTTCCTCTGCTTCTTCATTTCTTTCTCAACTTTCTTAAGTCATTTTCAGAAAATTAAAACAATCTGTTTCTTTTCTAAACAAATTTAGCAGAAAGTCACCTTTTAAAGAATTCTACAGGACAAAAAGGGTTAATGATGAAAGGACATACCTTGTGATCATCGATCTGTTGAACAATGAGAGCCTCCTCGTCAGGTATTGCTCCTTTAAACCTCAGTTGTCTCTCAGCATCAGACAGCCAGTCCAGCAACCCTTGAGCTTTATTGTGGAACTCTTCAGCCTGTGACAAACACAAACACCTCATGTTTATCCCCATAACTGAAAGACTTCACAAAATATCCCACGCTGTTTCTCCTTGAAGAGAGTATATCGCAGACACTGTACCAAAGCCACCTAAATGTAACTTTGGGCTATTATTTAGACCCCTACCTAAGTACATGTTTAGGGCTGTGACTTGTTACTTAACAAAACACCAAAGGCACAAATGTGGATTCCTTCTCCAAAAATGTTAAAATAAAATATTACATTTCATGCAAGTACTCAAGAAAAACATGGACTGATGAGAAGGCAGATAAATCCTTGAAGACCACCTGGCAATATGTGCAGGAACTCAAGGAGAAGTTAAAGCTAGGTCAGATAGTTTTCAATTGCCAAAATCCGGAAATTTTAACCCGGTCAACAAATGCTTGATGTAGCTGGACGATGCGTCAGCGGAAAGGTGCAAATATCGCTGCAAACAGGTGCAACACAATTGCATCACTTACATGAACGAAATGAAGAAGAAGATTTGCCAAAATGTAATTTTTCTGAGAGATTACAAAATTCAAGCAACATTTTCTCAAAAAGATTAATTACTTAGCTGACTTTAGTGTAATACCCACAATTTGAGTTTCTGTACAGTTGTGTGCATAAATGACAAAAGGCAGGATAGGACTCTGATTACTGATATTTACTGATCATGATAATTACTGATATTCGCGTCATGATGAATACTGATATTCGCGTCATGATGATTACTGATATTGCATCATGATGATTACTGATATTCGCGTCATGATGTTACTGATATTCGCGTCATGATGATTACTGATATTGCGTCATGATGAATACTGATATTCGTGTCATGATGATTACTGATATTGCGTCATGATGATTACTGATATTCACGTCATGATCTTCTTCTTCTTCTTTGATCCTTCTGTCAGAAAACATATCAGGAGGCCGGTAGCCTTTATGAAAGCTATCGTGCAATCCATATCCTCTCGTGTACCATACAGTTTTGTCTTCATTGTGGTTGGAACAGGTCAGATTGCATCTCTTTTGTCAGCATACAGTTGACAGTGTTGGAGCACATGCTCAGCATTTTCGGGTGCCATGCTGCAGGGACACGTCTCCGTATTTCCTACATCGAAAAATTTGAACATATGTTGACGAAATCTGTTGTGCCCAGTCCTTAGTCTGAATAAAATGCACTGTCCCTCTCTAGAGAGGCGATGAAGTGGGTCTTGGAGAAAATATCTTCTTTTGACACATATCTGGAGTTTTGTGATAAAATTAACTGTGGATTAAAACATTTGATACAGAGATTTAACAAACAAACTGCACCACCAATCCTCACACAAACTCGTGTGGGTTTCTGGCTCCCATTGTGTGGGGGAAAAAGAATAGACCGGCTGCTTCACCAAAAAGCATATCATAAGAGTCGACCATTTAGGGACTTCCTTCAAAGTCGGAGTACATCTGCCCAAGTGGCAAGGAACAACACAAATAAGCCAGTAAAACAGATGCGCACACAAAACTCAGGCCCTGGCACAAAGCCAAAGACCAAATGGACAAACAACCAGGACTTTCAGATGGTGCTCACAGCTATTGAACTAAAAAGAAGAAGAGGAATGTTGCTGCTTTAACCCCAAGGTAGGGATGCAGAGATGCCTCATCGCGCACAGCGGAGCAAGAGAACATGATTCAGACTTGTCAACCTATCAACACCTCTATGTGGTCATCCTAGAGACATGTTCCTTAATGGCAGCCAAACAAACGCAGATAGGATCAAAATTTCCTTCGAAGCCAGGGCACATCTGCCTGGGAAACAAGCAATCAACTGCTGTATACAATGAGCCAGAGCAGCAGAACAGATTATGCATGCAACAGTTAAATATCTCTTTCGCATATGTTTTAACCCCATTTACCCAAGACATTTGCTACTCAGAAAAGCCCTTTCTCTTATGTTATGTCATCACAATCAACATCTTTGCACACTGGGCATCCCCATACGTGCTCAATCCTTTAATGCAGCAGCCACTCAAAAGTACCTCTACTAAGTGTTTCCATGAGGAGTTTGATTGGTTACAGCATCGCCTGTCTTTACCTCGAAGACATCATACATGAGCTTCACAAAGCTTAACATCTTGGTCACACAGTTGTATCAGTAAGAGATTCCCCATTATCCCCAAACCTAGTCCATACAGCGTTGATGATATCAGCTCTGTCCATGCTTCTTCCCATCTGCATTGGTGCATTATCTGCCAGCTGGTCAGCTCTTTCATGACCATTTACTCCTGCGTACTCAGATGTGCAGATCCAGATGATGGAGGTTAACTGTGACTTTTGAATACTTTCTACCCATTCAATTTTCTGAACCATGCTTAAAGAGCCTGAAATGATTACCGCAAGTGTGGCCGATTGTTGTGCTAACCATGCGAGTGCTCTGGAAGCAGTAGTTATCTCCCTGGTCATGCCTGACGTAGTTGTCTGGTAAGCACCGCTAACCTCTTTTATTGTTTTCCCCCATCTTTTGTGCTGTGTATGTCCAAGGCGATCTTGAACCGTGCTTCAAGAACCCATCTGTGTGAATGACGATGTCTTCTGGGCGTGACTGCTAATCAATCAGTGCTCTAATCTCAGCGTCTATGGAGGCAGGTATCCGACTCCTCCAGTATTCCCCAATAATATGACTATCTTAGATAAGTCATGCATGTTTACTGGTGTATCCGCTCTTTTTCTCTTTTAGTTGGACAAAAGACTAAAAGAATAAACATGGCTAGAAACAAATTAGTTACCAATCTCTGAGCTTGTTCAAGCCTGTCCTGTTTGCTGACACTCAGTTTACAAGTCCTGTCCCACATGGCGGCCAGCTCTAGTAGCTGAGCCTGGACGTGGGACATATCCTCGCTGGACTTCTCGATCAAATCCTTGCCTGACTTGTGCACAAACTGCACAGTGTTTGCTCTCCCACCCAGCTCTTGTTGGAATGCCTATCAGAAGAAACAGAAAATGTTGATCATTGCGAACCAAAAATACATTTATTTCACAATAAACAAACAAACAAAATTGTTTTTTAATTTAACAAAAAAAAAAAAAAAAAAAAAAAAAAAAAAAAAAAAAAAAAAAAAAAAAAATCGGAACAAGAGAAGAAAACAACAATGTGAAGAATTTAACATTTTTAAACAGTTAATATTCACTGAAATTCATTTAGTAAGTTAACATATTTCTACATGATATAAATAAATCACCATATGATGACCACTAATTTTTTTTCACAAGTTATTTGATTCTGCCAAAAAGAATTTTTTAAATGCAGATATATATGAGGGGACAGTGACAGTAAATGGGATAGCAATGATACAAGCACAGATATTTAATTATATAGGGTTAAATCTATCAATGGAACGTGACCTACTTTATGTGGGGAGACTAACATTTGTTTAAATGCAAGGTGCTAATAGTTGCACATAATAAGTAGAATCAAGACAACGGATGTGTTAATAACAATTAAGTGCTGAAACACAATCAAAGTTCACAAATGCCTGACCAAACAGGACTTTCTGAGTTCACATGTGGTGAATTAAGAAGAAGAAAATGAAGAAGAAGATGAAAAAAACAGTGGTTGTTCTGTAAGCTCAAAATATAACTACCAGACTGTCCCATCTGAATCATAATGTAACTGAACAAACACTTAACAATTTTACAACCAATTACCCATCTGAATCATAATGTAACTGAACAAACACGTAACAATTTTACAACCAATTACCACAATGAAGTCAGAAGTTTGAGGTTTGAACAACGGATCAAAAATCATGGCACACGGGTAAGTAACCCATAAGTGCTCTGTTCTTCTTCTTACTCAAGTCTGAGTCCGAAGAAGCTCAGCACAGGCTCTGTAGCACCAGCAAGGATCCTGAAATACTTTGAGTAGATTTTTAGATCCAGATTTTGCCCGGACAGCGCCATTAGGCTACTGCAAACAGGAATTTTTTTTCATGCTCGTCCGATCTCACTACCCAGAGACCAGGGGGAACTACTAGAAGTCTGTCTACCTGAAAAAAACCCAGCCCTTACAGGGGATTGAACCCGGAACCTCTAGCACTTAAGGCGGACACCATGCCTAGAGACCATGCAGCCCCCTCAGTGAAGCTAGAAAATGAGTAAACTGACAACAGCAATGCCCGTCACTGACCTTGTGAGTCTCCAGGAATCCAGTGACGGTGTCCAGGTCCCCATGAACTTGTGTATCCTCTGCCAGAGTGGGCTCCACCTTGGCTAGCCAGTCCAGAAGTGCCTCAAGAGCCTCACTAAACTGTCCCGTGAACAGCAGACCTTCTTCCAGTTTACGTTGTCTGCAAACATCAACGACAACACACATAACATACAAACAACAATACTCCAGTATATAACATCAAGAGTGCACACAAGAGAAAAAGTCAGCACAGAACCAATTCTAAATTACACATATAGAGAGCAAATCAAATGGTTTGTAGGGTCCTAATGATGCGCAACACAAGACTCTTAATGTCTATTAGCCTCTCTTGCTCAAGCCTACCTCACCTTCACGTGGTGGACCCTGTTCTTCCCCGCAATCCAGTTGAATGTTGGGGTCTCAACCCCCAGTGGGAAACTGGATGGGACAACAAACGAGGTAAAGGCGAAAGACGAATGGATGAGCCTACTCTCCTCGAGTATGATCACAGTCTACCCTAGCAAAACAAGGTGTTGAAGTCGGAGGCAACCAGCCAGGAGGTGCACCACAGCAATCAGGATGCTTGGCACACATGCCATGGAAAGGCGAATGAAAGAAGAAGAAGAAACGGTTTGTCCTCATGGAAAGAATGCCTTGTGAAGTCATACCATTCTAGATGTACACTTAATGAGGAGAAGGACGCCCAGCTCAGGGTAGACCAAGAAAACATCAGAGAAACTCCACAACAGCACCGCATGTCTATGGTCGAGGTGACCAGAAGAGCAAGAAACAGAACCTTTTATCTCCACTGACATCCAACATTTTAGACAAACATCAGCAAGACTACACATAATTTAGCATGTACGCGAGCACAACTATTCTACAATCCTCTATAAAGCCACAAAATTGACACAATCACCAGCAAGACCAAACATAATTTCTTCTTCTACTTCGTTCACCCTTACAAGAGCAACTGGCACATTATAATGTGGTTTACAGCTTGGCTGTGATATCTGCATAATTTGGACCAACATGTTTAGTTTCAGCAAACCTTTAATTAGTCAGCTTATATAACATGCTTGCTGGGTGTGTGTGTATTTATCCCTTGTCCCTCTAAAATGGGGCCCCAGAATCCACATTATTTAAGATTTATATCCAACACCAATAAAATATTTGTGTAAATATAAATGCACTTCTTCCTCAGAGATCTCTGTTCATGGGCTAAATCTACTGAGGGCCATAAACCGGGATGTTAGCTTGAGGTCTCTCAGGTTTCTCAAAGCTTAGCTCTATTGTCAACTGTGTGGGCCACATGTTTTGCAGCTCCTCCCGGAGAAGGCAGCAATCTTGCAAATGCATCTGTTTATTTATGCAGTTGCATGTGCAGGGCTAAAAAGTGGGGAGGGGGAAAGAGAAACTAAGAAACATAAACAAAGAGAAGCAAACAAACAGATTGGCCTACCGGTCGACGGACTTGCCACACACAGAATTCCATCGGTTCTTTAGGTCAGTCAACAATGCCTGAATGGCCAGCTTGTCGTCGCCAGGACATTTGGTCTGCAACGTGCTACCTGCCCTGTTGATGCTGTCATATACTGGCTGTTTGGCTCCCAGACGTCGCTGGAACTCCTGTCAAGACATGACATTCAGAACAATGTCACATAAAACAAGATCATACAGAACAATGTCATACATAACCATGAATGGACAGTTTACACAAACGTAACATAACAGTGACTTTCCCTTGCCATCTGCAATCAGTATTCTTCTAAGGGAGTACAGTTATGCACAGGACATTCTGTGAGGGTTTAAGCACCCCCCCCCCCCCATTTCACGCCCCCTAGCATGTTGTAATAGTCGACTAATTAAGGGTATTAGCTTTGAAGTAGGAGTAAATCTGCTTAATATGTGAGAACTAATAGTATGCATATAAATAAACCAGATCTGTAAAACAGATGTGCATGCAAAACTCAAGTTCTGTAACAAGAGCAAAGTCCAGAAATAGATTTAAAAAAACCATAACTTTCTGCTGGGGTTTACAATGGTAAATACAAAGAAGAAAGAAGAATGTAAAGGACAGATTAAAATGAATCTAGAAAAAGAGTGAGACTGGAACATGTGACATCAACATCATCATGTGCTTTGTCAGTTCGCATAGGCGCTCATCCGTCTCCACAGATCACGATCCCTGTTTGCCTGGAACAGCTCTCTTGATGATATCCCTCCATGCCATCGTTTCAGCCCATCCAGCATCATCTCTCTTGGTCTGCCTCTACCCCTCTCTCTACTGATCTTTCCAGCTATCACGATGTTTTCCAATGCCTCTCTTCTCATTACACAGCCAAAACACTTAATTTTCAACATGTGACAACTGAAAAGAATTACAGAAAGAAAGTGACACATTTTTGACAGTCTTTTGTTACAACAGACAAAATGACATGTTTTGTTGGAGATATGAGATGCAGAGAATGCCAAGGCTACTCAGGAAGAGCACTCAATAATGATGATAAGAACAATGATATTCAAAGCAATGACATATGATTCCATTGTTAATTTACAAAAGATTCAGTGTCACAGACCTTGTGTTTGGCTATTTGTGCCCGTATTTTGTCTGGTTCATTACTGATACTGGTCTCAGAGTTCAGAGCTTGTTCAGCCTCTGACAGCCACTGGATCAAATCCTTCCACGAGTCATAGAACTGTCAACATAATACATACATAAGAGTCAGTATATACAAGTTATAAAACTATTAATACGTATACATGATCAAGTCTGTACAACAATGAACACATACAAGACCCAATTAATTTCAGTCTTGTAAATCTATTTTTAAATTGCAGCATTTGCATAGAAACAATACTTTTATGTCACTTTTTTCATGCAATATGTACATTTTAGAGTCACTTTTTCATGTAAACACCTTAACTTTGAAGTCACCTTTTTATGCAATATCTACATGTTTAAGTCACCTCCACATGGAATACCTACACTTTGAAGTCACCTTTTCATGCAATACTTACACTTTCAAGTCACATAATCGGGCAATACCTACACTCTGAAGTCACATTCTCATACAATATGTACACTGTCAAGAGTGATAAACAGCACTAAAATTTGCACTTAGATGAACAACTCTTAAAACTGCACTTAGGTGAAGGAGATGATTTCTTGTGTCATTCAGGATGTAACATGATGATGATAGTCAACCAGCCATAAGAATGCAAAATCCTCACAAGAATGAATTCTCAGTGTTGGTTCTAGGGCCCCATTGTGGGGAAGTGGGGGGGGGGGGGGGAGAGAATAGACTCACTGCCCCCTAACAAGCATGTCTTAAGAGTAGACTAATTAGGGGTGTTTCCTCCAAAGTCTGCATATGCCTGAGAGGTGAGGCACCAAGTCTGCAAACAAATAGGCCACATCTGTAAAATGCATGTGCACATAAAACTCAGGCTCCGGAACATATGTGGACAAACAACCAGAACTTTCCGCCAGAGTTTACAGCAGGTGAATGCAAACAAGAAGAAGATAAGAATGACTTTAGGTTGCCAAGAGCAGACAATTCAGAAGCTTTGAGACTGCAACAACAATGACAGGCAAACCTGTTTGGCCTCCTTGTAGCCCCTCTCTAGGTGTCTGGTTCGTTCAGCACTCCTGGAGACGATTTTCTCCCATCTGTGCTGGGCACTGGTCAGCAGGTTCTTGATGAGGACAACATCCTGTTTCTGGCTGAAGTATTTCAGGTGGGTGCCCATTTTGTCCAGAGCAAACATGGCTTCACGATGCCCACTCACATCTTTCTGCAGAACCTAATGAAGAGCCAACATCAGAAGATCATTAACTCTTTCAGTACCAAACAAGGCATCTGATGTTCATTTGCCACTGCAAAGTTGCTTTTCATATTATAATGTTTCAGCTGTCTTCTATCACATACTTGTTTAAATGTTATATTAACCTACTGTACTGGAAATATGTCGGCTCTGTGGCTTAGTCGATGCGAATGCTTCGTAATGCCGGGTTCGAACCCAGCTGCGGGCAATGCCGCTTGCGCTGGTTTCAACAGTGGTATCAAGAAAGCCGACCGTCCAGAAAGCAATGGCAAACAACTGGACGTAAATTTGCCTAGAAAAACCACACAATAGCCAGGGGCTGTTGGCGTTGGTTCTGCAACGTCCTGTAAAGGATACGCAACTAACCTATAACTGGAAATATACACACACATATACAGAGGGTCTCTAGCGAAGTGGTCAAGCCGTTTGCCTCGCACTCTGAAGGTCGTGGGTTCTTCCACAGCTCTGCCCTTCAGCTCCCTGGGGATTGTTTCTGGAGCTACAGAGTTCGTGCTCTGTGCAGCGCTTTCGGTGGGCAGCTAGCCATTCTGCGGGGAGAGACCGAGTCATATGGGATAAAAGCTGGTGGAATGAAGTCAATCCTCTTGGCTTTAACCTTTAACCTTTATTGGAAATTTTAGTGGAACTACTTCTGTCTTACAGAATCTGTATTGAGGCATCTCAGAACTAGGTATCTGCTGCTTTTAAGTGTGACCCTTAGGAACAGAAGGGGTTAAACTACTTAACAGCTTCTTGGGACTGAAAGATGTAACTGACGAAACAGAACAAAGAAGTAAACAAAAAATGTGATGCTAAATACGTCTTCAGCAGCACTATTACAAGACTACACAACATTTGCCAATTCAAGTAGCAGAATATTTTCAGAATGAATACCATCTCAGCCTATCAGTTACGTTATGTTATCACAATCGACGTCACTGGGCATTTCCAAGCCCGCTCGAGCCTCTGATGCAGCAGCCACTCCAAGGTATTTCTACTAATTATTCCCTTGAGAGGTTGGCTATAATGTCTCCAATCTCGGCCTAAGAGGGGGCATAGACGTTCACCATGCTTTATTCCCATATCATGCAATCGTGTTAGTGCCAAAGATTCGTCAGTATCCACTAGCCCTGTCTGTCCAGCGTTAATATTTTGAGGTGTCCACATCATCAGTAAGTAGTAGACTGTTTTCTTCTCTATCCCACAACCTGCCAAACTATCACCCTGGGAAAGAGCTTCCTCACCACTATCATCAGGTGTCTTGCCAACTGGAATGGGTGTCCACGCCTCTCCACAACCTGTGATCAACAGTATATAACTGTTCATGTGTTGATACCCTTCCATGCTATGAGAAAAGGCTGTCAAAAATCTTCTCATGTTTACCGCTATCTTTCTTCCTCCAAATCTTGTCAGGCGTCACAACTTGTCTAGTTTTCTACTTCTCATAAAATGACCAAAGAATTTGGACTTGTCTCTTTCTGACATTTGTGAAAAGTTATCTTCTAGCTCTGGTCTTTTTTCAAAACATCTAGATTACTCATTTTAACTGTCCACAAAACATCTAGATTACTCATTTTAACTGTCCACAAAACATCTAGATTACTCATTTTAACTGTCCACAAAACATCTAGATTACTCATTTTAACTGTCCACAAAACATCTAGATTACTCATTTTAACTGTCCACAAAACATCTAGATTACTCATTTTAACTGTCCACAAAACATCTAGATTACTCATTTTAACTATCCACAAAACATCTAGATTACTCATTTTAACTGTCCAAAGAATTATATGCAGTCTTCTATAAAACCATATCTCGGATCTCTCAACAAATTGTTGTAGCTGTTTAATTGTTCGGGATTCACAGCCATATATTAAATGGCTAGCATGCAAGAATTCTCTTTTTAACGTTCCATGATAGGATTTATTGCATAAAATGATTTATTAAGAAAAAAAAAAAAAAAAAAAAAAATCAAATGCAGCTATTGCCAGGACAGCTACCTACCCTGTGATCTTCTATCTGCTTTGTGACCTTGTCCACAAGCCGACTTACAGGCTGCAGGTTGTTCAAGGTCTTTTCTGTGTCGGTTAACCAGCCAATAAATTTATGCAGTTCCTCGTGGAAATGTCCGGCCAAGCCAACAGCATCTTCCAGTTTTTTCTGTTCAGAAAGCCAAATATAAAATAAATAAATAATATACAGGCTGCTTTTGGACTCCTTTAAAAGATTTGTGTAAAAATTATGGGACAGAAAAACTAATGATGCGAAACTTCGAGAATCAGAATACAAACTCCCCGTAAGGATTATGGGGTTCCCAGTTTTGAGGAAAAATATTTGAGGATCCTCGCCGGTGTTACAGAGCCCGTGCACTGCGCTGAGCTACTTCAGACTGAGACCTGAGTTTAAAGTAGTACGGAGTATTAATGGGTTACTATCCATGTGTCATAATGTTGATCCATTGTTCAAACCTCAAAGTTTTTACCACAACAAAGTGCTCTGTGATCAAAACTACTTAAAACACACATTTAGTGGTGCAATGGATGCTAAGTACCAAAGCTGTGGGGCTTATACTTATCTAGACCTCGTTATGATCTCTAGAAGAGAACTAAATAAATTCCTGGGAATCAAGAGGTTAAGGAAAGATGCTGGCATTGGATAGGACACACATTTAGAAAATATTATAATTCCCCCTTAGTGTTAAATATCATTTCAAACTTCAGCTAAACCTTTCTAACTGAATCAGTCTTTTGAAGGATGGATACTCTGATGTGTTGTACCGACCATGTGATCTCAGAGAACTTTCACCACAGCCACTTTAGCGACTACGGTGTTCGGCAATTTGCGGTCTTTTGGCAATTTCCGTTACCATGGAAACCATTCAAAACTTGTTTGGGAAATGTCGGCTGGTTTCGGGATGGGTCCTAATCTCTCATGAAATTTTGCGATTGGTGTGATTTTCACCAGCTATAAATAGCTGAAAATGGCGGGAACGAACCCGATTAACAGCGCATGTCTACGACAGCCGGACGTCCTCTGTTTTTCTGTTACATTCAGTTTTATTGAAAATAGCGGTAAGTATTCAAGGTTGGCTTTAGGCTTTAACATTACTTGACATGGTAATGCAAGTTATAATTGAATTCTCCGTCCAATTTTACATTTGTATAGAAAATTTCTTTCTTATGTATGGCTAATTCGATTTACAGTGACATTTTTCAGGCAATCGCTATTATGTGGCTGTGTCTGAGAAAAATTGTCTGCCATCTTGTCCAATGAAAACAAAGCCAAAACGAAAGTGGGCAGTTTGGTTGTGCAGAGAAAACTTGTTTCTGGGACGCAAGTTTTAGCAGCTGTTTTTTTACATGTCATCTTCACAAAAACCTACATATCTCAGCTCAGAAATGACATTCAAGCCTAAATGAGGTACCGTTGGAAAGAGATTGTTTACAGCTATCTAACTGTGCTGGTTTTATTGGTGTAGAGGGAATTTTAAAAATTTGACTAAAGTATCTAGCCACTTAATCATAAAGTAGCTCAAAGCTCAGTGCAGCGGCAGCACCTAAACTACCAGCCTGCTCATTTACATCAAATCCATCATAAAATAATCCAAAACTCTGTGGCAAATCACCCAACAAATTCAGTTAGGCAGAAATGGCTCACAAATGAAACAGATTTTAGTTTGTGGACGCAATGATATACTTCTCCTTTTTAGAATTCATCGGTTTTAAAACTCAGCAGAAAGTTTTGATTGATTGTCCATTTTTTTTCCTTGTCCAAGAACTTCAATTTTGCATATACATCTGTTTTACAGATCTGGCATATTTGCATGCAGACTGTTGGTTTCTTGCATCTCAGGCAGATGCAGTTTGACTTTAAAGGAATACCCCTAATTATTAGGCTTTTAAGACAAGCCTATAGGGGTAGGTACTGACATCTGAGATGTGTAAGGACCCATTTTCTCCTTTGTTGGTAAATTCTTTCATTATGTAGGAATGAGGACAATTACTAAACATAAGTTATTTATGAGAATCTGGATGGAGAACAGCAATTCTTAATTGTAATGTATGCATGGGTAAATCGAGTAGATGACTCAAGGTAAGCGTGCAATTTGGCCGAAGCATTCCAAATGAGGAAAGCATGAAAGTGTGAGTAGAATTTTTGAATGAGAAAGAGGTTATTTAGGCTTTGGACAAATGCAAATATTCAGTCTTGTTTTTGATTCAGTGACAACTAGGCCTTGTGGTGCTTGGAATGACTGAAGTGAATGATTCCTGAGATCATGTGAATGCGATCAAGCCGCTGGTCCAAGTCACTTAAAAAGCTGGCTAATTAATCCACGACTACTTGAAATTGAAGATGGATCATCTGCTATGCTGTAGGGTTTACGAATACTATTTTTCGCCAGTCCTTAAGTGCAATAGTGAGCTATGCTGAACAAGAGAAATATCGAGATTTGACAAGAGTAAGTAAAATGTTCTGGGCTCTTGGATTTTACCCTAGACAACAACCCTCCGGCACACTGATTGAAAGGAACTGCGTTAGAACCATGAACGTACATTTGTTAACGGCCTAGTGTTCTCAACGCTTTTTAGTATTCACGCTTGCTGTATTCAAGTAAGTCTGTGTCAATGTGTCTGAGAAGGCTGCATCATTCGAGCCTGAGAGAGTCACTGCATTATGAAAATATACCTACCATAAATTTCTGTAGTTGCTCCTTGGCAGTATCTGGTAGGCCGCCCACAGGTTGAGATGTGATCATCTGAGCATCCAGCTCATTGATCTTTATCAGGATGTCCTGTAGCTCTTCTGTGAAACCTCTGGCCTGGAGACGAGGAAACAATCAGTGATACATGATAATTATACACACATAATCAGTGATACATCATTCTTATACCCCACACTTTTAGTGACATACATCATTTTAATATTCCACACAATTAGTGATACATCATTCTTAATTCCCAACTTATTAGTACTATGTGAGTCAAATAATCCATTGCAAAAACAGTATAGTCAAATGAATCAGACAAGCTCTTCATGCTAAAGGTATAGATTTCTTACAAGTGATACGCTCAAGAAAATGACTGAAACAAGTGGCCAGTCACAGACCTAGAAAGCAATACAATGGTCTGGGAGCAGAGACCACAGATTTAGATGAGGTGTCATCTTCACAGTGAAAATCCTAATTCTTTTCAGAATGGAATTGTCCACTGACTAGGCTAAATGTCTTGTACTGCCCTGATCCCAGAGAAGGTATTAGATGTCCATCACTTAGTGAAGTCAGACATGGGCATCCAAAGAATGTGGGATTATCTATGCACTCAATTCAGGACCTTGGCCAGAAGAAGATGAATAAGAAGCTGATGCCAAAAAAAAAAAAAAAAAAAAAAAAAAAAATGCATAAGAAAAGTGAAGTAGAAGATGAAGAAGAAGTAGAAGGAGAGGAAGAAGAAGGAGGAGGAGCAGAAGAAGAAGAAGAAGGAGGAGGAGCAGAAGAAGATGAAGAAGAAGAAGAAGAAGAAGAAGAAGAAGAAGAAGAAGAAGAAGAAGAAGAAGAAGAAGAAGAAGAAGAAGAAGAAGAAGAAGAAAATGAAGAAGAAGAAGAAGAAAAAGAAGAAGAAGAAGAAGAAAAAGATAATGAAAAGATGATGACGATGAAGAAGAAGAAGAAGAAGAAAAGGGTAAGGTGAGGTAATCACAGTCTCAACTTCACAGCAAATGGGGTTACTCCATAGTTGCTTGGTTTCTGTGATAATGAAAGCCACACAGAATGGCCATCACTGCCCCTTGTAGAAAAATTGACACAGACTGCAGTCTCTGCAAATCCAAAAGCATACACACAAATTAAATGCATAAGGCAGTCATCAGAAGTGTCAACACTAACAGTCTGGCACTAGAAATGCAGTTCATCATCAATGGAAGCAGCAGTTACAACAGATCAGTAGCTGTGCACACGATTCATCGCACAAGGCACCACCAGTTCTGTGGTAACAGGCCACTCCCAATTTTCTGAATCTACAGCTCACAATGTAAACGATATTAGGCAAAGTAGAAAAGCATCCCTAATGAAATCCACAGCTCACAGTGTCACACCATGCACACAACTAAGTAGTTGGGTGACGAAACTATATCCTTTCAGTCTATACATGAAGGAAAATGCAACAGCCAACTATTGTCAGAAGCAAAAGCTTGCCATGACTAAAAACAGAAAACCTCCCTATCCTCCACACTGACTGTAAGCCCAAATCTGCCAGCAGGAAAAAAATGAAGAATCCTTAAACACACACACAATAAAAAACATATAAAAAAGAACGATTCTTTGTGCTTATTTCAATTACCTCTCTCCTAGCATCGTCTAGCTGTGACTGTCTCTTGGCAGCTTTCTCCTTCACCTCATCCAAGCCTTTTACCAGCATTTCCATCTTCTTCCTCAGCTTGTTAGCCTCCGGTGCTTTCTCCCTAGCCATCATATTATTGGCAGCCTCCGAGAGCAAGTCCAGGTTTTCTTGGTGGGATTCAATGTCATGAGTGATAACCTGTAAAATGACACCTCATCCAAGCCTTTTAAATCCAGCATTTAACCTGTACAATGACACATGAGAAAACTTGTGACATCTAGGGGGTTCAGTAACATGGGTGATAACCTGCAGAGAGAAAGAAATGGAGGCCAGCGGTATCTGCATCAATGAATCTCACAGGCTCCGAACACTAAAGAGGAAGAATCTTGATGTACCAGGATTTGATTTCCCTACCAGGCAATTTAGAAAAAAAAAAGTATTCTCATGGCTTTTGGAGGGTGGAATAAGAGTTGCACTGTGGAAGAAATCAGGGAGTCCCTACTTAACACCCCCCAAAGACAGTAATGGAAGCACAGATCCACTACATTCAACCTCCATTTGTACAACCACAAAATAATAATAAATGTTATTGTTCCTAACTGCAACAACAACAAAAAACTCGTCATGTGGGTTTCTCTGGGTTCTTTACTGGGGTATGACCGCATGAACAACCAAACTTTATTTTCAAAGGGTTATAAAAGGACAGACCTAATGTCCCTCAAGAAGCACGTCATAAGAGAAGAGTAATTAGATTTGCCAAAATTGAATTTTGAACAAATATGAAACAAACAATAGATTGCACAAATTATTGCCTGGTATATTCTGTCGCCTCTCATCAAGTACATACTACAGTAATAATCAATTAAAATAGAGCAAATAAATGAGTCCTTCTAGCTAAAAGAAAACAATCGTCTATATTCAAAAGTAACTGGAATGCAGGTTCATGGCCATTTCCTTTTGTCTGCATAATTCTGGACTGTACCAGTTTATTATGGTGGCTTCCATTTAGTGGAGCATTCTGCGTTTGTTTGAGGTATGAGGATTCAAAATGCATTGTTGATATTTACTATGTGACCAGAATTCAAATGGTGGCTCACGATGGACGCTGGGTTTTTTTTTTTTTTTTTGCCAGTTAACTCAATGGTGTTTGTTGAGTTGTTGTGTCTTCTTTGCTCAAATTCACAATGAGAATACACTTAGCTTTGATATCCCAAAGCTGGAGTTTTCTGGACCGCAGATATTGCAACTACAACATAAACCGATCGCTATTCTAAGGGTGAACACAAAATAATAATAAATACAAACACAGAAAAACGAAACAGTTGACAGTAAAGACAACCCACCCTCAGTTTTGCCAGCTCTAGCTCCACAAGTTTGGGGTCACCATAGACTGGTTCTAGTTCTTCCAGAGACTGGTCAACTGTGTCCAGCCATGACTGGAAGTCTCTGTATGCCTGGTCAAACTGTCCCAGGTTGAGTAGGGCTGTCTGGATGTCTCTCTGCACAAACAAAGTTTCACACACATGAATGTCTGCTGGGTGGAACCATCTGGTCCTCTGTATCTGTACATATTTTATACATATATATTTTCCCACTGACTTGCATGCACATATTTTTTCAAACTCACACGCTCATTCACGAGTACAAAACACTTTTAGGAAACAAAAGATCAAATGATTTGGACACCTGTCAAGCTTATCTCAAGACAGAGCACCCCAGAGAGATGTGTCACAGACACAAAAGATGCAGCACTAGAGGCTGTCCTCCACCCAAGCTGTGGATAGACGGAATATGTGAGCCCAAGAATGGCAGCACCTACACAGCACACATCAAGGCTTGCACCAGATGCCTCTTCAAAACCTGCTGCTGAAAGACTGAACAGGCTCTTGAGAAACGAAAGAACATTTTTATTCTCTATTAAGTATTGCCTATTAATTAAGTGCACACACTCTTTCAGTCACACTTTCTCACTCTCTGCCTCATTCACAAACACACAATGTCACGCCATCTCTCACATACACACACACACACATGCTATAAATGAAACTACATAAGAGTAGCAAGTCAATTACCTGTCTGACAGTAATGTTGACTTGCAAGGCATCCCATCTCTGGTTGACCTCTCGGACTGGTTCTCTGACCACTGCAGCCTGCTCAGTCGTGCAGTCTCTGGTCAGTTCCTGAGCTTGCTGGTTCAAAGCCTCAACCTCCACATGTTTAGGATCCACAATACCTTTGAATACCTGTTGAACAAGAATTTAAATACATTGGTCTTTTGAGGAAAAAAAACCACCTAGAGATAATCATTAATGCTCTTGAAATGGATAATTATAATGTGCCCTCTGTATCTTAAATGTACATTCCAATGTAGATATCAATTTAATGTTTCTTCTTCTTCGTGTTCAGGTTAGTGTTGAGATAATCAACTTCACTGCACTGGGTTTTATCCCATATGGCTCGGTCTACCTCCGCAGAACAGCTAACCGCCTGCAGGGAGCACCACACAGAGCATGAACTCCATAGCTCCAACGACAATCCCCAGGGATGCCCGTAAATATTGCACTCATGACCTGAACGACTCAGTCGTGAAACCAACCCACAACCTTTAGAGCGCGAGGAAAATCTTTGTGTTTACCAGCTGTAAACTCTGATAGAAAGTTCTGGACTTTAGTCTTGTTCCAGTACGTGAGTTTTGCGGACACATCCATTGTACAGATCTAGCTCATTTGTACATAGACTGTTGGTTTCTTGCTTCTCAGAGGCAGATGCTTATAACTTAAAAAAAAAAAAACAATCGTAATTAGTTGTATTTTATGACAGACTTGTTGAAGTATGTGTCGCGTGCGGATATGCACCAGAACGCACCAGTACGGAGTGAGAAAACAAGACGTAAAAACAATACGTAACGTTGTGAAGGTATTGTTGTCAAAGGAGTTGATGTTTATAGTCCGAAGGAGACAGACGTGTGGATCCTTGAGGACGCTTTACCCGGGATCCCACGGAAGCAAACGTTATATAAAGTTGGATCCTTGAGGACGCTTTACCCCGGGACTCTAAGATAGACCTCAGCAGGAAGCTGGTGAATGTTACATTTCGGCAGTAAGCCGGTATACCTTCATTATTTAATTCAGACGGCTGAACTGAATACAAAGATGATTGTCTGGATCTCAAGGTCGGACTGCGACCTATCGTGAGGACATATCAGTCCATGGATGTACGAACGAGCTTTGGTTGATGTGCTTGATTATTAATTTCATCTTGGTACGACACACATCAGCATGAAGCGCCTACGCACGCCACAGTATGGAGTAGGAGTCTATTTTGAGGCAGAGTGTAAATGCCTGACAAGCCAGCACCAGCATATGGTTGCTTGTTGAGGTGTTATTCCAAGGACAAAGAGAAGAGAAGGCAACAAGACATGAACAGTGAGCACCTTGATGTCATTCCACTGCTGTGTGATTGTGCCAAGGTCACTGGCCACAGGCTCCATCGTGTCAAAAGTCTCCTCCTGTGTCTGCAGCCAAACCAACATCTTCTGTAGCTCCTGCTGGAACGTGACCGCCTTGCTCAAGGCAACATCCAGATCCTTAGATCTCTTCTCCATCTGAAAGAAAAGCAGTATAGTTGAAAAGTGTATTGATAGCACAATCCTGTCTGGTGTAAATACATGCATGGCAAGGACATACAAACATGTCTAACATGGATATAAAGTACTGTGCTTAGGCATTACGAACACGCTTTGTAATGTCGGATTTTGTCCCAGCTGCGGGCCTTGCACCGGCTTTGACAGTGGTATCAAGAAGCCCCCGTCCAGAAAGCAATGGCAAACTACTGGACGTAAACTTGCCTAGGAAAACCACAACAGCCAAAAAATTATGGGGTTGGTTCTGCAACCTCCTGTTATAGGATACACAACTAACTTTTAACAATAATAATTACATCTGGAAATTTCAAACCCTGCGACACATTTGTATTTTGAATACTTCTGTTTTGCCAATAATTTGTTGTCAATCCCACAAGGTCTCATAAGAGATGTCTAAAGAGTACTTAGCCACAAGGAATCAAGCAAACATGCATTACTTGCACGGAGGCAGCAAATAACTCAAACATAAAACATGCTATTTGGGAAACACGGGCAGCAGATGATAAGACATGTTTACACTGGGATTCAAAGACTTCAATCCAAGATGGCTGATAGCTTCTTCAACAGACTGTGAAGGAAGAAAACAGAGATAAATGCTTGGATGGCTTGGCCATGAGGCATAACTGGGTCAGGAACACAGATCTGTTCTGAGACACTGGTAATGCTGAGTGATGAAAGAATGCTACTTTAACCCTGTCATCCTATTACTACTGTTTTTGTGTGTGGGGGCATTATGGCTTTGAGTAGTCACTGTCATGTCTATACAACAGATTTGGTACTGTTTGCGACTGCATAGTGTTTAGATGGGCTGGGTACGATTATACTCACTATTTAAAAAAAAAAAAATTTCTTGTAATTCTCTGCTCCATTTGTATTTACTGATTATTTCCCTTCATATAGTATACTATAACAATTTTAAAATGTGTAAAAATAATATAAAACTTATTGGTAACAGGGTATGTTTAAAAAAATAATTCACATATAGTAATGGCAGCCTACCGATTGGAGGCTTTCTACTATTAGAATGCACCAATAGTCAGACATGACTGAATGAGGTAATTTAAAAACAAAAACAAAACAAATCACACTACACACAATGATGGGGATAGGTGGCTAGCCACACATAACAGACACTGACAGGATTGATTAGCACACTGAGAAGCAACTGTTGCTGTTACCTGAATGTTAAGGTTGTTTAATGTCTGCTCCGTGTCATCCAGATTCTTCTTGATCTCCGGTCTTTCAGGGTCTCCAACCAACGACATCAGCTGGTCCCCGGTGTCCTGCAGCTCCTCCAGATCAGCCTGCGTTGCTGCCAGGTCATCTCTGATCACCTGTAAAACACGTGTGTTATCGCTGTTACATCCAAACTAAAATCCTGTACCAGGTAACATCATGGGAAGTAGACGTGGTGGGCGTGATGTTGACCACATCATCTATCGAGTGCCGCTGGTCTAAAAAAAAAATATAGGTGTCGTACTTCTTTTTCTGCCTTATAATCCCTAATGGAACATAGGACCTCAAACAACTCACGCCAATTCGTTCTATCCTTGGCTACTGAACGCAGCTCTCCCCATGTCCTCTCCATCTTTTCAATTTCACTCCCTAGCTCCCTTTCTCTACGTGTTTTTTTTTTGGTGTTCCTTTATTTCTATGCCCTTGTGGGTTCCAGTGCAAAGACATTCTAGTTATATGCTTGCAATATACACCCAAAATGCCTAAAGGCATATCCAGCATGCCCGGGACAAGGAAATGGGTCCTTTACTTTACTTAACATGCCCGGGACATGGAAATGGGTCCTTTACTTTACTTAACATGCCCGGGACATGGAAATGGGTCCTTTACTTTACATGCCCGGGACATGGAAATGGGTCCTTTACTTTACTTAACATGCCCGGGACAAGGAAATGGGTCCTTTACTTTACTTAACATGCCCGGGACATGGAAATGGGTCCTTTACTTTACATGCCCGGGACATGGAAATGGGTCTTTTACTTTTACTATATACCCAACATGCCTTGGACATGAAAATGGGTGTGGGACATAGAAATGGGGGGGGGGGGGGGGTGAGAGAGAGAGACAAAGAGAGGGAGGGAGAGATGGAGAAATGGGGGGGGGGGTGAGAGAGAGAGAAAGAGAGAGAGAGAGAGAGAGAGAGAGAGAGAGAGAGAAGAGAGAGAGAGAGAGAGAGAGAGAGGGGGAGAGAGAGAGAGAGGGGAGAGAGAGAGAGAGAGAGAGGAGAGAGGAGAGAGAGAGAGAGAGAGAGAGAGAGAGAGAGAAATGTGAGAGGGACACAATGAGCAGCAAAAAACAAATGCATGATAAGAATTAAAAAATGCCAGAACAAGCTTCTAAAGACATTCTAAAACGGACGTGTTCCAAACGACTTAATAACCTACAAAGGGCAAGAAAATTCACACAATACTACTACTGTCTACCTCTAACTCCTCTTGTTGCTCCCTGATGGCCTCCGGCTCCAAAGCTGGCTTCTCCTGACTGCCCATTCCATCCTGCAACTCTTTGATGCTTCCAGACAAGGTGTGAAGATCCTCCCAGAACTTCTCAGAGACTCCCAGGGCATCCTCAAGAGCCTTGCTGCGATCGTGACAATTATCCTGGATGTCACTGTATAATCGTGTTAGCTCCTCCAGCTTCTGACGAACATCTGTAGGTAAGCAACAAAATTAAATTATATGTCAAAATCCTTGAAATCTTAAACATCATATGTCACAATCCTTGATATCTTATATATCATATATCACAACTCTTAATATCTTTTACAGCATACATTACAATAACTGACATCATATACATCATATGTCACAACTCTTAATATCTTATACATCACATGTCACAATCTCTTTATATCCAAAAAGATCATATTTAACAATCCTTGATATCTTATACATCATATGTCACAATCTTTGATATCTTACACATCATATTTCACAATCCTTGATATCTTATACATCATATATCACAACTCTTAATATCTTATACATCATATGTCACAATCCCTGATATCTTATACACCATATGTCACAACTCTTAATATCTTATACATCACATGTCACAATCTTTGATATCCATAAAGATCATATTTAACAATCCTTGATATCTTATACATCATATGTCACAATTCCTGATATCTTATACACCATATGTCACAACTCTTAATATCTTATACATCATATGTCACAATCTTTGAAATCCTACACATCATATTTCACAATCCTTGATATCTTACACATCATATTTCACAATCCTTGATATCTTATACATCATATATCACAACTCTTAATATCTTATACATCATATGTCACAATCCCTGATATCTTATACACCATATGTCACAATCCTTGATATCTTATACATCATATGTCACAATGCTTGACATCTTATACATCACAATTTGGGTGGGTGACTGAGCAGAGCAGTGTTTTTCAACATTTTCCCATGTGGCTCCTGCCTTGAATACATGGCAAGACCCCCACACCACAAAAAAGAGGAGGACACAAAGACAACCAAAAGCACTATTAACAAGACCTTGGAGAAAAATATCCACATAAATCCAACTGTTGTATCACAAACGAAACAATCACTGACAACTGGCAATTTAGAGTCTAAATATCGATGTGATGGTTGACACTGTTTTGTCTTGATGATATCTGCTACTCTTTGGTCTGAGGTTGGACAAAGCACAAAGGGGAGGTTCACTGTTTTACTAGAAAAATACAAATAGAGTTTAGCACCTACCAAGTATCTATGTGAAAACAAAAAATTATACTTGCAGACAAATTACTTCTTGTTTAACTCTTTGAGTCCCAAGGAACGCATCATACGTTCATAGGTTCCTACCTAGAAGCTCAATGAACGCATGATGCGTCGATTTGATTACTTTCTTTACTACCCCCTAGGCCTGTGATGCTAAACCCCCTGGGACTCAAAGAGTTAAAGGTTAGTGAAGAAACTGACATCGGATCACTCTGGGCAAACCTAGAGATGCTCAGTCTCCCTAGCAAATGTTGCTAAGTATAAATACTGATGATTCCAGCAAGAAATGATGAACACATGTGACAAGCTCCTACCTCTCACAGCAGGGTCTGATGCATCACCAGCTTGTCGGATAAGCTCATTGGCTGCTTCCTTCACCGACTCCAAAGCATCAGACTTCATCTGCATATCCTCATCAACGATCTGCACAAAAAACCAAAACAAAAATATTTTTTTCAAACAATGGAAGTCAATGAACAAACAAGTAGTGTTATGCTCTGTACCAGACTGAAAAATGTCTTAGGACAATGGACAAGAGTAGACTTTTATCAGCTGTCACAAAATGTCTATAATGGAAGCTGTGTAGATGGTGCAAGAATGAAACATTTTTTTTTTCTTTTTTATAATTTTTTCAACAGTCTTCTTCTTCACATTGATCCGCTGTCAACTCTGGCAGAAAGTTCTGGTTGTCTTCTTCACATTGATCCGCTGTCAACTCTGGCAGAAAGTTCTGCTTGTCTTCTTCTAGCCTTTGGTCTTGTTCAAGACTTGAGTTTTGCATGCACATCTGGCTTATTTGTCTGCAGACTATTGGTTCCAAGCCTCTCAGGCATATGCACACTTAGATGTCAAAGGAAACTCTCCTAATAAATAGCCTTTTGTGGCATGCCTGATTTGGGACTGGGGTAAGGGGGGGGGGGGCAGTGGGTCTATTCTCCACCCCCCCCCCCCCCCCCCCCCCCCCCTCTCTCTCTCTATCTCAATAAGAACTAGTGTGAACATTGTCCATCTAGAGCTTCCTGAAAAAGACTTTAAAAAAAAACCGGACTGATATACCATTAAATACACAGATAGATAAGACAGGCAGACAGACATATGGAATGGCTGATAAATCAATATACAAATACGCAGACAGTCAGGTGACAAGCCATTGTGTGGAAAAACATAAAAGGTGTCACAGGAGGAACAGACTTTACCTTATTCTCCTCCAGCTGCTCCCGGATCTTGTCTGGGAAGGCAGAAATGGGCTCCACATTCTGCATGGACTCGGCCGTTGTCGTCAGGGTCTCTAGCATGTCCTCCAGCTTGTCTGTGAACTGTGCGTGGCAGGCAACAAGATCATCAGTTCAGGGGTTCAAGGCACACACAATTCCTTTATATACTACTACACAACAAATTATTCATTTAAATGGATGAAATAATACTTCAACTTCCCATGCCAAGAAGTGCCATGTGTGATTCACTTGTGAATTTGTGGTACACAAAAGCTCAATACCATCTTCAGAATGAATGACTGGATATAATAATATTTATAGCTTTTTCTTCTTCTCCTCCTCCTCCACAATACAGTACACACACACACACACCCACCCACACACACATACATACATATACACACACACACATACACACACACACACATATATATGCCCAGCTTGCTAGCACAGTTGGCTAGACCCGACTTTGCAGCGACCGGGTGACGAACTCCTTGTAGTCAGGATTCATGCCCGGGAGTAGGCATAAAAACCACATTTCTCTCAGATTTACGGTACCTATCATGGAATCAAGCCTAAAGGGTTGCAATATCTATAATACCGTGCCTAAGGGTTAACAACTCATGGCTTCTGGATACTTAAAAAAAAAAGAAAAAAAAAAAAAAAAAAAAAATATATATATATATATATATATATATATATATATATATATATATATATATATATATATATATTTATATATATATACAGAAGATTCTTGAAAGTCTTTCATCACAGGATGCATAAACATCAGTTAAAGAATAATTTACTTTCTTTTTTTGTGTGTAAAGATACATGATGATATATGGTTTGTAAAGACAGTAGTACAGTCATCTGCCCTCTCACCTCAGCAGACTGTTGCATGGCTGCATCGATTGAGTTGGACCTCTCTCGCACCCCACTCCTGACATCCTCTATCCTCTTGTTGTCATCATCCAGCTTGTTCTGAATGTCCACGGCAGCCTCTGGGCTGACCAGCTGCACCAAGGCTGACCCTGTTTTGTTGAGACGGTCAATGACCGGCTTGTGGTCAGCCACATCCATTTTCAAAGCCTGCATGGAGAAAAACATAAAAGTGATAAAACAATGCCAGTAACAAATTATGTCCCTTGGCAGGGGACAGAACTTGTGTGGATATGACTGGCCTGTAAATAGTGATAAATAAGCAATTCTCAACTACTGCCTAGTCAAATTATAGCCCATGGTCATCTCTTGTGTGGGTTCCAGTCCCCAGGTTTGGGGGAAAAAGAATAGGCACAATGACCCTCCAAAGAAGGTTGAAAAAGGTGACTTATTAGGGGTATTTCATTTAAAGTCCAGGTGTATCTGTCTTAGATAAGAAACCAACAGTCTGCACACAAATAAACCAGATCTGTAAAATGGGTGTGCATGCAAAACTCAAGTCCCAGAACAAAAACAAAGTCCAAAGGTGGACAAACAACCAGGACTTTCTGCCAGAGTTTACAGCTAGAACATGTGAAGAAGAAGCAGCCAGCAGAATACTCAATTGGGACACAATAAAGCACAAGAAAAGTAAAACTCAGTTATGTGGAAACCCTTCAAAACTTTGTTAAGGCAGTTCGCTATATAATACTTTCCGTCCAGGGGCCACAATATAGCCTAGCCATAAATATGGCCTAGTGGCTGAACGCGGTTTCTAGGATCTCTCCACGGTGATCCTCACCCATATGGTGGCACTCAGTGTCATCGGGTGTTTATCGCTTGTGTGATGTCCTAGTGGGGTAAAAAGTCAGTCAGTCATTCAAATCTTTGTCCGTAGAAATGTCAATGAGTGATCATATAGAAATTAAACTCTTGGACAGATGAGTCAGTACTTTTCTACACGACAGTGACCATGTCCAGATACATTTATGCTAGTGAAATTTTGGCACAGTAGTCTTACCTTGAAACAAGCATTTGCCATAATCCTGTTTGCATTAAATTGCCTACCAAGACCTAAGCCAGATGTACCACACAGTGTAACTGATTGGTGGGGGCTGAGTGGTCTTAAGTGCTGGAGGTCCCGGGTTCAAACCCCTGTGAAGGCTAGGATTTTTTCATGTGGACTTCTAGTAGTTTCCCCTGGTCTCTGGGTAGTAAGATCAGATGCCCCTGTGTATTGTTGCGCATGTAAATAAATCCTTGGCAGTTGAAAAACAAAAAAGAGAAGCCTAACGGTGATGCCTGGGCATAACTGGGCAGGTAGCGGGTCTATTCTTGTTTTCCCCACAATGGGGCTCCGGAACCCCTAGAAGAAAGGAAATAATCAGCATCAGGTGCTAACGTGTTTTCAGAGCTTCACCTCGTAGAGTGGCATCCCACATGGTGACCTGTGTGTCTTTGTATACCTGTTTCATGTCCTCAAGAAGAATTGATAAGAAATTTATAACCACAGGTCAGTCATCACATAATTTCTTACCTTTATGGACTCCTGCTGCTTCCTGACCTGATGTGCATCAACAGTGGTAACCTCCAGGTCAGCAAGTACTGGCTCAACTTCATCCAGCCAACTGACCAAATTCTCATGGGTCTCCTGGAAGGACCTGGCCAGCGGCAAGGCCTGCTCCAGCCCGCTGAGTCTCTCTGAGGCCAGAGAGCCCACCGTGTCAGCTTTGTTCTTCAGCTGGTCCATCTTCTCCTGGACGGCACTGACATCCTCCTTGCTGGAGTCTCTCAGCAGTTTCTTCCCTGAGGTCACAGCATCCCGGGCCCTAACCTTCTGGCTGTTGACCTCTTCATTGAATGACTGGTTGATTGGAGCAGTAATTTTAATAAGTACAGCAGTAACTTATATGAAGATGCATAACAGTAACTAGAAATTATACCAGTAAAGCACAAACAGTAATTTTAATAACTATTACAGTACAAATAGTAATTTTAAAAAATATATCAGTAACTTTTATTAATATGTTCAACAGTAATTTTTTAATAATGATATAACAGTAATTTAATGTTCAAATGGTCAGTTTTAAAGTCTTTAAAAAAAAAAAAAGGTAGCACTACTCAATAGATAAAATGTCATGACAAAGGTGCCGATCATCATAATCATTGTCCCGCAACACAGCATGTCACTGGATGACCAGTGTCTGTTGATGGTCTGATCAGCTTTCTCCACCTCTGACGGTCAGAAGCAATGGACTTCATGGTTGCATGCCTGAGACCTGTCCAGTCAGTCAAGTGCTTCATCAAGGTCTTTCTTGGTCTGCCTCTTCTCCTCTGCTGAGCCCTGTAGTATTTTGTGTGTGTTTGAGAGGTCATTAGATCTTATTACATGTCCATACCATTGCATTTTCTGCCTTTTCCTGTACTCATCACAACGTGTATATTACCGCAGTGCTGAAACAAATGCCCACACACACATAAAGTGCTAGTACTCTGTACAGTTGTGTGTCGCAAGAAAAAAAAAAACATGAGTATAACAGCAGTAAATCCCTTGAAAAAAAAAGAGAAAAAGGGGGGGGGGGGGGGAGAGATATGCACACGTACACAGACAAGAAGTTGACTGTGCTGGAGACAAACACATACATACAGTACGCAAGGCTGACGTACCTTCATCTCAGCCAGCTGTTTCTGTAGCCGGCCTGGTTCAGCACTGATGCCAGACATGGTACTGAGTTTATCCTCTCCCTTGTCAAACCACTCCATGAGCTCATCTAGCTCATTGATGCACTGGGGACATTAAGAAGCATCTCATGAACTTACTTGATCGTTTTCAATGAGCGTGATACTAGTATATCTTCTATGTAGTTTCTTCTTCCACCCTTGGGTATCCAGGTACTTTGCCACTGTTTGGGCTTGTCTACCCTATGGAGACATACCCAGGAGGAGATTGGAGCACTTATGGTCATGTCAGATGTGCTATGAAGATGATCTTCTTTAAATGAACAAAGAACCCTAGGGAGTGGGCTGCAAAATGTTTCCCTGGGGCCTCAGTGTGGCTCATTCTCCAAGATCATCCACCCTGTCTGCGTTTATCTTCTTCAGCATTCTAAGCCATTGAGGTTCAGTACCGCAGATATCATCTGCTTCCATTCATCTCTCTGACTGGCCTTCTTTAGGCAGCTGGTGACTCCAAGTGTTTATAGATCTGCTTGTATTTTTTTTTCTTCATAATATTCTTGGTCTACCCCCTTTCATCTCCTTTGAGTAAAATGTTTTTCTCTCTGTGTTATCTGCTATTCTCTCTATTTGATTTAACCATTGCAGTCTATCAGCCCTATTGATGATTGTAATTAGTGAAGATTTAAAAGGATTTTAAATTTCATTGTTGCTTCTCTCCCTCCTTTCTCCAGTTTGCACATTTGATGGGTCCAAAGAAACATCACAAGATCAATTCTCTCAGCGGAAGCCTCTTTAGAAAGCTGCAATGGACAAGGATGAGAAGCACCCAATATAAGATGAAGTACTATTACTATAAAGAACAGACAAATAAAATAAATTCAAGAGAATTACCCATAGGACTTCAAGAAGCACAATCATCACGAAGGATAACCAGAGAAAGATCACAATTATTACAGAAAGTGTTTATAAGTTAGCTGAAAATATACATTCTTGTTTCCTACAGGTAAACAAGTCCAAAAGTAAACAGCCATAGCACATACCTCAAGTGATTTCTGCCTGGACATATTCACTTTCTCTGCCTTCTTTTCGATCTGTTGTCTCAAGCCCTCAAATCTCTTGTTGTCCTTCTTGATAGTTTCTTCCACTTGTACACCAGCATCTCCAGGTGCTATCTCTGCCAGCTCGGCCCCTTCAGAGTTGATAATGTCCAGATATGGCTGAACAATGTCCAGTTGCTGTAGCAGATCCTTAGAAATAAGAGAAGCAGAAAACAGTAGCAAAACTTGCCACACAGAGAGCAGTGACAATAAACAAGAAATCAGTGCAAATGAGATGAATGTTGTGAATATGATGGCAAAAGATGAAGAGCCTTTTTTGGTGGGTTGTGATGAGAGCAATGTCCTGAAAAAGACTTGCTATCAGACAAAGATTCTCAAACAGAACCTTCTCCCTGTGTGGGTTCCAGGGTCCCACTGTGGGAAAACCAAGAATGTACACCTTCCTAACAAGCATGTCATAAGAGTAAACTTATTTGGGGCTTCCTTCGAAGTCACAGTGTATCCTCCCGAAGGGCAAGGAACCAACAGTCTACATACAAATATGTCAGATCTGTAAAATGGATGCATATGCAGCACCCAGGTTCTGGAACAAGAGCCTAGACTAGAAGTGGATGAGCAATCAGAACTCTCCGCCGGAATTACAGCCGGTGAACATGAATAGGAAACAAGAACCTTCACAGACAATTCAATTACCTCGACCTTCTCTTCAGCATCCGCACCCAGGAGCTCCTTCCCTCGTAGTTCTGGCTCCACTTTAGCCACCCAGTCCATGAACTTCTCATGGGCTTCGTGAAAGTTTTCCGCCAATGGTAGAGCTTCTTCCATCTGTTCGAGAGAGTCATCGACTTTGTTCTTCAGGTCACCAAACTGCTTCTGAACCTCATCAATCTTCAACTGTACAATGATGATGTCTTCTCCTGAAACCAGAGTTATAACACAGTACAGTTACATGTCGAAACCAGTTACATGTTGAAACAACAAGTAAAGTTACAAGAAAAACAATAAAGAATTTGAAACTATACATCTCAGACATTTCTAATATGATGTCAGCTCTTATCTATGAGTCTGACTGTATGTGCATTTCCAGCAGAAAAGACATTGTCTCCTGACCACAGGTAAACCCAGTTTAATAAAAAAAATATGTTTTAAAAAAAGCTTACTGTGTATCCTTACAGGACGCTGTAAACCAACCACAGCATTTGTTGGCTGTGGTTTTACTAGGCAATTTAACGTTTAGTAGTTTGCCATTGCTTTCTGATGCTCAGTAATGTACCATTACTTTCTGACAGTCAGCTCTCTATACAATATTGAAATAAATGTAAAGTGATCTGCTGCCTAATCTCCTGCAGCCTGGTATTTTGGAATAATAAACTACATTCACAACTCCTAAGCCACAAAAAGGTGGTATTATAAAATATTCAGAATTGAGAGGAAATTATGCGGGAAGAAAAGATGATAAGGGAAGGCAGTTCCTAGAATGTTCGGAAGGCCTAACATTCCCCACCTCCCCAACAGTATTTGCTATAGGTCTCTCTTTACCTTTACTTATTATGTTGAGCTGAGGATTTTCTGCCATTAACTCTCAAGAGACCAGAAGATTTGACAGCAAATACCTAAGTAGGAAAAACAATTATGAATGCTTAACAGAGGCGAATCATAAAGGAATGGCCACTTTGGATAGCCAGATTTCTAGGATGTTCTTTGCATTCTTCTCAAAAACTTCATTTCTGCTGCCAGATGTTTTTTTCAGGTTGCCTGCTTGTTCCACCCAACCATATTTTTTTCAAAGGAAAAAACGTCACGTACAGCTAGCATCCCTGAAGTGGGAACATTAGGTTATAATTATGACTAGGTTATCTGCGCCATACAAAATGGCTTAGCACTGCATGCCACCAAGAGACATGATAAAGAACTCCTACAATGTTGATGCAATCACAGGAGACAAACCCAAATACTGTCCTGACCTGCGACAAAGTCTTCGACCGGCGCCTGCTTGTTATGCAATCTCACATGAAATAATAACAAAGGTTTTATGCAGCACTTTTTCCTCACAGGAACTGACACCTACAGCTAAACCCTAAACAACACATTAACAACAAGGAGGGGCTAAGCTTGCATTCAATCTGTTAATTTCTCGACACAAACCTTTACAGAAGTCCTGCAGCCTCTTCCCTAGTGCTGTCAGCTCTTTCACTGATCCTTCTCGCTCGGTGATCTCTGTCTGCAGTTGCTGCAAATCAAACAAGGCCAACTTTCAACAGATATAACAAACATGGTAACACGCAGCTTTATTGTCTCTGGTGTACATACGCAATGGTATGCAGTAGTGGCATCTTTTTATGCACCACTGTAACAGACACTTTGTGGTGAGTACTGGGCCTCTTTTTTTAGACACACTGTGTCGAGTACTGGGATATTCTTTTCGAAACAAAAAGCTCTGATAACACACATTGTTAAACAGTAATGTGCCAGTAAAGTTTGGACAGTTTCGCATCCCGGCATGGAAGAACATCTGTGTAAGAAATTACTGAATATAAATGAGACACAATGCAGTGAAAGATAATAGATCCTAGATGAGGGCCATTCAACTGGTGGCCTGCAGGCTGAATTAGGCCCGCAGAGGCCTAGCATGTGGCCCTCTGTTTCCAACTGTACTGTATTCATGATCTTTCTATGCTGGGGCGCGGGCTTCTGGCCCTTGGAGATCCCTTTTCTGAACACTGTGACCCTCGAGTGAACTTCATTGAACAGCCCTGTCCTAGACTGAAGGGATTAAAGTAATAACAAGGAAACATGTCTTCTTCTGCGTGCACCCTTACAGGGGCAGTTCGCACACTGTGTTGTATTTTACAGTTAGGCTGCGATATCTGCATCTTTCGGCCCAATATATTAAATTTCAGCAAGCCCCTAATCATTTGCTTATTGGGGATTAGAGGGTCTATTAATTTTTACCTCACAAATGGCCCTAGAACCAACATGGAGAGAGTACACATTAAAATCAACAACTACAACAGAGCGAGGAATCAGTAATACTTTGTCAGATTTGAGCAGCCAAATTAACAACTAGAACAGATAACACAATCATCTTATGTAAGTTCTGAACTTAAGACAACATTAGATAAAACGATCATTTTATATAAGTTCTGGACTTAAGCCATTATCCAGATCAACAAGAAGAATGAAAGATTTGAACAAGGACCACTCAGACTAACCTTGAGGTTATTGATCAACTTCTCAAAACCACCAGCACTTGATGACTTTGGCTCCAAGGAGGTGAACCTCTTGTCAGTGACTTCTAGCCACAAAGCCAGAGGCTCATGGATATCCTGGAAAGTCTTGGCCAGTTTGGACATCTCCTCCAGGGTCTTCATTCTCTCACTGGCATTACCAGTCAGTGCTGTCCAACGTTCATCCAGAGACTTTAACTCCGTGTCCATCTTGTTGAGTTCAGCTCCTTCAAGTCCTGAAAGGAGTTCTTTGCCAGTTTCTTTCACGTTCATCACGCTGGATGCTCTGTCATCAATCATCTTTTGCAAAAGCTGAAAACAAAAACAACAGTGCAATTTCTGTCATCAATCATCTTTTGCAGAAGCTGAAAATGAAAACAACAGTGCAATTTCTGTCATCAAATATCTTTTGCAGAAGCTGAAAACGAAAACAACAGTGCAATTTCTGTCATCAATCATCTTTTGCAGAAATGGAAATGAAAGCAACAGGGCAATTTCTAGAAGTAACTTAAGCTATGCTATTCAGCTAAGTTTTCTTACGGGCCAAAATGTTAAAAATGGGGATCATCATGAAACCTGAGCCCTAGCATAGAAAGATCATTAATACAATATAATTGGCAATGATTCAAGGGCTGTGTGCCAGGCCTCTACACGCTAGATTTGACCCATGGTTCACCAACTGAATAGCCATATTTTCTGCTTCCAATGTACAGTGAGAAAATATGTTAGTGACAAACTTACTTTTGTAGTTCAAAAAACACCCACACACACCCAAACAAACAAAACAAATTATAAGCATACAATACAATATATATATATATATATATATATATATATATATATATATATATATATATATATATATATATATATATATATATATATATATATATATATATATATATATATATATATATATATATATTACTGAAATCTAAAACAGACATACTTACTACATAGTGAAACAACTGCTCACAGAAGCCTAATAATGAGCTTTCAATATAACAGAATCACCTTATAGAAACTTAAAACAGATAGACTCATCATACAGCTCAGCAACTGCCCACAGTAGCTTAATTATGAGCCTACAAAACATTATGACAGAATCACCCTACTGAAACTAAAACAGGCAGACTCGCTACACAGTGAAACAACTGCCCCCGAAAGCCTAATTATGAGTATTCAATACAATATAACAGAATCACCTTACTGAAACTAAAACAGACAGACAGACTCACTTTCACAGTTCAACAAATGCCTAATTAAAAGCATATTTAATTTCATTGGCACCTTTTCTTTCCAGACGATAGTGTTATATTGCGCTATGAGGAGGTATGAGACTCACAGCCCATGGCGATGACGAGTGTGACTAGCAAGACCCGCCCGTGTCAAGAAAAGTCTTCCACAATGATAGCATGGGATTTCAGGACCATTGTTAACAACATCTGTGTTTAATCCGTTTCTTTTCAGATGCTCAGCTCTCATCCTTTCTGCAATCATTTCTTCCTTCAGTCTCATTCCCTTCCTGATATGTCCTTTCCACACAACACGGTCCATGGCCTTTTGTTCCCATGAGTCCGCCTCAATACCAGTATCATTCATGTCCCATTACAAGCATAAAACAGAATATCAAATAATCACCTTCTGTTCCTGAAGCTGAGCTTTGACAACTCTAAACTCTGGAGATGGAGGCTTCTGATTGGCTACAGTTTCCTCTGTCTCCTCCATCCAGACAAGGATAGAGAGAAATTGGGCACGCAGGCTCGTCTTACAATGGGCCCTTCCAAACAATCAACTCTCAGATCGCAATTGTATTTTATCAATACAGCATGTTGTGTTTACATAACAGTATACATAATATGAACATCATGTTAAAAAAACCAAACCCCCCACAAAGACATGGATGGTAAATGCATGCACACAAACACACACACATTTATACACACTTATCCTTAAAATACATACATATGTACATACATACATACACATAATACATACACATAATACAAACATACGTACATACAAACATACGTACATACACACACACACATACAAATACATATATACACACATACATAAACATGTACATATACACTCACATACGTATACATACAAACAAACACATATTAGAAGGACAGTGGTCTGTTGCCTACTCCTACCAACTGGGGCCCAGGAAGCCACACTCTGACGTGGTTATAGGGATCATGTGTTTCTGTTTCTGCTTATCTAGTGGAGCTCATCAGCACCACCAAGTCCAGTCTTCTTCCCCTCCATTTCTCTCTGTAGAATGCAGAGGTTCCGAACCATATGATGGTGCTGCACCAGGACCAGAGCTCATGACCTATCTCTACATTACTTCATGATCATCCCAGGAACAGGTTCTGTACCTACAGCCAGGCCAACATAGATAGGATCGACATTTCATTCAAAGTCGGACAGGTAGTCTGCACACAAGTAAGCCAGATCTGTTTCGAAAAAAATTTGCACACAATACTCAAGTGCTGGAATAAGGGGCAAAGTCCAGAAGTGGATGGACAACCAAGATTTTCTGCCAGAGTTACAGTCAGTGAATACTAAAAAAAAAAAAAAAAAAGAATTCTCTTTTGCGTACAGTGTATCATAACAAGCATGCCTAATCATTATCTAACTCAGTGAACAGTGTCTGATCAAGCATTTACCTGCGTTAAAAATAAAATAAAAAGCAGAGAAGGAAGAAGAAGGTGAAGAAGGAGAAGAAGAACAACAACCACAACAATAAAAACAACAAGAAAAAGAAGAACAAGAAGAAGGAGAAGGAGAAAAAGCAGCAGCAGGAGAAGGAGGAGAAAACTTACTCTGAGTTCCTCTTGTTGTTCCTTGATTTGGTTTGCACTGCTACCAACTGGTTTCATGGAGTCAATGGTGGAGACAGCATCACTGGTCTTCCGCCGAAGACTCTTGAGAGCATCACTGACTGTGTGGACCTTATCTATGGTGGATTCAATCTCTGACAACCTGTCATCAGCGCTGTCGCTGAGACGACTGTGCAGGCTCAGCAGTGTTTCCACCTGCCAAAGTTTAAATACAGTGCACTTCAGTTTCTGTGACCTGTCACCATCTAATAAAAGATAAGTTATAACCAAAAAAACTACAGCCAACCACTCTGAAGCACAAGGAGGCAGATGCAGCATTGATCTTACTTCTGCGTATGATACGGATCATTGCCTTGCAGAAAGTTCGAGCCTCAAATACACTGAAGGAGACGGCATTATTTTAAAGTAACGTAGGTTTATAGTATTACAATACATTTCTGTACATTACTACTCTTATTATGAAGTTTATATTGACTGTTTTGTAAAATTAAATACAATATTATGTAATCTTCACTTTTAAAGGATTTTGTCCCAAGCCCGCAGTGAAATCATGTCACTGTACATACGTATTAGGAGATATATGTTTTCCATCTATTCAGTTATCCGATTGAGCCCTGGTCCGGAAGGTGACAGTTAATCGAAGCTGATGACAAAATGGTCTTCTTTGATGATGACGATAGACGAATATCTTTTTTTCTTTTTTTTTTTCATCCTTTAAAGGCTAGCTGGCGTTGGACTGTTTACAGCTAGGCTGCAATATCTCGGCCTTGCGACCCCACGCATCCAATTTCAGGAAACCATTGACGCCTTTGTCGAAAAGTAAATTTAAAAGGGGCAGTCAGTCTTCTGTCTTCCACCCTCTCCCCCCTATTGGGTCCTAGAAACCATAAGGGAAAATAAACACACAACAAATAAAAACCCTAAATATTCCACAAACTATTAGACAAGATGATCAGCTTCTTGGCTTCCTAAATACTTAGCACTTATTATTTCAGCATAAGTGAACATAAAAGCTGGAAATAAGAGTACAGAGCCATCAAAGGTGAACTTTTTCCTTGTTCACCAGCTGTAAGCTCTGCTGGAAAAACCTGGTTGTTCATCCATTTGGACTTTGGCTTTGTATCAGGGCCTGAATTTTGTGTGTTCATCAGTTTTACTGTCTTACTTGTGTGCAGCTGGTTGTTCCTAGCCTTTCAGGCAGAGGCACTCTGACTCTGAAGGAAGCTTCCAGTTAGTTGACTCTTATGACATGCTTTTGGATAGGCAGTGAGTCTATTCCTGTTTCCCCACTAGGGGCCCCAGAACATACACAAGGAATAGGTGAAAAAATATAAAGTCTACCATAATATGTTCTAAAAATGTGGTAGATAGTGTGTGAAACAGTTATAATATTCCCCGTGTGGGTTCCCGGGCCCTATTATAGGGAAAACAAGAATAGACCCACTGCCTACCCAAAAGCATGTCGTAAGTAAAAAAAGTAAAGTTCCCTTTTCACGCCTTTCGGCGCATCGGGCATATGGGCAGAGCGTCCCATATTTTTACAGACCATCAGCACTCTGTGGGTAATGTGGTCAGCATTACGCCGGCTGTCTTTACTTTCCCAGGACAGCCCATCCTGGTACCCATTTTAGGCTGGGTCGACTTGCGGCGTCCCATACCACGACAAAAATCCACGCAGCCTGCAGTGGGTTTTGATCGCGGTATGCTGGCTTACGAGTCGGACTCCCACGCCTTAGCGTAGAAGTTGGAGTGCATTTGCCTGAGAGGCAAGGAACCCGCAGTCTGCACACAAATGAGTCAGATCTGTCAAACGGATGCACACACATAACTCAGGTTCTGGAACAGAACTGCAGTCCAGAAGTGGACAAACAATCAGAACTTTCTGCCGGAGTTTACAGCTGGTGAACGCGAAGAAGAAGAAGTTATAATATTTACAACGTCTGTGATAAACTGTGTACCTGGGCATCAAGTGCGTCTGGGTCAGTAACAAACCCGGCCAGCTGAAGATCCTGAGCTTGCTCTTTCAAGTCTACCAGCGGCTCTGACTTGTTGGCCAACATGGTCTGGAAATTCTGAAAAGGGCAACAAAGTTTGGGCTTAGCCTGAGTAAGGAAAGTTCAGAACAGTCGGAATGGGAGGCAGCTACTGTAATTAAGATTTATTAGTTAATGCTGCATCTACGTCTTGGGACTGTTTACCATGTATAATGCTTGGCTGATTGATTGGCACCTTTCCGTCTTTCCAGACAATAGTGTTAAACTGCGCTATGAGGAAGCATAAGACTCACAGCCCATGGCGATGGCGAGTGTCACTAGCAAGACCCGCCCGTGTCAAAAACCATGTGTCATAAGCTGTTCCTTATGTGCACCAATCAATATATTTGATAGACTGTTCACTGCATCAATTAATATGACACCCAATAGGGTGCTCATCATGCACACCAATTAATATGACATTTCATAATATTGTATTGGCATTTCACTAAGAGGACAAGACGTTTCATTAACCAACACAGAACAAGCGTCATCAGTGTTTTACACTTGTGGAGCTTCTGGGGAGGAGATCGGAGCACCTATGGATCTGTCCGGAGTACTGTGATGATACTCCTTTCTAATCACTAATTAATATGACATGTGAAATAAGTGGTTCATAATGTACACCAGATAACATGACTCATATAAAAGTTGTTGGTTAGGTGCACCAATGTATGAGACATATGTCACTTTATTTTGTACATTCAGTCAGAGATCATGCAGCCCCAAATCATCATCCCAAAGACTTTCTGCCAAAAGTAATGACAGTTTGACAGTTGCTGTCCTTTCTGTTTACCTAAAGATGCAGCGACTAGAAATGTTTCCTGCTGACCTAGTATTCAAGTATGCAAATTATCATCAAAAACTCACTACACTTCGAGACAAGCAGCTAAATCCAGATATTCTATTTTTGTAAAGTGGTTCAAGAAAGACTAAAATCAAAATATTTAAGTATCTTGGATATCACTTAGAAATTCTACAGAAATAAAAGCTTAACCCTTTGCCCCAAGATGATGCTAACCCGATATGGTCAGAAATTTTATATCCCTATTAAGTTGCTAAATCAGCATGGCTGTACTAGTTTACCCCCAGCAAGCGTTGTTAATAGCACTGGTTCCATTTGCACCTACTCAGTGTTTAGGAGGACTGCGTTTGATTATATTTACTACAAAATTATGGAGAGGAGGGGGAGAATGGTAGGTCTAGGGGAGCAGGGAGAGGATGGTAGGTCTAATGTGACAAAAAAAATGGCTTTAAAAAAAACCTATTATGGTGTCATAATTTGCCTTTAGTCTTAGTCGTTGCAGTGTTGAGGTCCCAGTATATTTATTTTTGGCCAAAAGGAATGTAATCCAGTAAATTCTTCACCATATTAACATTTACTGATTACTCTCTTTAATACATTGCTAAAGAAATAATTAATTAATTTTTTTTAATGTATATATATTTACCAGTGACCTGTCTGAAAAAAAATATTTTAAAAGAATTTTTCAAGAATTTTCTGGTCCTGACCTTTTTTTTTTTTTTTTTTAAACTTCAAGAGTTTCTGGGATCAATAGGTTTAATTTCAATGTAATTGCCCAGATGCTAACAGGCAGTATTTAGGAGGGAGAAATTTCAGGTTTAAAAACGTTAAGTAATAATATGGAATATAAACGATACACTGAATAGAAAAAAGTGCAGACACTAGACTACGAAAAAAGGAGACATGAAATAATAAAAGAAGGCAAAAGAAGACAGCAGCAAAGTCCTGAACCTCTCACATATAAATAAGCAAGTACTACCGACCTGTATTTCCTGCAGCTGAGCTTCCAGTTCGTTTTCATCCCGTGACACTGGCTTCATGTTGGATAGATTATTATCTAGATCTGACAGGTCCCCAGCCACCTTCTTCATCATACCCTGTCAGACCAGACAAGACAATAATAAATCATATAAAGCCATCTCAGACTACATAATTATGTGCTAAAGAACATAGTTCCTTTTCTTATTTTGTCTCTTTGTTTCTAAATGTTTCAAAAATATTTAACTCTTTGAGTCCCAAACAATATATATCATAGAAAGTATTCCATCTACCGAGTTCCCTTCCTAGCTTAATGTGTTCTCTTACATTTTGTTTTTGGTCAGAACACACTCAAGAAATCTGGCTTGTCCAACTGTCACTACCTCTGCTGTTGTATTACTGTTTTGAGAGTAATGCCCTGATGAATGTTAATTACAGACATTTCTTCAATGTCATCTCCAAAAAAAACCTTCTACTGTTACTAAAAGGGTTAACCACCTCTTTGATGCTCTGTGAGAAATATGGTGTGTGAGAGAACCAAGTGATGACTGCGAATCTGCAACCATGATTGTACTGCAAAAACAGAAAGTTTAAAGGGTGTGTGGCTAAATAAGAACACTTGCAGGAGGTTAAAGAAAGACAAACCAACAAATAACTGGCGTCATCAGTCACTATACACTGCAGGATTGATTAAGGAGGGTGATCTTAGTACCTTTGGACTGAATGACTGAATGGTTTGATGTGTGATGAGGATAATCTTAGTAGCTGGAATTGGCAGCAACAGTTTTCTAATGGATAAATTAGTCCCTCTTATGCCAACCTTCCAATGTCTCTTCTTACGACATGCATGATAAGGCACAGTGTCATTATTCTCTGCTTCTCTTGTGGGCCCTGTAACACTTGAGAGAATTGATTATACACTGCACTAAGAAATGTGGCTTGCTGTTCTCTCTGCACATCTTTTTTCTGCTCTGAGTTAGATAAACCATCAAGTGTTCTGTTTCACACCTAGCGCTTTGGATCCCCCCCCCCCTCCCCCCACGATAAGCCAGTGTGTTGGAAAAGGAACAAGCACATAGATTAGCTGGTTCTGCATGCCTGGATGGTGAACTGATGCATGACAAGACAGGTTTGGTGGAGGCCCTTTGGGAAAACATGGACAATACAAAAGAGTGAACATATCATCACAGCCTGGAAAGAATGCAGCAACAGACTTTGACCAGAAGTTCTGGCCAACATTCAATGCACAGAAAAAAAATTAAGACACACATAAATCAGACTGCAACTGAGTTGAGTTGAGTCAAGAGCTGACATCACAGAACGTATGGCATTCCTAAAAGCACTCCGTCCCCATCTTCAGCAGCCAGAGAAGAGTTCCATGATAATACGTTCGTCTTGCCTTTCCTCTAAGCGTCGAGTATTGGCCAGATCTTCTTCATCAACTAACACCATTAATTTCTAAATTCGGCACTGGCTGTTAATGATGGAGACAAGAGACCTTACAGGAATTTTCTAAGTGCTGTTATGTTGGTTCTTTACCCACATCAAAACTGACACAGACCAATGCAACATTTATACAACACCTGGTAACTGTGTGGACTTACCTGGAACTGGCCAACGATGGATGAGCCAGTCTCCATGTTGGAGATCAGTTCTTCCATCTCAGCCTGCAGCTGCTCATAGCGGTCTCTAAGGCCCCTAAGTTCACCCTCAAGATCCCTGGAATTCACATCGGTTAGATCCAGACCTTCCATGAGCTTCTCCAGGTAGTCTAGCTGTGGCTCTAAGGCTGAGATGTCATCCTGAATGGCCTATGAGCAATTTAAAATAAACACTCAAATAATACGCTTGCCTGTGGATCCGAAGGTTGTGGGTTTAGGTCCAGAGGGAACCAGACATTTTTCAAAAATTACTTTGGCTCCCAGGTGGACCCAGCCCTAAATGGGTACCAGGCAATGTTCTGGGAAGTACAGGTGACCGTTGTGATGCTGAATACATCCCCCATTGAGTGCTGTTTGGTTTATGTAAAAAAGATACAGCCCTATATGCCCAAATAATTAATAAACACCGTTTTTTACTCCATGAGTCCCAGAAAATGCACCTTGTGTTAACTACCTGCTATATATCAGATTTTGTTTTCTAAATTTAATTTTCCCTATTCTTTGGTTAGGTGAAACTTTATCTCAACTGTCACTTTCTTGAATCTGGTTTAGCTGTTGCTTTATTTCAGCTCACTAGGATGCAACGATTGTAACCCTAAAGTACATCAGTCACTGTAAAATTAATAACTGCTGCTTAGGACTAAAAGAGTTAAAGGATCAAACATGAAAGCCTCCATGTGGATTTCAGGGCTCCATTTACGAGGGACAAGAATAGACCAACTGCCCCCAACAATCATGTCCTAAAAGGGGACTAATTAGGATTCTGGTCAAATTGAAATTTTTGGGTTAAAGGGTGCAGATATCACAGCTCAGCTGGAAAACAACACTTTCTGAGGGCAAACACAGAAAAAAGAAACATAATATAATTTATGTGTATAACAAGGAACATTTTCTGTCATACACCAGTTCCATGTAAGGATTAACCCAAGTTGACAGCAGTCTCTTTGAAATACTTTCAGGCTGACGTCTGAAGGTGTATGTGAAGGAAGAATGTGTACCAATCACCATGAATCAGGCAATAAGTGAGCACTGTTACGGCTAGCACCTAAAATAATAAAATATTCTAAATGTGTCTTCTTTAATTTTGATCAAAAACCTCAGATATTTGTTAATAAACATGTACTTCTAACAGCTGTTGGTCATGGTTTCAAGATCCTAAAACATAACCAGAGGATCACAATATAGTCACAACCGCTATAGTCACCCAATCAGCATGGTCGCTGCCAAGAAAAAAAGTAACTATAAACTACCTTCTCAAATTTGTTTCACAACTTACAAATCTTCAGAGCTCAAAAACATTTACTTGCAGGTGGGATGTGGTTTTTGAGAAGAATGCAGTGAAATGCTAGAAATCAAACGAGGTATTTCTCATGGAGAGAGATGAAAGTAGCAAACGGATCAGAAAAAAATCAAACAAAATATGACTCAATATAACAAACACACAAAACAGAATTTAATATTAAATATTTATTTTTAAAAAAAATTGTTTTTCTGACATGTTATATGAAGGAATGGATTCAAGAACTTTGTGGCGCCTGGCAAAATTGACAGAAAGAGAGCTAGAGAAAGGCAGTGAGATTTGATTTGATTCAAGAACCGACATCACAGCACTTGGGGCATTCCCATAAATGCTCCATTCCCATCTTCAGCAGCCAGCAAAGAGTTCCAATACTAATGGTGCCAGTAGCATTCTGATTAAAGTCTTGCCTTTCTTCAGAGCCTCGAGCATCTGCCAGAACCTCTCATCACCCCCCCCCCCCCCCCCCTGTATCAATCTCACCAGACTGTGGTGATCCATCTGCTCCTCCGAACTGTACACGCTCTCCCACAAGGCACTAACCATGTCTGCCTTATCATGTATCAGTATTCCACTAAGTTGTGCAGAGCCAGCCAGTCTGTCCGCCTGCTCATTTCCCAACACACCCGTAGGCACTGTGAGATAAATACCTGAATGGTAGCCCCACAGATGGAGCAAGAGAAGAACACTGACCTGATACGTGATTCTAGTGACAGCGGGAGATGGCAAAACATGACAGCCTACAGTTATCACATGCTGATCATGATGATGATGATTTCTAGTCAATCAACATGTGTAAACATTTGATTTGGGACTCTTACCTTAATTTTATCAATGTGTTTAGGATCTCTTGCTGCTGTGCCCATGTCCAAATGAGCTGCCAGTTTGTCCTCCCATCTTGTAAGGCTGTGTTTGACATCAAGTTTATTGTCATCAATCTCTGCCAGGCGGCTCTGCAGTTCTTCCAGGTAGTCCGCTCTCTCACTGAGCCCTGGAGACGTAAAATCAAAATGTTTGAATGACTTCTCGATAAAACAAGACAAAGCATTTTAAGTACTGACTAGCAGGATTCCGAGGCATTGATGCATAAGGGTGAAGATTAATCTGTGGGATGCTGCTTCTGCCAAGGAGTCTTGTAGTAAACAATTCTAGCAGCATACAAAAATTAAAGTCGAAAAGTCGTGAATTAAAAAAAATAAAAAAAAAATAAAAGGTTAAAAGAAAATAGCCTTTAATTTTGGCAGGACTGACATTAACATCATCCTCCAGTTATGTCAGTATGTTACATAGATCTTGCAATCAATTCCTTCATTCTGTTCTACTGATATTAGTGCACCATGTTTGATCCAATATGGATGTGTAACCCCTACACTCACCATCTAAGTGACAGTTTGAAAATGATCACTCACCAACCTAGCGACAGTTTGAAAATGAATACTCACCAACCTAGCGACAGTTTGAAAATGAATACTCACCAATCAAGTGACAGTTTGAAAACTAACACCCACCAATCAAGTGACAGAGTTTGAAAACGAACACTCACCAATCAAGTCACAGTTTGAAAACAAATTCCAACCAATCAAGTGAAAGAGTTTAAAAATGAACCAATAATTTTCAAAGCATAAGGCAATTGGCTTAACTACTTCGTCACGGCAACCCCCTCAATTTTCTTTTGTTTTACTGATTGGAAATACCAAGGACAGATAAAAAAAGAGTAATAAAGATTCTTCAAAGAAGCAGATTCACATAGGGAACTGACAACCCCTATCTGAAGGACACCCTCCCCGTGTGGATTCTGTGGCTTCATTGTGGGGAAAACAAGAATAGACCCACTGCTTTTTCATCAAGTGTATCGTAAGAGTTGACTAAATGGGGGCTTCCTTCAAAGTCGGAGCACATCTGCCTGAGAGGCCTGCATAAAAATAAGTCAGATCTGTAAAAAGAATGTGCATGCAACATGCAGGTACTGGAATAAGAATGAAGTTCAGAAGTGGATGCACAACCAGAGCTTTCCGCTGGAGCTTACAGATGACGAATTCAAAGAAGAAGAAGAAGGAGATAATGACAAGGGAAGGAGAGAACAGGAGTACATTGAGACAGAGAGAAGATGCTGGACAGTTTGACATCATGGCATGGAAGATCCTCATTTTCAGAAATGATAAAAGTACGCGAGACAGAAGGTTGTGGACTGACATAACTACCAACGCCACATTGCATAGACTATAAGAAGAACTGATTGTGACATGGTGGATGATTCAGGTCCATATGTCCCTGCAAAAAAAGTGCAAAGTCGAAGTTACCTGAGTTCAAGTGGTCCCATCTCCTGTTAACTTCCTCTACTTGTTGCTGCAGCTCATGATCTGGGTCCTCAACAGCTGCCAGCAAAGACGTGGCCGTTTTGTTGAAGTTGTCATGGTCATGTGACTTCTTAAGGAACTCATTCTGTAAAGACTATTGAGAAATAATGATTATTATGAAGTCCGTTGTCACAGTTTATTTTTACTATTCCTTATATAGTGTGAAAATCAAATTGCTTCATTTAAAAAAAAAATCTATCATTTGCTGACCTTGCAAATAATGGGGTATGGTTCAACAGCTACAAAAGACCCTAAATTACTGATAAAAGTCACAACAAAGAAATACAAAAAGAAAACATTACCTGTAGCTCCTTTAGTTTTGCTGCAATGCTGGCTTTGTCCAGAAACTCTGGTTTGATCTTCTTCAGCCTCTCCTCGGCAGACCCCAGCCACCAGGACATTTTATCCAAGTTCTGCTGGAACTCCTGGGCATGAGATGATGCTGCCTTTATCTTCTCCTCTCTTTCCTTGACAGCTTCCTTCAGCTCTCCCCACTCACTCTCCATCTGTGCCAGGGTCTCTTTGAAAGCTTTGGTTTCAGCTGTTGGTGATGCCTCATGGAGGAATCTGTTCCCTTTGTCCAAGAGACTGCGGATTTCCACCTCCTTCAAGTTCAGGTCCTGTCTCATGGTCTACAGAGGACAATAAAATAAATTCTTCAACTCTGGTAAATGAAATCATAGCTTACATAAAAAAGATAAGATTCTTCAGACACAATATTTCCAAAGTTGTTCATCTTCAAAGATCCAATTGTAAACTTCCCTCAGAACTATTTCTTTACTATTCACTCATCTTCCTTCACAGGCTTCCCTTCTTCATGAAAGACAAAAGCAATAAGCACTGTGTAAAATCAGTCCATTTACAATACATCATTATGCTTCATATGGATGCCAATATTCTTCTTCTTCTGCCCTTAAACGGGTGGTTGAAATCTTGTGTTGTGGTTTACAGCTAAGCTACGATAACCACATCTTTTAGCCCAATACATACAGGTTTCAGCAAACTCCCGATCAATAACCTTTAACAACATGCTGGTTTGGGGGAAGGGGAAGGGGTGTAGGCGCCGTGGACCTATTCTTTTTTTCCTCCCAAAATGGGACCCTAGAAAGTACAAAGGTAGAGCACCCATCTGCTGACAATCTACATTTTTGTCCTTATTCGGCTTTGTGTTGCTGGGCATCACAGATGAACAGATGATCAGTATCTGAGCTGGGGCAGGCTCAGTTGCCTCCTATGCTCTAATGCTGTGGTGTCTCAAAGTACCAGTGACTCCTTCGATCCATCTTCTCCGTGGTCATCCATCACCTCCTTGTGTTTCTACTTTCATGCTGTACGCTCTCGTTGCCGGTATCATTGGATTCACTCTCATTAATGGCCAAACCAATTCCATCTATGTTTTTTTCTTTTAAAGGAATGTAATCATAGGTGTTCTTCTAACAGTTCTTGTATTTTCTTCATTTGTCACAGTAACTCTTCTAGTCTGGTTCACAACAGTTTTGAAACATCTCATTTCACTGTTGGCCAATCTGCTGTAATATAGTAGTAAATATCATGTCAGCCTCGTTTACATGTTAACTCATTCAGCCCCAGATGCCCATATAGAAGCAAATCATCATCATCTGCCTTGCTGATAAGAGTAGGCTGTCAGTCATGCTTCGCTATCTGACGTGATCACCAGAATCACAGACAAGGAAGACTAACAACCAGCACAGGCATTTTTCAGTGGCATGTATACAGTCAAATGAAATGTTCATCCCTGTTTAACTACTTCTTCTTATAGCCAATGTCGTGTGGTGTTAAAATTCATGTCTCTCCACAACCTTCTGTTTTGGTACTTTTATTTCATGTAATTTCTAACATAGATGATCTTCCATGCCATGATGTCAAACTGTCCGGCATCTTCTCTCTGTTTCTCTTCTCTACCAACTTTCTCATTATCGTGACATACTCCAGTTGTCTCCTTCTCGAGACAGGGCTAAAGAATTTAGACTGTCTCCTTGCGAAATGGGCAATTAATTCACTTGGTGAGTCATTATCTTTGAAAACATCTTCAATACTCCTATCAGTCCAGGTTATTCTCATCATTCATCTATAAAACCACATCTCCATCATGACTCTTCCAAATAACTCTTCACTAATCTTTCAACTGTCCATGATTCACTTCTATATATCAGGATAGGATTTATATAACTCTTTGGCTACCAAGGAAAGTATCATGCCCTGATTTATAGTTTATTTAACTAGTACACAAGAGTTGAAAGAAACTGTTACCAAAACTATCACATTTGACAACCATGTTGTTTAGAGAAATGAAAGAAACTGTTACCAAACTATCACATTTGACAACCATGTTATTAAGAGAAACGAAAGAAATTAGTTACTTTAGTTTCCACAGCCTGCTTCTGCAGGAGATCACTGTCATTGCTGAGAGGCGGAGTGTCCATCAACACAGAGGATGTGGTCTGGATCCATCCCAGCATCTGTTGGCAGCTGGTGGTAAATTCCTCTCCAGCTCTGGAAGCCTCTTCTATGGCAGCAGCTCTGGATTCTAGCAAAGACAAATTGTATACATTATACCATGGTGTTGCTAGTGCTGGTGAAGAACTTCAATGGACAGTGTTTGAGCACATTTGATGAGAAATAAGACAATTACGTAAACCAAGTCATGGCTGTAGACATGAACTATGACCAAACTGCCAAAATCAGTAAGCGAAAACCGATGAGGCCAAATAAGGAAGCCAAAGACGAATAATAAACCAACACAGAACTGGTGCCATCAGCCCCTAGCTTTTTAACTGGTGGCCTGTAGGCCAAATTTGTCGAGAGGATCAGCTTCATTGCACAAGATTTTTATCCCATATGGCTTGGTCTATTTCTGCAGAACAGCTAGCCATTTGCTGAGTGTTGCACAAAGCAGGAACTCTATAGCTTCGGCAACGGTCCCCAGAGACCTCCATAAAAATTGCACTCGTGAGCTGAATGGCACAGCCTTGAAACAAACCCATGACCTTCAGAGAACGAGGCAAACGGTTTACCACTTCGCCACAGAGACCCCCCCCCCCTCCCCCCCCATTACATAGTAAACTACTAGAGATATGTGGCTCTACTGTCATGTGAAAATGAAAGGACTGATTGGCCTCTGAAGGGAACATTCCAATTTATATTATAAGCATTATTAGCTACAGGGCATTAACGAATATGTGTACAGGAGAATCTATAGACATGTCTGGAGTACAATGGTGAAAATCACAGTTCATATCGCTCAGGTCATGAACAGGAGAACCGTGATACTACCTGAACATCATTGTCTGATATGCAATGAAAAACAACTCGCTGACTAGTTTCAGCTACGACTGAAGGTAACTAAGCAAGGTCCTGCATGCAGATGCTAAAGATCCTTTGATAATTGGACATTGCAAAAAGCAGACAGCAATGGCGACTGCTGCGGTAAGATTTGAGAAAAGCTATGTACAAGTCACTATTTACAGAATATAGATCACTGTTTGGTGTGGAAGGAGAAACATTCACATTAATTGTTCAAGATTATATTCAGGGGCAATAACAAGCTAGAGGTCTAAGGATGCTTGATACACAATCTTTGAACCGGGTAAGGATCTTCTTCTGCTTCCGCCCTCAAAAGAGTGGCTGGCATATTGTGCTGTGGTTTACAGCTAGACTGTCATATCTTATCTGAGCCTTTCAGCCCATTACATCCGATTTAAGAAAATCACTAATTAGTTGTCTTTTATTACATACTTTGTGTGCAATGTGTCTGTTCTGTTTTATATTTTGTTCATACCAAGTTTCTTCAGCGTATCATTGATATCCTTATCCAGAGCTGTCATTTTGGCTTTGAGGTCAGTCTTGGTGGACAGATCTTTAGTGGTGTCAGAGAGTTGTTGGCACAAGTCTTTGGCTTTGGTGATCTCAGGCAGCTTGTTCTGCATCTCCTGCTGCAAATGCTGAAACAGAATCATCATTACAAGGGTGAATCAAATCTCATTACCAATTAATGCAGTATAACTGTTTCTACATTTCTAAATTCCAGTTTTCATTACCAGTTAATGGGTCATAATGTGTTTTTAAACTTCTTTATAATCTCTTTTCCCATTATCAATAAATGTGTCATAACATGTTTTGATCTTCAGTTCTTCTTACCAATGAATGTAGCATAACTTGGATTTATCCCACTGACTACCATGATCTCATGTTATGCAAACGGCAAATGTTTATGACTAGCTACCACTGCGATCGTAACTTTGGGCGCTCGCAGCCATTTTAAAACTACGACAACAAATATAGTTAAAGCAATCAGTCCATTCATTTCTCTCTGTTTCTGTAAGGGAAACAACTCTGCAGTTCTTAAACTAAAATCTTTCAGGAATCTTATCCCTCCGATGACGTCACAGGGCTGTTTTTATAACTGTGCCCCACTGTTATTTTTTATTCTTGAAATATTTCTCTATTCAAATTGGTGGAAAAATTCAAAATAATATGAGTTTATGTTAAACGTTTGTGAAGTTATGGCATTTTGAGTAGACATTAGAATATGTGGTATCTGGGAAAGTGCTAGGGTTAATGGGGTGATAGTCACTGGGTTAAACTAATTTAAGAAATGAGACAGAGGCGGACACTTTGACACAGAATTCAGACTACATCTAACCGTGTTATTTCTTTTAATACAAATATAATTTAGTCACTCACCTGCAACTCCTGTTTTTGAGCTTGTTGTTTATCTGGCTGACTGCTCACTTTGGGAAGTCCATCAATTCTGTCACTGAACTCCCCAAGCCAGTTGGCCAGTTCCCGACTCACACTAGAGAACTCTCTACTCAATCCTTGCAATGACTCTATATTCTTCTCTCTCTCCTTCAGACGGCCTGGAAGCAGACAAAGCCATGAAACCATCAGCAAAGACCATACAGTGCCTATCTGGCCAACTCTCTCATTATATTTTCTGTCTTTAGAGTGTTCATGTTATCAAAGCAGCTATGCTTTGGCTTACATCTTTCAGCCCAGTGTCAAACAGTAATACAAGTAATCAGGCTTTTTTCCCCTGATTGTATGGGCACATAATAACAGAACCCTTTTTTTAAGGCATAATTTTTCTCCCCAAGCACTGTTGTTAACAGACAATCTGTGGTGCGTTCTGGCATCTCTTATTAAACACTCTGTGGTGACTACTGAAACCTTTGCATTTTAGAAAAAATGCTCAGCATGCAAGTTTCATCAGCTGCTGTGTTATTTCATGTAACACTTTTGGCTGTTCATTAGAAAACCCTGTGTGCTCATATTTTTGCACTGACCAGAACTTATTATGCCTATATAATAGCTTTGCTGATGTTTCTAACTGTGCAGTGTTTAGATGAGCCACATTTTATATTTTCCAGAAATTACAACTTGAAGAACTTTTATTGTGAAAAATGTGTCTATATATAAATGATTATAACTTCCTAGTTGCTTTCAGCTGTCATGTTTTGTGTGTGGCTCTTATTATTATCAGTAACAAACAATTTTTGTTTACCTTAGGGAATGTATTTACTTAATTCTCAACTCTGTGCTTCACAGATTATTTCCCAATATATATTTATAAACCAATTTAAAAAAAAAAAAGTAGACAAATTATTTTTTGAAGTTTAGGGACTTGGATCAAAAGATTTATTTTTTATGTTTTGTAGTATGCTTATGGCCCCCATTAAGTGGTATGTGTTTTTTTGGGGGGAGGGGGGGGGGGGGGGGGGGAGAAAATCTTGCTGTGGTCAGCTAGATGGTTCATGTTGTCTTTGGAGTCAGAACCAGGATTCATATTTTGCAATACCTCCATCCTAGTGTGTCTTAGGGAAAGTGAAGGCGGCCGGCGTGATAGTGACCACATCACCTATCTTGTGCCGATTGGTCTAGTCTAGCCCTATATGCCCTATACGCCTTAAGGCGTGGAAAAGGGTCCTTTACTTTTTCCTTTTACTGAAGTGCCACTGTCGTGTAAAGAGATATTTATGTGTTTAAAATACTTCTGTGTTTGAAATTTTTTTACATGCATACAACAAACATAAGAGAAGCCTTTAAACGGTTCCAGCCACCTACCTTGTAGTTTTTTCCAAGACTTGCTGATGGCATCCATGCGTTTGCTGATGGCAGAAGTATCAGAGGCATTCTGATGGCACCAGTCCAGGATAGAGTGCCCTGTGTTCACAAACTGATCCAGCGTTGGCTCCTGGGAGGCAAACTCTTCCTTTAACACCTGTTACAAACAACGAACACTGACCATTGAGACAGAGCTTCTAAGAGGGACAGATTTCAACACAACAGTGCCAATCACTTCAAATCATACATGAAGAATATTTTTTCAGTCTTCTCTTGCATGCACATATTTTCTCTATCTGTGTATGTGTGTGTGTGTGGTTGGTCTGGGGTTAGGATACTTGACTTAAGGGTTTAAATCAAACATCAAGATAACACTCAAATCATTCATATTCATATCATGACATCATTTCACTCACATCAAGACAACACCCGCTCATGTCAAGACAACACCCGCTCATGTCAAGACAACACCCGCTCACGTCAAGACAATACCCACTCACATCAAGACAACACCCACTCACATCAAGACAACACCCACTCACATCAAGACAACACCCACTCACATCAAGACAATGCCCACTCACATTAAGACAATACCCACTCACGTCAAAAGAATACCCACTTACATCAAAACAATAACTCTCTCTCAAATCAAGACAACACCCAATCACGTCAAGACAATACCCACTCACATCAAAACAACACCCACTCACATCAAGACAACACACACTCATGTCAACACAACACCCACTCACACCAAGACAATACCCACTCACACCAAGACAATACCCACTCACACCAAGACAATACCCACTCACAACAAAACAATGCCCACTCACATCAAAACAATACCCACTCACATCAAGACAACACCCACTCACATCAAGACAACACCCACTCACATCAAGACAATACCCACTCACATCAAGACAATACCCACTCACATCAAGACAATACCCACTCACATCAAGACAATACCCACTCACAACAAAACAATACCCACTCACATCAAAACAATACCCACTCACATCAAGACAACACCCACACAAATCAAGACAATACGCACTCATGTCAACACAACACCCACTCACACCAAGACAATAACCACTCACACCAAGACAATACCCACTCACACCAAGACAATACCCACTCACAACAAAACAATGCCCACTCACATCAAAACAATACCCACTCACATCAAGACAAAACCCACTCACATCAAGACAACACCTACTCATATCAAGACGACACCCACTAACATCAATACAAAACACCCACTCACATCTATACAAAACACCCACTCACATCAATACAAAACACCCAATCACATCAATACAAAACACCCACTCACATCTATACAAAACACCCACTCACATCAATACAAAACACCCAATCACATCAATACAAAACACCCACTCACATCTATACAAAACACCCACTCACATCTATACAAAACACCCACTCACATCTATACAAAACACCCACTCACATCTATACAAAACACCCACTCACATCAATACAAAACACCCACTCACATCAATACAAAACACCCAATCACATCAATACAAAACACCCACTCACATCTATACAAAACACCCACTCACATCAAGACAACACCTACTCATATCAAGACGACACCCACTAACATCAATACAAAACACCCACTCACATCTATACAAAACACCCACTCACATCAATACAAAACACCCACTCACATCAAGACAAAACCTACTCATATCAAAACAATAACCCTTTCACATCAAGACAACACCCACTCACATCAATACAAAACACCCACTCACATCTATACAAAACACCCACTCACATCTATACAAAACACCCACTCACATCAATACAAAACACCCACTCACATCTATACAAAACACCCACTCACATCAAGACAACACCTACTCATATCAAGACGACACCCACTCACATCAATACAAAACACCCACTCACATCAAGACAACACCTACTCATATCAAGACGACACCCACTCACATCAAGACAACACCTACTCATATCAAAACAGTAACCCTTTCACATCAAGACAACACCCACTCACATCAACAAGACACTGACTCACAAGTGTCTAGAACATACCTTCACTTGTTCCATCTGGCTATTCAGCAGTGATGGCTCCATGGCCACCGGACCCAGTACATCCATCAGCTTCTCCTTCTGACTGGACCACTTGGACAACTGGTCTTCATATTCTCTAAAGTCACACAAGTCTGTGACAGCATCTTCCAGGCTCTTCCGATGCTCCTCGGATGCAGCTCTCAGCCCATGCCATTTCTCATCTGAGCAGAGTTCAAGCAGCAGTAAAGTAATGAACAATATGTCACCACATTACCATGAACATGGAGCATCATATAGTTAGTTGCATGTCCTAAACAGGACAGTGTGGAACCAACCGCAGCATTTTCTTGGGCTGTTGCAGTTTTTCTAGGCAAATTTATGTTCAGTAAATTGCCATAACTTACTGAACCGGTGGCTCTCGATATTACTGCCAAAACCTGCGCAAGGCGGTATGCTGCCCAATTGCCTGCAGCTGGAGTTGAATATTTATTTATAAAACATTTCTGTAAAAACATGGTGTCTATCTAGTTGCTGTCATGCACCAGATAGACAATGGTCTATTCAGTTTATAATATTCTGGTCCACTCCAACCTGACTGTCATATATTGTGGCCGTCCTCTTGCTCTGGTAGATAATCTTCTGAGATGTAGTGCTTGTGATGGTATTTGGTCTTGCTGCATTCTAACGAGATGACCAAACCACCTGATCTGCTGTTTCTCGATGAATCTAGTACAAATTGTCATTCCCACAATTTGTCTGATAATATCATTATTCACTGGATCTCAGATGGTTAGGGTGGCTGCTTTTCTCAGGCATCTCATCTCACAGGTGGTGATTTTGCGTATATGGGCTTTAGATAGTGTCCATGTTTGGCACTGGTAGCTTAATATTAGAATGAATATGCTGTTTATAATCTGTTTGTCCACACTCATAGTTATGCTTGAATGTCTTAATAATGGTGACAATTGGTATATAAGTGCACTTGCTTTCTGACATCTGGTTTCTATTTCTCTGTCGATTCTACAATCTTCCTTGATCATACTTCGTGGATATTTAAGCTCCCTAACCTGATTCAAACTGGAACCATTCAGCTGTGTGTGTAGTGGGCCAAGGGTTCTACTAGCTTGTATTGTTTGCGTTGACCTTCATGTTGTATTTACTGCATGCTTAGTTTAACATGTTAATGTGTTCTTGCAGTCTATCTTTTTCAGGGTAGAACAAGCACTAGTCATCAGCAAATAGTAGTTTAATGTGGGTGAGAATGTCAGTCTCGAAAGGTGATAGCTAGTGCTTAAAGAGGGAGTAATAATATCCCTGTTGTGGGAAAAAAATCTGTTCTTGAGAATGTCTGACATAATACATCATCATGTAGCAGGTCCTTGCAGAACGTTGTGCTCATCACTGTCTACCAGAAAGAAACTCGGTCCTTCACCAGCTCTCCCGCCTTGTGTACTTTCATATTCAAGGAGTCACTTATATCCTGTACTCATCTTCTTGTTGGTTGGCCCCTCTTTCCTGGTACCATGCCGTCCACTACTATTTTTTCTAATCTGCTATGGCCCTTGATATGACAAAAATTGTTTCAACTTCCGAGACAAGATACTGTTTATTAGCCAATCTTCCTTGATGTTCAGATCTTTTAAAATGTATTTCTTCCTTCTTTGTCCATGGTATTCAGAGAATCTTTCTATAGCATTTCAGCTCAAACACCCCTATTTTGTTTCTTCAAAACTGGGAGATAGTCCACAACTTACATCTACAGAGAAGATGAATGCGCACATAATTTTAATTTTAATTTAATTGCTGGCGCTTAACCACAGACTTTAAATGCTGTGACATAAAAATAAAAAAATTAACACTTTGACAGGGGCATATGGATAATATCTAGTCACATATGTTGTATATCCTGGGACAGAAAGAGTAAATACTTCATGAAAGTAGTAAGTAGTATCAAGGACTACATTCTGGCCTGTGGACAGTAACATCAGTAGAATAGCCAGGGATTTTTTAGGGGGGGGGGGGGGGGGAAGAGGAAAAGGGGGGGGGGAGGGGTGCTCACCACAAAGTGTCTATGACAGCGGCGCTTGAAAACAAAAATGTGGCTAAAAAATCAGAGGTGCCGAGTACTACTGCATAAAGCCAGAGAATAGCTCAGAGTGTAGCCAGTGACTTACTTACCTAGCTCTGAGTGTAGCCAGTGACTTACTTACCTAGCTCTGAGTGTAGCCAGTGACTTACTTACCTAGCTCTGAGTGTAGCCAGTGACTAACTTACCTAGTTCTGAGTGTAGCCAGTGACTAACTTACCTAGCTCTGAGTGTAGCCAGTGACTAACTTACCTAGGTCTGAGTGTAGCCAGTGACTAACTTACCTAGCTCTGAGTGTAGCCAGTGACTAACTTACCTAGCTCTGAGTGTAGCCAGTGACTAACTTACCTAGCTCTGAGTGTAGCCAGTGACTAACTTACCTAGGTCTGAGTGTAGCCAGTGACTAACTTACCTAGCTCAGAGTGTAGCCAGTGACTAACTTACCTAGCTCTGAGTGTAGCCAGTGACTAACTTACCTAGCTCAGAGTGTAGCCAGTGACTAACTTACCTAGCTCAGAGTGTAGCCAGTGACTAACTTACCTAGGTCTGTCAGCTGTGACTGTAGTGAGTCTAGCCCTGTTGCCCCAGGTTTGGACTTCAATAGTTCCTGAGCCTTCTTGCGGATGTCTTCCACCAGACCTTCCTTGTTGAGCAGTTCTCTGTGGAACTCCTGAGGAAAAACAAACACAACTGTATGAAACCCGGGTAATCCTTCTGTTGGGTCTGAGGTCCCATTTTTGTGGGACTGGAGGGGAGGGGGGTGATACACTCACTGAAGCATATCATCAAGGATGACTAACTATAGGGTTTTCCTTGGATGTTAGAACCAAAAGTCTGCATACAAATAAGCCAAATCTGTAAAAGAGATGTTTCTGCAAAACTCAAATTCTAGAATAAGACCAAAGTTTTCAGTTGTATACAAACAACAAGAAATTTAAAAAAAGAGATTACAGCTGATAAAGTCAAAGAAGAAGAACAAGAAGAAGAAGAGGAAGAAGAAGAAGAAGAAGAAAAAGAAAAAGAAGAAGAAGAAGAAAAAGAAGATAAAGAAGAAGAAACCTAGGTAACACTGTTACCAAGCAATCATACAACATCACAAGTTTGTACTGAAACATACTGTTAGACTATTTGAAGTGTCTCGACCGAGATGCTGTCATGTGTAGCAAATTCCTGAATGTCCTTAATAGCTAGGACCAACAACACAGCGTATGAGACATTCTCATAAACACCCTGTCCCCATCTTCAACAGCAAGTGCAGAGTACAAGTCCTAAAGGTGCCAGCTGCAGTCTAATTACATGTTCACTTTGCCTTTCCTCTGAGCACTATGGTTACTCACATTTGTATCAGTCTAGCCCAGGGTGTTTCAATCAAGTTTACTCAGGAGCCAAAAGGTTGAAAACAGGGATCGTCATGGGCTGGAGGACGTAGGAATATCATTAATACAACTGGCAATTCTCCATGGGCCACTTGCTAATCCTCTGTAGGCTGCATTGGATAAGCAGGCCTTTAGCTCAATAGCCATCATCTAGACTAGTTATGTTAATTTTCTTACATCGTTCGCCTGCTTTTAAAAGGTTTCCTGTGGTTGTTTTGTTGGCTCTGAGGCTAAGTCGATGCGAACGCTTCGTAATGCCGGGTTCGATCTCAGCATGCGCCTTGCATTGGTTCCGACAGTGGTATCAGGGGGCTGACCGTCCAAAAAAGCAATGGCAAACTACTGGACGTAAATTTGCCTTGAGAAACCACACAACAGCCGGGAGCAGCTGGGGTTGGTTCTGCAACATTCTGTAAAGGATAAGCAACTAACCTAACCTGTGGTTGTTTCAACTCACCACCTCTTATCTAAGTGACAAGGGCATAGTCAAATGCATAAATGGATAAGAGAATTGCAATGCTATCGAAAAGAAATGAATGACTTGGTGACTGGAAAGATAAGACGTCATTCTAGATTGAACCCACTCATTACTGTGGTTATACATTTATGAGAGATGGAGTGATTAAATTTGCAAGGTGAAGAATGTCAATATTAAATGAAGATTACTGAACATTCCTCGGTTAACGAAAATCAGTATCTAAGGACAATTTATCACAATTGTTTTTCTTTATTGTTTAAGAAGAAAGTGAAAATATTTATAAAAAGAGGGACTGAGGAAGACAACAAGAGAAGATTCTTGACACTAACATTGTCTTTTACATGCACCATTTCACTCTTCCCTGAAAAAAACTTTAAAAAAAAAAATTAAAACATTAACACACATAAAACAACAATACAGACCTCATGCTCTTTCAGCTTCTTTTTTGTTGTCTTCTCATGTGCTGGAATACCGTCAGCTGATTTTGTACTGAGTTCACTGTCCTTAATGTCTAGCCATGACAGAATGTCCTGCATGTCCTGTAGGAATGTTCTAATGGATGCCAGGACATTCTGAAGCTCTTGCTGACGGTCTGCTAGTCTCTCACCCAGGATCTCATAGCGCTGGTTGATGTCCAGCATTTGCTGCTGGGTCTCAGACAAATCTGTGACACCAATAAACGTGACATAATTACAATGACATTCCAGATTACAATCAGTAGAGAAAGAAAATTATTATGGCTTGGGGAGAATGAGGCACCTGGGTGTAACCAGAGGGTCTGGCCGGCTGACTACACTCAGAGTAAAGGCAAGACGGACAGATTGTGACCGGTACCATCAGTACTGGAACTCTGCGCTGGCTGCTGAAGATGAGGACGGAGCAAGCATTTGAATTTCCCCGAGTGCTGTCATGTCTTTTCTTGACTGAACCCAACTCAAAAACTCCAGATTACAACAAATATCTTTTCACTTTACCATTTCTCTAACTACCTGAAGGAGAACGAATGGCCTTGAGAACTTGGTAACCACTGCCAAGGTTGACATAAAGAGAACAAGAGGAAGACAAAGAAAGAAATACCCGGACAGCTTAGGCATACGGATAGTGCGGGACAAGAACAATGACCCGATCCATGATTCTAGTGATGGGCGAGATGGCAAAACCAACAGCCTATGCTGATCAGCATGGCACTAGATGACGATGACAGTTTCTTTTTCTTTTGTCTTGTCTGTGGCAGACTTTGACAATCACAGTTTCTTTTTCTTTTGTCTTGTCTGAGGCAGACATTGACAATCGCAGTTTCTTTTTCTTTTGTCTTGTCTGTGGCAGACATTGACAATCACAGTTTCTTTTTCTTTTGTCTTGTCTGTGGCAGACATTGACAATCATGAGTTCCCCTTTCTCTCTGCTTCTGATATTTCTAATTTTTTTTTTTCTTTTGGGTTAGCCTTCCTGGGCTTTGATGAATGATCTGTAGTATCCTCAAATGACAATATTTTCTTTTCTGCCCATGAGATTCTCAATGACCACGCTTTATCAGTCCTCAAGTTTCCCTACAAGAAATTGTCCACTAGTTTAATGTTATCGAAATACAAGACCGACACAGCTGATCTTTGTCTTTTGCCCATCATCTGCCAAGTAAACACAACCACCAGCTCATGCCAAGTCATTCTATCCTTTGTTAACGCAGGCAGCCCACCCCATGTCCTCCTGATCTTTCTAACTTTATTTTCTAGCTCCCTTCTGCATGTGTTTTCTGATCTGTCTGTATTTCAATGACCCTATGTAAAGACATAAAGTGCACACTGTTCTCAGGTTTTCTCAACATGTGTCCTCTCCCAACACCAGTGTCTGTTCTTCCCATCTTGATTCACTGGAATTTATTTACTTCTCTCGCAAAGTTTTCACTGGGAAACGGCGGTGTATTGGGAAATGAACAGGCGGACAGACTTGCTGGCTCTGCACAACTTGGTGGAATACTGATGCATGACAGGGCGAACGTGGTTAGTGCCTTGTGGGAGAGTGTGTGCAGTTCAGAGAAGCAGATGGATCACCACTGTCTGGTGGCATTGATGCAGGAGGGAGTTACGAGGGGTTCTGACTGATGCTCCAGGCTCCTAGCTCCTAGAAATGGCAAGATGGACGTTCAATCAGAATGCTACTGGCACCATTAGTATTAAAACTCTTCACTGGCTGCTGAAGATGGGGATGGAGCGCTTATAGGAATGCCCCGAGTGCTGTGACGATGGTTTTTGAATCAACTTTCGCAAAGCTCCACATTAGTGACTATTTAATTCCTTCTTTTCTGCACAGGCACCAGTTAACACTGTCTACTTTAAGACAACTATTCAGTAGGCAGATTTTTGTACTTGTGATATTTTTGCATTTGAGACAGCCAAAAAAAAAAAAAAAAAAACTGTCTTGTACATAATTTTAAAAAGTACAGTTGTTAAAACTTGCAAGTCTTTGTACAAAGACAGCATTCAAGATCTTCTTGTAGATAATGTGAAAAATATCACTGACTACAACAAATACTTTGCTATAATAAAGTTAATTGTTAAAACTAGTTAGAGCTCTACATTCTACACTATTTTATCTAAATGTGAGTGTTAGTTGTTACAACGAGAATCTACAATGATACTCCTGTGTAGACAAAAAATCTGAATTTTTGAGTGATAACCAATGAAATCATTCTCTCTTTCTGCATCACAAGTGACTAAGAGTTTCTACTTTCCAGATGTGTTATGGATATTTATATGACAGACTTCAACTTACAGATAAGTAAATTTGTGTATTCTTGTTTATAACTGTATCATACAGCACTCAGCACCAGTGTTTACATACGGCTGTAAAAAGTGGACTTTAAGAGCTGGCATTGGAAATGAGATCTTTCAGAAAAAATTGTGGCGCATCATAAAGAGAAAATATCACAAAAGACGAGGTTCACCGTGTAAATACCCAGCATATTGGCAACTATAAAGCACTTTTAACTAGAGCGAAAAGGCAGAAAATGCAATGGTACAGACATGTAATATGATCTAAGGGACTCTTAAAAAGAATACTACTTGGTTTAGTAGAAGGAAAGAAGAGAAAAAGAAGGTTAAAGATGAAGTTTTACGTCTTCTTCTTTTTCACGTTCGCCGGCTGTAAACTCCGGCGGAAAAGTTCTGGTTGTTCGTCCACTTCCGGACTCTAGTCTTGTTCCAGAAACTGCTGTATGTACATCCGTTTTCAGTTATTTGCATGCAGACTGTTGGTTCCTTGCCACCCAGGCAGATGTACTCCAACTTAGAAGGAAGCTTCCAATTAGTCGACTCTTACGGCATGCTTTTGGTCAGGCAGTGGGTCTATTCTTGTTTTCCCCACAACGGGGCCCTGGAACCCACACGGGGAGAGTTTTATGTGCTCAAACAGATCACGAGTGTGAGTAGTTTGTCTGATTCACATGGGGGATGATGTGCTGAAAAAGGTCTTACCATCAAGCAGAATGTTGTCTGATTCACATGGGGGAAGATGTGCTGAAAAAGGTCTTACCATCAAGCAGAATGTTGTCTGAGGAGCTTTTCCTGCTGCTCACCCCGCTGGACTCGCTGGACATGGAGGTCTTTAGAGCTGTAGGGGACAAAGGGAAGGTGGGGGAAGGGCTACGCAGGTGTGGAGACGTCAGCCCTATGATCCGGCGGGAGCCTACACAGGTAGCAAAAATGGACACATAAAGTGGGAGTGGAAATTATCTGTGAAATCACTGGATAACAAAATTTGTCAAGAGATACATATAAATGGTAGAGTATGTTAGTATGCTGACTTTAAAACTTCTATCTATATCCTTTTCACTACATTGTTGACATATAAGACATTGACAACTGTTCTCCTATTTTCTGTTTGCTGCTTTTGTGCTGATGTCAGTATACCCACCTATCTTTTCCTTTCAAAGAGCAGAATAATAGATGGTCCTGAGCTCTTAAACCTCTGGGGAAAAAAATGTGTTCGTTCATGCACTTCTACTATCTTTCTCGGGGTTTCCTTAAGTCGTCCTTGTCTCAATTCTTCAATCATTCATCCACTGCAGAGCTGTCCTTGCCAAAGTGCTACCAGGTTGTCTCCATCTTCTTCCTTTGGTAACATTTGCCAGTGATGGACATTTTGTTGTCCTTTAAGTTCTTCATGTGTGATCTTGCTGGGCCAAAACATTTTCAGGATTTTCCTCAGACAAACAGTCTCTTAAACGATGTCTTCTGGGTCAAATTTTCACAGTAGTAGGTTTTATGGAACCCTCATGGACTCAGGATAACAGAAAGCAGTCATTCTGGTCAAAATTTCCCTGAGTATTTGTTACGCTAGTGTCTCACATGTGGTCAGGGGTCTATCTATATAACAAATTTAAGGGGTCGGTCTTATCATTTACAAAACAAGACAAGCCCCCCCCCCCCTCAAAAAAAAAAAAAAAAAAAAAAAAAAAACCCAGCCCCAGAAAGAAAAAAAAAAAGGAAATTGGCAAGAGCATGTATAACCTGGAACTCATGATTATTAACTAAATGAAGCAAAGGTTCTCAAATTTAGAAAGCAATTTTAAAAAATAAATTGTTGGAGAGATCCAAATTATAATAAGTTCTTCAATATGACCATTAAAAAGTATGGGAAACATAGCAGACCCAGGACACAAATAAGAGGGGTCCACGGGTCTTAGCTTTTTGGGAATAACTGGGCTGTGCAAATGAGAGCCATTAGCCTGTCAATTATTACAGAAAACATATACACTATTGAAACAAATACTACAATCACCCAAAAGCTCAAAATTAGCACTTAAGCTGTTAAATATGAAAGTCTAAAAAAATTAATTTAAAAAAAGTAATGGCAATTAGACTCCAGACTACAAACATACTGATGATAATAAAATGCTATAAAGTGTTAGATATAAAAGACTAAAAACATAGTAATGGTTAATTGAATGTTTATAAAAGAAGTTCAATATTTTGTAAAGGACTCACGTCCAAAACGCCTGATGGGACTGAGTGGTCGGTCTCCAGAGCTGGTTAAGATTTCCAGAGCATTGCCCAGGTCATTAACCTCGTCAACCTTGGGGCCGTGTTCTTCGTACTCGATAAGCATTGGCTGCAAGAGAGGAAGTCAATGATACACCAGGTGACTGTTTTATGTTCAAGACAAGGGAAAGGGTGGTACGTTTTCTGACATGAGAAAATAGCAGGATAAGAAATGGTTAGTTAGTTGACAGATTACCCTCAATACACATTGAACCATTCAGCCCATAATTACTTGGATCTCCTCCTCAGTAAATCTGGCAGCATGTAGCAGCCGATGACACCAGTCCTGTGTTGGTTTCTTATTCATCTTTGGCTTCCTGCATAGTGCTCTTGTCTGGCCACCCGCCTCTTAACTAGGAAAACAGAGCAGGATAGGAGTGAGAGAAGGTGGAATTATGAAATGACAGAGAAAGGCTGAAGCTGTGCTGACTGTTATAGATTTAACATTTCACAGATGCAACATGGCAGTGTATATTAATAGGTTCTAAACCGCACACCTGCACTGATCATAGCCAACATTATAAAATGCCATCAATAATTAAGAAGAAAAATAATTTTAGGATTCATTCATAATTTTTCCTATGTGTCAGATAGGTTTGCGCTCTATTCTTCAATTCCGTTCTTACTACGCAATCCCTTCAATATCACTTTTGGCCTTTCATATTAACAATTGTTTTAGGATTTCTTCTGGATGCTCTCACTGCCTCAATCCCTTTATTTTCCATTTTAGATCCTATCTGGTGAGGCACCGGTGTTTTCCACAACCTGAATCTTGTACCACTGTCTGAAAGCCGTAAAGCCTGTTTCTATACCACCTGCCATGAAACTGAACTCTAGTATGAGTTGGCTGAGGGCCTATACTCCATTGCGGGCTAGAAAGGCAGAAGAAGAAGTATGTCAAGGATTGTGGAATGTGTTCATCAACCTGGAAACCACACACCCACACAGCGTTATCAATATCAAGGATTGTGGAATGTGTTCATCAACCTGGAAACCACATACCCACACAGCGTTAATAATTACAAAGCAAACACAACTGGGCACACACAAAACATCTATTACCTGCAAATCCGCAATCTGCTGCTCCACCACATCCACTTCTACAGCCGCAGGTTCAAACTCATCTGTTCTGGCCTCCATTTGTGCCAGCCACAGCAACATCATGGTCTTGGCAGTCTCAAACTCATTAGCCTGTTTCTCTCTGTGGGCAATCTCTGCTAGTTTGTCACCCACAACCACATCAAACAGTTCAATAGTTTTGTCCAGTTCAGCGACAGCTTTGTTGATGGAGGCAGGACTTCCTGTCCGTTCATCTTCACGTAACTCTTTGGCCAACTCCTTCAGCTGTGCTATTTCATCCTCATTCTTCTTCTTGTTACTAGCAAAGATAGACAGTTGCTCCTTGGCCTCGTCTACTGGGAGAGAGTTAAAGTCGCTGGATGTCACATCGTTAATCCTGGACTGCAGCCAGTTCTGTGTTGTGTTGAGTCTGTCATGGAATTCTCCCAGCTTTCCACTCACATCTTTCAAAGCTCTGCCTTGCTCATCACAAGCTTCATCAACTTCCTTGAACCTGTCATCGATGTCTGCCAAGTGTTGTTCCAGAGCCCTAGCCACATGCAGGTCACCGGATTTAATAAGGTCACGAGTGGCTTGCCTGATAGACTCAACACTGTCTGCATAGCTGGAAGGGGAAAAAAGAACTCTGATCAATAAGACAAGCTGACTAGGAGTGTGTGCATGTATGGGAGAGTGTTACTGTGAAGGTGTGCGGTTAACTGTGTTGAATATTGAATTAAGAATCAACATAACAACACTCAGGACACTCCCATAAGTCCTCAGTCCCCATCTTTCCAATTCTGATGCTACCAGTAACCTGATTGTATATCCGTCTCATCCTTCCCCTGACTGCTGAGCGTCAGCCTGATCCCCTGGTAACTTCTCGCAGCACCATTCTTCTTAGACCATAATGATCCATCTGCGATTCCGTAAGTGTGTGTTTGTGGGTAAGTGTGTGTGTGTGGAGGTGTCCATAGCAAAGTGATCAAACTGTTCCCCTCATACCCTAAATGTCACAGGTTCATCTTCAGATTGCATTATGTGTTACAAAAGTGAAATTTCTTTTCAAGATCTCTAGAGGACTGTTGCTGGAACTTAAGTATTCATGCTTTATGCAACACTCTTAGCAGGCAGCCAGATACTCTGCAGAGACTGATATATATAGATATAAATGGAGTGAAACCTGATGTAGTTATACCATTTATCTCATAAATAATCATCACATACCATGCTGACAAGAGTGGGCAATGTTGGCTCCCCATCTTACAGAACATAAGGCCACATGGCCTACCATCTCTCAGAACATTAGGCCACAAAGCCTACCATCTTACAGAACATTAGGCCACATGGCCTACCATCTCACAGAACATTAGGCCACATAGCCTACCATCTTACAGAACATTAGGCCACATGGCCTATCATCTTACAGAACATTAGGCCACATGGCCTACCATCTCACAGAACATTAGGCCACATAGCCTACCATCTTACAGAACATTAGGCCACATAGCCTATCATCTTACAGAACATTAGGCCACATGGCCTACCATCTCACAGAACATTAGGCCACAAAGCCTACCATCTTACAGAACATTAGGCCACATGGCCTACCATCTCACAGAACATTATGCCACATAGCCTACCATCTTACAGAACATTAGGCCACATGGCCTATCATCTTACAGAACATTAGGCCACATGGCCTACCATCTAACAGAACATTAGGCCACACGGCCTACCATATCACAGAACATTAGGCCACATGGCCTACCATATCACAGAACATTAGGCCACAGAGCTGGTCTGTGTTCTTTTTCTTATTTTACAGGCGGAGACAGGCATGCTCTGTGCAGAGTGGCAAGCATGGCTTCAGAAGTCCTAAGTAGCTCACGTCCTATGGATATTTTCTCAAGGTCATACCGGTGTGTAGGGAAGTAAACAGAAATGAGGAGAATGGTGCTGCGATGAGTGACCAAAAGATCTCGCCAATGTTCAGCACTTAAGGAAAAGGCAAAATGGAAAAACAGACTGTTACTTGTGCTGGAACTGCGCTTGCTGCTGATGATGGGAACAAAGTGCTTATGGGAACGCCCCACTTGCTGTTATGTCAATTCTTAAGTCAACATTTCTTATTTTAACTGAACAAATTAAAAAAAAAAAAGCTTTTATTTATGATTTTGTTTTTTCTGTCGACTCCCCAAGCTCCCAACCCATGAAGTTTGCTGTTCATAAATAATAAAGTGTCTCTCTCATGTCATACTGAGGGATTGGAATGTCTGCCTTACACACTGTAGGACATGTGTTCAATTTCTGGTAAGATTCAAAGCTTGACACACACACAAAAAAAGCATGTTTAACTTAATGGTGATTTCTTCACAGCATGAGGCAACCAGCTAGACCACTTTGACTCCACTGTAAAATGAGATTAAAATAAATGAGACAAATTAACAATATAAACTATACTGAACGAATACATGTGAACTATGACCAAAACACTGTGGCTGAGCCCCGTTGAGGACTGTACCTGTGAACATCTGCAGCGAGTAACCTGAACTGCTGCTCCTGCTGGGCCAGGAGAGGTAGCTCCAGGCTAATGGGCTGCTGGGACGTGAGGGCCACCTGAGCCGACCTGAGCCTGGCTTGTATGTCAGCAATGGCTCCCTGGATGTCTTGTGATTGGGTAATGGTTGCCTGCAGGAGTTTGGCCTGGCTGTTGACTGCTGTGTTGATACTGCTGTACCGGGCATCAATCTCCTGTATATTCGTCTCCACCAGGTCAACCTGTAGTAGAAGGTACACAACATAACTGGCCAGGATGGACACTGTCTTCAGAATACAGAGAGGAAAAAAAAAACAGCCATGAAAGAAATTAATTGTCTACATATTATGCTAGGTGTGATAAGGAAAGACTGATTTAGGAATGATATCAGAAGGAGATTCAGCACAGAACCAATAATGGCTGGCCATGTAACAATACTGGCAACAGATAGGGCACCTCCCAGAACAATGTTGTACAGATTGTCTAGATTGTCATGCAACCAAGTACACTTGTTACTGCAGCAAGGTGCCATCATTACTGGAAAGTGCAGCCACTCAGCTTTCAATTTTTTATGTTGGCTTATCTGTCGTGTTCCTACTTCTTTCTTCTGCATCTATGGGTGTCAATCAGTAACTTTTAAAAAAAATAGTTGCGTATCCTTTACAGGACGTTGCAGAACCAACCTCAGCATTTTTTGGCTGCTGTGGTTTTTCTAGGCAAGTTTACGTCCAGTAGTTTGCCATTGCTTTCTGGACGGTCGGCTTCTCGATACAACTGTCGAAACCAAGGCAAGGCCCGCAGCTGGGATCAAACCCGGCACCCCGGCATTACAAAGCGTGTTTGTAACGGTTAAGCCACAGGCGCCAACTATAATCAGTAACTTACAATAATTTTTTTTAATCATACTATGTTGCTCCCGTGTGGGTTCCCGGACCCAGCTGTGGGGGGGGGAGGGGGGGGGGGGGGGAGAACAGACCCACTCCATGTCATAGAAGTCCCCCAATTAGGGGATTCCTTCAAAGCTGGAGTGCATCTGCCTGAGAGGCAAGGAACCAACAGTCTGCATACAATTAGCTCAGATTTAACAAATAGGTATACACACAAAACTCAGTCCTTGAACACAGCCAAAGTTTAGAAATGGATGAACAACCAGGACTTTCCACTGGGGTATACAGCTGGTGAACATAACAAAACAAAACCACTATGCTGTAATTTGTGTAGGTCAACAAATTATGTTTAAAACATGTGAAGACAATGTACAGAAGTAAACAGTAGATCAACCTTAAGCGAATTCCTTTTTTCCTGAGCTGAACAGGGAACTATTTCAAATGACCAGCGTTCACAAGAAATCTGGCATATCAAGAAAAAAAAAGAAAATCACACACATACACACAGGCACTCTGGCATGCATGCACACACAAATGATACCTGGTTCTTGTCAGCGACCACTCCGTTAAAACTGTTAGTCAGCTCCTGTCCTTTCTTGTGGATTTCATCCATAAGTCCGGTCTGGCTGAGAACCTCACTGCTGAGTGACTTGATGCGGGCAAGCTGACCTTCAAGCTGTCCAGAATCGGGGGTGTCACTGTCCTGTGTGATTGAGGCCAGTTTGTCCTCGGTGTCTGTTAGCCAGGTCAACATCTTGAAGGCTGCATGATTGAAGTTTCGCTGTTTTGTGTTCAGCTCTGAGAGGCGATCTCCGAAGGCAGAGCATCTAGTAGGTGCACAACATAGCATATCATTAGTAACAAGGAACCTGTTTGTTACTGGTGCTTTAGTGGAAGCAAAGAATAGCAAAACTGCAACCTACCATGCATGTCATAAGGGGCATCTAAGGACTGTTGGCATAAAAATGGCCATCCTGTGCAAAATGTAAGCTAAGCATATCATTAAAAAAAAAAGGCTTGGTTTCCCAGTAGGGATTTCAGAACCTAAAAATGGGGGGGGGGGGGGGGGGGGGGGGGGGGGGGGGGGGTTAACAGGTGAAAAATGATTCCTTCACTCAGACAGAATACTTTGCTTTACCAAACCATATAAGGCTACACAAAAAGAAGAGAGGGATGCAGAGTGTGAGGTAGATCAGAAACAACATGGAATGATAAATATCCGAGAAATTCTACAACAGCACAATGTCACCAAAGTCAAGGTAGCCAGATTTGCAAGAAGCAGAACCTTTATTCTCCTTCAAGACTGGAAGCAGTGAAAGAAGAGGTGAAGAAGAAGAAGCAGAAGAAGAAGAAGAAGAAGAAGAAGAAGAAGAAGAAGAAGAAAGAAGAGACCTACTGCCCTTTCACAAGAATGTCACAAACAATGACTAACTGAGGGTCTGCTGAAACTGGATGTGTTAGCAGAAAGGTGCAGGTACCGCAGCCTAGTTGTAAACCACAACACAATGTTCCAGCCACCATTTAAGGGCAATGTGGAAGAAGGAGGACAAGGCTGCTTCTTTCTGGGACCAACACAGCACCTGCAAGCCTATAGGTCTTAGGTTTGGATCCACATTGAGGCATTTTTTTTTACAACTGACTTTGGGTCCCACACCCACCAAGCCTTAACCAGGTAATGTCCTGGAAAGTAAAGGCGGCCACATGATGCTGACTACATCCCTGGCAGAGTGTTGATTGGGCTATAAAAATGAGTAGCATCATCTGCGCATTGCTAGGATAAGAAGAAGAAGATTAGATGGACTTACTTGTGTTTGAGATCTGTGTAGTCATCTGTGACATCCTTCAGCTTGTCTTTGACAACATCAGCAGCTGTGCAGTCCATGCTGATGAGGCTGCTGCGGGCAGGTCTTTGCCGGTCTGCACGGTACGAGTCCACTTCTAGTTTGTACAGCTGAAACAATAGACAATAAATAGAACTAAAATACCTGCTGATGAAAATTACAAAAAGGACAATAATTACTATCTTACAAACTGAAAAAGGATGGCAGCTGTAATAATTCTCTTAAGTCTTTTTATCTATCTTTGTGGCGCTAAAGCCTTTAATGAAGGGCGGTTAAAAAAAAAAAAAAACTTTCCAGTGTGAAACAGCCAAGCCATAAACCTGAAAATCTGTATGGATGAGAAACGCCATGTAACTGAAAATGATGCAAATTTTAGCCCTTCCCTCAAAAGATGATGCACTTCTATCATTCTTACACTTCCTGGATGCCCTAACTGTAAAACTCCTATGTCGGGACCCAGAATCATATCTACAGTTCAGTAATCTCATTGACGTTGTTCAACAAAATGATGTCCATGAAGCAGATTCTTCCAGTTTGGAAACTGGAAAAAGTTACTTGTTGTCAAGTCTGGTAGTTTTGATGGATGGGGCATGACATCACAGCTTCTGCCTGGCATAAGTGATGGTCCCATGAGCTAGATACACCAGCCTAGTGCTGTAAAGGGATCAGGAAGGTGAAGAAGAGACAGGAGAAGATCTTGATTATTATTCACCCATCTAGAGAAGGGCTGAATTTCACTACAAATTCTAGGTAGGCATGTTGATTGGCAACTATGAACCTCTTTTAACTAAAGTGAAAAGGCGAAAAATGCAATGGCATGGACATGTAATAAGATCTAACGGTCTCTCAAAAACAATACTGCAGGGCTCAGTTGAGGAAAAGAGAAGAAGAGGCAGACCAAGAAAGATCTGGTTACAGAACCAGACTGACTGGACAGGATTCAAGCATACAATCATGAAGTCCATGGCAACTGACTGCCAAAGGTAGAGAGAGATGATCAGACAGTCAACAGAAACTGGTGATCCAACGACACGTAGTGTTATAGGATGATGATGATAATGATGTTGGTTTTAATAACAAAGGACAACACTTGAAGAAAGTGAGGTCTGGATAAAATGTTTCTTACCCTTATCTCATTCTAGCTAGTAAGCTCATTCACAGTATTCTTCATTTGTGGCCCCAACTGTGAGGTCTGGATAAACTGTTTCCTTTTCTAACCTTATTAAACTAGTTAGCTTATTTATTGTTTTGTTCATTTGTTGCCCCAACTGTGAGGTCTGGATAAATTGTTTCCTCTCCTTACCGTATTAAGCCAGTTAGTGCATTTATAGTTTTCTTAATTTGTTGACCCAAATGTGAGGTATAGATTAACAGTTTCCTCTCCTTAACTTATTAAGTCACCTAATTTAGTTTTATTCATTTGTTGACCCAACTTTAAGGTACCTCACTCATCAACAAGAGAGAGTTTGCTATGACATTATGAACATTCTGTAAAACAACAAACACCCAACCATACCTTTGCCTCCTCCACAAACTTCTGCACTGAGATGGAGATGTATCTGATGTCGGCCTGGTGGGACATGATGTCATTCATTAGCTCTTTCTGGCTGTCCTGCACTGAGTTCAGATCCTCAAACCTACACGACAGAACAGAGACAACACTGTGTGACAATCAAGGCAAACTATTTAGTCAAATCAAGTCAGTTAAGAACCTGTTTATGCCAGTGGCTGTGTCAGGTATATGATGCTAGACCCGTATTTGTATAGACCAAATGGCACCCAGTGGGTTATTATTCACCCTGATGGACAGTTTATAACCATCAGTGACTGTGCTATAATTCACCCTGACTGACAGTCAATCACCAGTGTTGATTAGGTAGTCTACACTGCTTGATGGAAAAGAATTTGGGATGTGCTTTAAAAAAAAAAAAAACACACATGCTCATAGTGGTAAATCAATGGAGGGATAATGTCACAATTTCCATGTGTGGGTTTCAGGGCCACATTGTGGGGTGGGAAAAAGGGGTGGGGGGGGGGGGAGACAGACCCACTGCTCTGTAACAAGCATGCTGTAAATGTTAATTTTGAAGTCAAAGTGCACCTACATAAGAGGCAGGAACCAACAGTCTGCAAAGAAATAAGCCAGATTTGTAAAATGGATATACACATAGAACTCAGCTTCTGAAACAAGACTAAAGTCCAGAAGTGGATGAACAGCCAGAACTTTTTGCTGGAGTTTACAGCTGGTGAATTAGAAGAAGAAGAAGAAGAGGAAGAGGAGGAGGAGGAAGAAGAAGAAGAAGAAGAAGAAGAAGAAGAAGAAGAAGAAGAAGAAGAAGAAGAAGAAGAAGAAGAAGAAGAAGAAGAAGAAGAAGAAGAAGAAGAAGAAGAAGAAGAAGAAGAAGAAGAAGAGGAAGAAGAAGAAGAGGAAGAAGAAAAAGAGAAAGAAGAAGAAGAAGAAGAAGAAGTAGAAGAAGAAGAGGAAGAAGAAGAAGAAGAAGAAGAGGAAGAAGAGGAAAAAGAAGAGGAAAAAGAGGAAGAAGAAGGAAGAAGAAGGAAGAAGAAGAAGAAGGAAGAAGAAGAAGAAGGAAGAAGAAGAAGGAGGAAGAAGAAGAAGAAGGAAGAAGAAGAAGAAGAAGAAGAAGAAGGAAGAAGGAAGAAGAAGGAAGAAGGACGAAGAAGAAGAAGGAAGAAGAAGAAGGAAGAAGAAGAAGGAAGAAGAAAAAGGAAAAAGAAGAAGGAAGAAGAAGAAGGAAGAAGAAGAAGGAAGAAGAAGGAAGAAGGAAGCAGAAGGAAGAAGAAGGAAGAAGAAGGAAGCAGAAGGAAGAAGGAAGCAGAAGGAAGAAGGAAGCAGAAGGAAGAAGAAGGAAGAAGAAGAAGGAAGAAGAAGGAAGAAGGAAGAAGAAGGAAGAAGGAAGAAGAAGAAAGAAGGAAGAAGAAGAAAGAAGGAAGAAGAAGAAAGAAGGAAGAAGAAGAAAGGAAGAAGAAGAAAGAAAGAAGAAGAAAGAAAGAAGAAGAAAGAAAGAAGAAGAAAGAAAGAAGAAGAAAGAAAGAAGAAGAAAGGAAGAAAGAAAGAAAGAAAGAAGAAAGAAGAAGAAAGAAGAAAGAAGAAGAAAGAAAGAAGAAGAAAGAAGGAAGAAGGAAGAAAGAAGAAGGAAGAAAGAAGAAGTAAGAAAGAAGAAGGAAGAAGAAGAAGAAGAAGAAGAAGAAGAAGAAGAAGAAGAAGAAGAAGAAGAAGAAGAAGAAGAAGAAGAAGAAGAAGAAGAAGAAGAAGAAAAAGAAGAAGCTATAACTGATTGTGATGTACCTCACTATGATGAGAGTACTGTAATCTACTCTAATAGATGGTAAATCTGTGGAGGTAATAGTAATAAAATGTATTCTGGCAGAACTGCACCTCTAATTTAAACAGATAAAATACATATTACACACAAGATAAGAATTACCTTTGCAGACAGGCCTCCTGCCTCGAAAGCTCACTCCTAGCGGAAGCCTTCCAGGCGTTAAACTTGTTAATTTCTGTCTCAACCTTGCCGAGTTCCTCTGCCGCAGCTGTCAGGTGTTTGAGTCTTCTGTCTGATGTCTTCACCACCTGCATTCAAAGATGATGAGAAATCATTTCTGCTCAACAAAATGTTTTATTCAGATTAGAGTTTCTACACACAAATAAACAAAATAATTACGTAATCAGCTCCATAAATACAGTGTGTCTTTTGGCCCTTTCTCCCAGACACTAGTCATTATGATGTAATGTTTCTTTAGCTGACAGTGATTGCAAAGCGATGGCAGTCCCCATATGTCCCATTCTATCACACTATGTCTCGATTCTAACTACAAATAAACACATTCTGAACACACAACAACTTCTCAAATTGTAAATAAATGTGCTTTTAGTAACACTACAACCATTCTCTTGTTGTAAATTCTATATTTTGTATTCAGCTGTAAATAATTTTAGTCACACCAAAATTAGGACTCATTTGTAAATAAACAAATTTAGTCATACTTATTTGGTCTCCAGCTGTAAATAAATAATTTTAGTCGTACTACATCTTGTATTCAGTCGAAAATTAAAAATGTTATTCACATTACATCTGGTCTCCAGTTGTATATGAACAATTGTATTCACACTACATCTGGTCTCCAGTTGTAAATTAAAAATTGTATTCACACTACATCTGGTCTATAGTTGTAAATGAACACTTTTATTCATACTAAATCTGGTCTCCAATTGTAAATGAACAATTTTAGTCACATTAAATCTTGTGTTCAGTTGTAAATGAACAATTTTTGCCACACTCTACAAGAATCACTCACTTTTTCCAGCGCCTTCTTCAGGGCTGCTGCCTCCCCAGAGAGGGCCGTCACCTGTTCTGGGGTGATCTCCTCCTGGTAGAGTTCTGTGAGCTGTTCTGCCTGGTACACCAGAGACAAGATGGGCTGTTGCTGGCCGAGGATGTCTTCGTGCAAAGCCTGTGAACACAGTTCATGTAGACGTCAAATAAAATATCAATATACAATATAAATAAAGGTAGTTAGTTACATAGCGAATACCACTGCTAATGTGTGAACTGCCTTCACTTATTCTAGGTCCAATATAGTAGGTAGGCAGGCCGGCTGGCCACTGGTGCTTTGAAAAATTATTTGTTTCTAGCCAGTTTGCTGATGTTTCCCCAATTTTGGACTCGAAGTCCAACAGTTCTGTCGCCTAGCAACGTTGGAACTGCAACTAATGATTCTGGGCCATCATATGAGATAGGGAGACCAGTGCCCTATCTCCCTCATTGTGCTTTCTTCCTAGACAATTTGATAATAAAAGTCTCAATGGTAACTTTTACCAGATGACATCCTATAAGTGGTCTTCACTGTAGTGTTCTGTCCCATCAAAATCTCAAGGGTCGTTCCAGGACATGTATTCTAGGAATAAAAAGGTGCTGATTCTCACCATAAGGTGTCTACAATAGCGCTGGAAAAAGCCTTTAAAAAAGTGCCGGTACTGTGTACCCACTCATACCAGGAAAAAAGCCCTGGGATGTTTAAGTGCTAGTCTGCTGGTTATGTGTTTCCATTGGAAATAAGGCAGATTTGAAAACAAACTGACCTGGGTGCTCCTATGTCAACCCAGCCTCAAATGGGTACCAGGAAATGTTACGTCAGGTAAAAGGCAGTTGGGTAATTCTGAACACATTCCCTATTAAGTGAAGACTTGTAGAGAAATACTGCATAAGCACCACATGCCTGACATACTTCAAGGTGGAAATGTGTTCTTGACCTTTCCTTCTTATTTCTTTGTGTTCACCGCCTGAAAACTCCAGCCAGCAAAAAGCTCGGATTGTTCATCTATTTCTGGACTTTATTCTTGTTCCGGAATTTTTGTTGTTGCAAATCTGGCTTGTTTGTATGCAGACTGATGGTTTCTTACCTCTTAGGGAGATGCCCTTTAACTTCAAAGAAAGAGGGGGGGGGGGGGGGGGGGGAGTCGGTATTTTGTAAATAAGATCATTTCTTGTGAAAGGATAAAACTACCAGAGGCACTCTAACAAGAAATACATGACAAATAACAGGACCAACAAATGGAAGATTGGAGCACAGCCAGGCAAGAGACCGACCGACCTTGTGAGCTTCCAGTTGCTGCTGGATCTTGCTGGCTTCATCCCCCATCTGGGTGGCCTCCTTGAGCTCCTGCTCAAAGTCCTGCAGTCTCTGCAGCTGTGTTGAGATGTCCTTCACAAGTTTATCATATGAATCTGCCATGCGACCCTGTCAGAGAGATTTTAATTGGTTCAGCTACTGTAATTAATCCAAGTGTAATAAATACCACAGACACACACAAAGTAATATTTACCAGACTTTTTCGTGTATGCAACCTCCATGTATAATATAAGACAGCCCTCCATTTTATTTAACCCAAAATTAAGAAAAAAATATTTAACTCTTTCAGTCCCAGAGGTTTAGCATCAGAGACCCAAGGGATAGCCAAGAGAAATGTAAAAATGCTGCATTATGCGTTCCTTGGGACTGAAAGAGTTAAAAGACATTCTGTTGCAGAACGAACTCTTGCAGCCCTTGGCTGTTTGTGGTTTATCTAGGCAAATTTACGCCCAGTAGTTTGCCCCCTGATACCACTGTCGAAACCAACGCAAGGCTCATGGCACGCAGCTGGGACGAACCTGGCACCCCGGCATTACGAAGCGTTTGCATCGATTTTCTCCAATAGGAGAAAAACACGAATAGATGGGCTGAAACTGGGAGAAACTAAACAAATAACACCAAAATATGGAATGACACTAGGAGACATTGGAAATTAACACCAAAAGATGGTCTGACACTAGAAGACATTTAAAAAATAACACATATGGATGGTCTTATACTGGGAAAAATTGGAAAATAGTTACAAGAGATGGGCTGACGGGAAAAAATTGGAAAATAGTTACAAGAGATAGGCCGACACTGGAAAAAGTTGGAAAATAGTTACAAGAGATAGGCTGACACTGGAAAAAGTTGGAAAATAGTTACAAGAGATGGGCTGACACTGAAAAAAAATTGGAAAATAGTTACAAGAGATGTGCTGACACTGGACACAATTGGAAAATAGTTACAAGAGATAGGCTGACACTGGAAAAAGTTGGAAAATAGTTACAAGAGATGAGCTGACACTGGAATAAATTGGAAAATAACTTCAAGTGATTGGCAAACAATGGGACACATTGAAACATAAAAAAACCAAGAAATGGTCTGAAAACAAGAAATGGACTGACACTAGCTGACAGGGGAGACCAAACTAAGAGTTTGACTTCAAACAGAATGTAAGACTATTATCTTGGCAAGAGACAGGAATGCTAGAGGTCTACTGCAGTCAACCCTGGTTGTAAAGATAGCAACTCGTCTGCTTTGACAGGGAAATAAATTGACATAACCTGGCTTAAGTGTCAGTTGTCTACATGCCATGAGACCAGCCAAGTAAAATTAATCATATAATTCGTTTTTAAATAAATATTTTACTAAATACAAATGAGCATTATTTGTTTGAAAGATACTGACAATATCATGGGCAGGAAAAACAAATGAGATACTGAAAAGCACACTTGTTACAAGATCCCTCATTAAGACTTTAAAGAAAGAAAGGATACACGATATACAGAAACAAACTGAAAAAATAAGGAGGGTGGGGGGGGGGGGGGGGGTGTGTGGTATTTCAGCAGAAGAGATGCCACAGAGAACTTATCTTTACTTGGGAAAATACAAGGGAAGAGGGACAGAGTAAGACATAAAAAGATACCAGAAAAGCAACAAGTAAGCAACACCAACTTCATCAAAATATCAAATGACAAGGGATTAGTGAATCCTGACTGTTGATTAACTGCTTCAGATCAGACGTGTTTCTGAAAGGGTGATGTAAAAGATTTGACAGTACTGGATTTCAATGTTTTCAAGTAACTATTGTACATTTACAATGTGTGCATACCATATACATATAATCATACAAGAAAATTATGTTAAGAGGCAGGGAGGGAGTGACAAAGAGTGATAGAAGGAGCATGGATCAGATGGAATGAGAAGATTAGGGAGAAAAGGCAGGACTGAAGACTGAAAATGAGAGGAAAATAGAGAGCAAGATAGGGAGAGTCAGAAAGGAAAAAATAGAGAGCAGAAAGGAAGATTCATGAGGAGGATGAGAAAGAGAGAAGAGTGAAGAGAACTGATAATGTAAGAGTAAGAGAGAAAGGACAAGGAGAAAAAGCAACAAGAGAGAAGAGATGTAAACTTTATGAACCTTTTACTGCAAGTAATACAAATGTGTCTCCAATAACCGACAATGATGTGATCAGGACAAATATAAACATGTTAGTTCTTAGTAGCAAAAACATTTGTGAATACCAGTACATATCAACAGCAATCCTGGAAACTCCATGCATCTGACACAAAAATACACTCAACAACAAGCATTTATAAAATAATTCTGGTATACCAAAAAAATTTTCTGTAAGTACAAGCCCTATTATACAAACAAACAAAATGCACATCTGCTATGTATTACCAACATAACTGTCCAGAGAAAAAAAAAAGCACATAACCAAAAAATCAATCTTAATAGTTCAGAAGACTTGAAAACAAACAAATCAACAAATCTGATGAAAAAAATAAAATAAAAGTAAAACAGCAATATTTTAAAAGCACATAGTAGTAATAATTTTGTCAACCTGGATAAGGGCAACAAATTAGAAGGCAGGAATTGTGGCTGTACAGGTTAAAAATACAGCAACACTGAATGAGACAACGACCCCCTCCCCAAATAAATAAATATAATTACCAGATTTAAATATGTCTTCAATATTATTCTTCTAAGTGTTCACCAGCTTCAAACTCAGAAAGAAAGTTCTGGTGGTTCATCCACTTCTGGACTTTAGTCTTATTCCAGAACATGTTTTGTTTAAATATCCTTTTAAAGGATCTGATTTTTTTGTTTTGTTATGCAGAAATATGCTTCCTCACCTCTCAGGCTTCACCCCGACTTCAAAGGAAACACCTGATTAGTTGCCCCTCCCCCCACCCCAGGAAAAAAAAAGTTTGGGGGGGGGGGGGGGGGGGTCAGAACCCTCACAGAGAAAATGCTTTCAATTAATGGACTGAAAAAACTTAAAAAAGCTTTTATTAATTCAGTTGTTTGTTTGTTTGTCTAGTACAATGTTTGCCTTCAATTGTGTAGGCACTTTTTATTGGCTGAAACACTGAATGAAACAAAAAACAAGACTCCTTGAGCACATGCAGACAAGGCAAATTCATGATCATGCAGGCTTTAAGGTGGCAAGAATACACTTGCCAAACTCAAGCATTTGATTGTCACAACAAACACACAGCCTATATACTCTGACTCTTCATGCTGTTTACTTGTCCCTGTAAGTAAATCTGTTGATCTGCACCTTCACGATCAACAATTTCAACAAAATGCCATAACTCTCTCCTGCTATCATCTTCCACTCCAGCAGAGGAGAGGCCAACTCCAGTTAACCCTTTCACTCCATCAATGCTAACAACTATATAAAATAGGTCATCAACCCATTGTAATTTTTGGGACAATAATTTAAAATACAATTTAATTAAAAAAACATTTAACAAAGGTCAATAATATATTTAAAAAATATTTATCTAAATTTTTTATATTCTTTGCCCCCCCCCCCCCCCCCCAACCCCAATATAAGGATATATAACAGGTTAATCAATAAACAGGAATAGAGTGAAGCACTAAATGGAATACATTCCTTGGCTTGTAACAAAAAATTGTGTCAGGTGACTCATTACATGACCCTGTGACCTCCATCACTGAGGCCTATGGGAAAATATGATATCAAATTGGCCTTTAGAAAGCCATTTAAAGTGATTAAAAACTCTAGTGATAAATGGCTAAACTGACAAAAAGTAGTAACTATGTATGCCAGATTTGTTTAGTATACTCTGACCAACATGTAAAGTGAGCAAACACATGCAATGGTTAGGATTTAAAGGAAAAGCCAACAACAAATCATGTGGTGACTGGTAATGGTCAATCTCATCTCATCTGTGCCTGTGAGTAACTGAGTTAAATACTTTTAAACTTTCAAGTTCTTTACTATCATTAGAACTCTGTAGAAGTGTCAACATATATAACATCTCTCTGCCATCCCTAGGTCTTTGCATAAAATGTCCAACAGAAAACAAATATTCCTTTGAAGTCAGCACATCCCTTGGCATAGTTAAATCAAGTAATAACAATGAACATGTACAATCTTTGTAACTTAAACATCCAAAATACCATATTCATGTAGCAAACATTTGTCAATCTTTTATCTAAACTAAAATACAAATGTCCCTGTTAGATCCTGCAGTGTCTGGTTATGGACAATGCCCTTCCTTGTGCTGCCTAGATATAAAGAGTGTCTGCTGCTTCTGGTGCCCTGCTCAACCATCACTGGTGCCTTTCTTTAACTCTGCAGTGTACTCAATATTACTGCTGCTTCAGGAATGGAGCCAGACTTGTTACATGACCAAACAATCCAATTTTGCTATCTGTCAATAAAACTCCAGTACTGCATACACTGCCAATCCCATGGTTGAGTGTTAATCCTATCGTATAAACAGGGTCTGTGAAGTCAGTGTGTAACTTTCTTCCTGACCTGGTACAAAACTACCATCACCAAGATGGCTGTAGCAGCAACTTTACTCAATGAACAATTTTATGTCACATATATATATTATTTTATAATTAGGTCAAAAACTAAGAAAACCTGTGCTAAATGAGAAGTTCTGAAAAGCTCTTGAGTCATACAGTCATCAACATGCATTGCTTTGCAAGAAGACATGGGTTACAAGTTAAAAAACAAAAAAACAAAACAAATGTAAAACAATTATTTCTCAGCTTGGCATTAGCAAAGCCATGTCCAAGTGTGGCTGACAATTATGAAAACACCTTGCACACATTGGACAGATGTGGTAGATGGTAGCAAGACACTGATTAGCTTCATTCATTAATGTGTGAGATTTGAACATAATCTGCTTTAAGACACACTGCAATGCAACATATCCCACACAAAATGCACACCATGTTCACCTGAACACACATATATTACTCTAGACATAACATATTCTACCCAGATGATCAGACATTATAACGACTGATACACACAGGTCCTACCACACATAAACACATAAGTCACAAATGCACTATAGGTTGAACTATCACCCCAAAACATTTGCGCCCATACATTATAATTCAACACAGATTTAATTTTCCCATACAAGACATGACAAATGCACACAAATGTTAAACTCCAAATATTCAATCGCAACACAAGATATTATTAATACAAACATGTTGTTCCACAATGACAATAATTCATCATAAGATACAACATGACATCAGACCACATCACACAAATGTAAGAAAGATGCACATCACCCTACAGAAGTAAACTGAGTCAAAGGATGATTTCAAACCTAAATTCTAACAAACAAGGGGCAATGCTAAACTAAGAAAAATATGATCTAGTAGTTATCACTGCTAAACTAGAAACTGTAACCAAGTTTAGTGTTAATCCAATCATCATGCATAATTTCTTGACAGTTGGGTTAGTTCAGGCCTCCAGCAAAAATCCAAGATATGCATGGATGAGCAGTACAATTGAAACGGCAGTTAAATCATGCAAAAGTAAGAAGAGGGGATGTGGAGGGCAGCACAGCCACAGTCAAGTTGCACATCCAGGCCATGCAAGCTACCTTGCGGCGGTCCCTGGCTGAAACTCCGGCTTTCAGGTTGAGCTTCAGGAGCTTGTCTGTCAATCGCAGGGTCTCCTGTTCTGGGGTGCTGGCTTCTGGGTCAGATGACAGTGATAGAGATGATGTTGACAGACTGGCATCTTCCAAGTTTAAGCCCAATCGCCTGATGTGCTCCCGATGGGAGAGTTTCTGTCCTTGTGATACAGTGGGAGATCTACCTGTTGTGTTGTTTTGTATGTCCTGTTCTTTGTGTGGCACTAAGGCTATTTCAACCCCTAGTTCATGAGGTTTGTCTTGTAGGTTTTGATTCCTATCTGTCTCTGAACCTACCCTATCTAGAGAAGTTTCCCCCTCTGGGGTTACACCTCTAAACCTAACTCTATGTCCTAGCTTAGATTTACTCCCTAACTTTGGACTGGCCCTGATGCTGCTGGAATCTCTGTCAAATGAAACAGATGTAGGATCATTCCCAACACTCTGGATTGGCCACTGTGTGGTCTGTACAGTCTTCCTAATCTTTTCAGATATTGAGAAGCTCTCTTGTTCAGGAATGTTTTGCTTACTACCGACTTGCATCTGCCAGCTACCTTCAGCATCAGTGTTGCTAGTAACCATCCTTTGTGGCTTATCTGGTGCAAATGTCTGGCTTATTCCCACATGCTCACTGCTATATTGGTCATTATCATCTAGTCCGTCTTTGTCAAGTAACACTCCAACATCTGAAGCAAGCACTGCTATATTCTTGCTAAAGTTTGCCTTGTGGGCAATTATTTGGGTGCCTACATCAGATTCTACAGGCTCAGACAAGTGACTGTCTCTGTTATCAATCTCATCAGAAGTACTTTCAACTGACGTCTGAGTTCCATCAACCGTGGGTGTCATCTTATTCTGTTTTTTATTGTCTATCTTCCCATCAAAACATTCTTCTCCTTTAGAATGGTCTTCAGTGTCTTCTTCATAATTGCTCTCAGTGTAACTTCTGGAGTGACTTTCAATGTTATCTTTGGAGTGGCTGTCAATGATATCTTTAGAAATACTGCCATCTGTATCTTGGCTGCTGTCAAAGACAGAACTGATGCCACCTACAGGTGAACCTCTATGGTCAACATTCTCTCCTGTATTAGCTTGCCTTGCAATCAGTGACTGCTGTTTGTCAAGGGTTTGTGAAGCTGCCACAGAGACTTTTCCAACAGGGTGACCAGGAGTTTTGGGGCTTCCTTCAACAAAATTATCCCCATGCTGCCCTGTCAGACTAGATGTGACACTAGCTGGCTTTTTGAAAGAATCATTTCTGAATTCTTTGGGTTTAGATGTTCCCAAATCTTCACAACTCTGCTCATCTTTTCTGCCAACAGATTCACCCTCAGAACCATCAGTTTTGTCAAATACACCAGTAGAAGTGGGGGTATTTCTGGGCAATGGCTTCATTTTAGCTTCATCAGTTTTCTCAATTCCGTTTGCAAGTTCCTCAAAGTTCTTATCAGGTGAAGCTGAAACATGTTGTGTCCCTTTACCTTCATGCTTTTCCTGGTCAGTTTTAAATGATGGTTTCGAGGGAATCGGTTTCTTTCGAGATGACGAACTTGGTAATCTTGAATTATTTTCTGGAATTCTAAAATTCTCAGATGTTGTTACATTATCTGTCTCCGAGCCATGATTAGAGGCAGACAGATCAACAACAGACTGGTCACATGGAAGCACACATTCAGACTGTTGTCTTGATGCAGTCACTGGGGCTTTCATTGACTCTCTTGGAGTGTCTTCTCCTGAATTTTCTAGGATGTCTTTCAAAGATTCTATGGAGATGTCAGGATTGTTAGTGCCATCATAGACAGGCTTATTACTTGATGAATCAGTGACATTTGATCTTCTTTCAGAATCAATACTATCTGAGGTACTAAGCTGAAAATCAATCAATTTATCAAGAACGTCATTCTGACTCAAGCCATGACCTGTACCCCCAATGGTATGATCAGAACATGATGTGACTGGACTGTCTCTTGCTCCCAACGAAGTCAATGACTCGACGGTTTCAAAGTTCTGCTTTTTGGCAGAAAGTGAACTCAAGCCATGTGATGGGCTGATTCCAGTGATTATATCTGGCTTTAGTTTTTTCTTCCCAGGAATGTGAGTAGAATCAGCAGTTGAAGAGTGAGCATTACCACCAAGAGCTTCTTCAACAATCCTGACTTTGTGTCTCTGGTGCTGTTCTGAAATGGCTAAGTTATTACTAGGCTGTACACAACTCTGCTGAACGTTCTCTTTATCAGCAACAGTCTGTGTACTACTCTGATCAACATGCTCTTTATCGACAGCAGTTTGTGCAGTCACATTTGTTTCAATATTCCTGGTTCTAGAGACGGAAACTTCATTAGCATGCTGTCCACTCTGTGCTTCTATTGGCGCCTTTTGTTTTCCGTGGGTACCCACATTAACCTTGTGACGTGGCATGTCTTCCATGTCCTGATGTATCATAGACATGGACTCTTGTCTGAGACAAGACATCTGATCATCCGTCTCTGGTTGATTTCCTGTAATAAACTGCTCATGAACTCGGGGTCCCTTGATTCCTGTTTCTATTTCCACAAGTATTTTATCTTCAGCACCATCTTTCTTTTCTACTTGCAATGCCGTTGAAGCAATATCTTGCTTGCCTCTAATTTGCCATTGAGACTCTAAATTCACTATAGATTTATCTCCAGATTGTCCTTCCTCTGATAATGAACCCCTTTTGCCAGGTTGAGCACCTACCTGCCCCATTAATTCAGAACTCTGACCATATGATGCATCACTGTCAGGTCCATCTATGACCTGCCCTTCAAAGCCCCACCCATATGCTCTTTGTGCTACCCCACAACTGTCCAAAGATGTATTATTTGTCAGTTCAGAATCTGCTTCAGTTGTTTCATTATCAATAAAAGCAAGGGCATTTTTATCTTTTACCTGGGCCACAGCTGGCTTAGTGAGACTCTTAATATCTCCTGGGAATGTTCCTGACTTATTAGTCACTTCTGGCTTTCCGGATCTGTTTGATGGCAATGCATTTTTGCCCTCAGAGGGACTCTTACTACTGCCCTGAGATTTTCCTGGTTTAACAGCTAATTCTGGCTGTCCACATGCATTCGATGACAATGTATTATTTTTACCATCAGAAAGATTCTTTCTGTCTCCTTGAGATTCTGCTGATTTAGTGACAATTTCTGGCTTTCCTGATCTGTTTGAAGATGATGCATTTTTACCACCAAAGGAACCTTTGTTCTCACCTGGAGGTTTTCCTGGTTTCTTGGCTATTTCAGGTTTTCCAGATTTATTTGTTTGTGAGCCATCTTTACAACTAAGAAGTCTATTGTCATCTCCTGGTTTAATAACCACCTCAGGTTTCTGTGGTTTATTAACCATTTCTGGTTTCCCTGGTTTATTGGCCATTACAGGTTTTCCAGGTTTACTGGCCATTTCGGGTTTCCCCGGTTTACTGGCCATTTCGGGTTTCCCAGGTTTACTGACCATTTCGGGCTTTAGGGAGTCATTTGATGGTGGAACTTTACCAGAAGGAAGACTATTGAGGTCTGCTTGGTGTTTTCCTGGTTTCTTGGGCATTTCTGGCAATCCTGATTTGCTAGCCATTTCTGGTTTTCCTGGCTTATTAGTCAATTCTGGTTTTCCTGATCTATTTGATGGTGAGCCATTGAGAAGCCTGTTCTTTTCTCCTTGAAGCTTGCCTGGTTTATTAGCTATTTCTGGCTTTCCTGATCTGTTTGCTGGTGAGGCATCTTTACCACGAGGCAGACTCTTGAGGTCCCCTTGAGACTGTCCTGGTTTATTAGCCTCTTCTGGCTTTCCTGATCTGTTCGATGGTGAGACATCTTTACCACAAGGACGACTCTTGTGGGCTTCCTGAGATTTACAAACTTTATTAACCACTTCTGGCTGAAGTGATTTGTTTGGTGGTGAGGATTCTTTGGAAGAAACACGCTGCAAGGAAGACTTTCTGTTATTACCATTCTTGTCTCTTTCAGTTGCATCTGAAGAAATATTTGATAAACATCTCTCCTTTGAGACTGGCTGGCTTTCAACATCTGGTTTAGAATCAGCTGTTCCAACCGCGATTTGATTTGATAGATGTTTTTGTAGACTGGCACCTTCAGATTCCTCTCCATGACTATGCAGAGTTGCTCCATTTAAATGATTATCATCTAAGCTGTTTGGAATCTTACTTTCTGCAATCTGGGCTCTATGTGAATTGTCTGTGGCAGCTGAAGATACAACATCCTTTCCGGTACCACAAGCTTGTTGTACCAGTGTATGGTCATCAGTGTTCTTGGATCCTTGTCTTGTAGAGCTAAGAACCTCATCATTGGCAGTTGGTGCCTTGGATCCTTGTCTTGTAGAGCTAAGGTCCTCATCGTAGGCAGTTGGTGCCTTGGATCCTTGTCTTGTAGAGCTAAGGACCTCATCATTGGCAGTTGGTGCCTTGGATCCTTGTCTTGTAGAGCTAAGGCCCTCATCGTGGAGAGTTGGTGCCTTGGATCCTTGTCTTGTAGAGCTAAGATCCTCATCATGGGTAGCTGGTGCCTTGGATCCTTGTCTTGTAGAGCTAAGGACCTCATCATGGGGAGCTGGTGCCTTGGATCCTTGTCTTGTAGAGCTAAGGACCTCATCATTGGCATTTGGTGCCTTGGATCCTTGTCTTGTAGAGCTAAGGACCTCATCATTGGCATTTGGTGTCTTGGATCCTTGTCTTGTAGAGCTAAGGACCTCATCATTGGCATTTGGTGTCTTGGATCCTTGTCTTGTAGAGCTAAGGACCTCATCATGGGGAGCTGGTGCCTTGGATCCTTGTCTTATAGAGCTAAGATCCTCATCATGGGGAGCTGGTGCCTTGCATCCTTGTCTTAAAGAGCTAAGATCCTCATCATCGGTAGCTGGTGCCTTGGATCCTTGTCTTGTAGAGCTAAGATCCTCATCATCGGTAGCTGGTGCCTTGGATCCTTGTCTTGTAGAACTAAGAACCTCATCATTGGCAGTTGGTGTCTTGGATCCTTGTCTTGTAGAGCTAAGGCCCTTATCATGGAGAGTTGGTGCCTTGGATCCTTGTCTTGTAGAGCTAAGATCCTCATCATTGGCAGTTGGTGTCTTGGATCCTTGTCTTGTAGAGCTAAGGCCCTTATCATGGTCAGTTAGTGACTGTTTCTCATGAACTCTGTCAGGATGTAACATTGTACTCATATCTGAAGCTTCAACATTTTTACGTTGAGCACTTGCTTGTAATATTTCTCCTGCCTGACCTTGGCTGATATTCTGTACTTGTATTTTACAAACACTGCCTGTACTTGCTTCTTTATCATTGCCTACAATATTCAGTTCATTTTTATTTCTCATAGACTGCATGTTTTTAGTTCTAAGATTCACTGAATCCTTGTCAGAACCAAATGATCGAATGAATCCAACTTTTTGATCTGTGTTCTGCTGTTGTGAATCCAAAGAACCCTGAACCTTTACAACTGTATGCACAGCTCTGCTCTCTCCAGTAGTAGATTCAGACAAAGAATCTACACAATCAGTGTGTGACGTCCCTGGACAAGGTCCATTCTGTTGGTTTGGGGCTATTTTATCAGACAGCTCAGCTTCAAGTATCTGTGTATTCACTAGATGACTATGACCTGCAGCAGATGGATACACAGATTGCCCAAGGTGTGGTTTGCAAGTGCTGTCTTTATCTAATGCTCCATTCAAAACAGGTACCATTGCAGGCTCAGATGGGCTAAGCAGGCTACTATGGGAAGCACTATTTAGCAAGGATGTATCCTTCTTGGGCAACAGACCCACAGGAAGTGATAGCCTCTTTGGCATCTGACCAAGCTGGTCTGGCAGCATGAGTTTATCTGTTTGAACTGATGGCACAGGAGTGCTCCTGCCATCAGATACAGCAGACAAGATCATCTGTCTAAAATATTCCGGCACAGGGCTCTGGGACAGTGATCTGTTTGGGTCCTGCAATCCTTCTCTAGTACTTGTACTGACGATTAATCCTGCAGAAATGGCATCCTTGAAATTGATGTCTTCCTTAGAGAATGGATGTATGTACATCCCCTTGTGCGCATCTATGATTTTCTTCCTGATAGCATCTCCCAGTGTGCATATGTTTTCTTGGGACATGTCCCTGATCTCTGGGTGCTGAGCGCTGATGATGCTCTCAGTGATAAGCTCTTGAAGGGATTTGATGGTGCCAGTTGCCGGGTTGACAAACTGACCTGAAAACTCAAAGTACAACCCTTGGTCAACAGCACTGTAAAGGGACAGCCCCTTTGGGCTCAAGATGTAACCTCTCTCAACAGCGGCAGTCACAGACATGGTCTCTCCAGTTTGTGGATTTCTGAAATCTCCAGTTTTCATATCGATTAACCCTAAGCTGACTGCCCTACGCAGCGTGATGCCTTGAACTGAGTCCGGGTCTATAACCTGTGAGTTTGCTCGATGAAGTATTCCACTGGAGAAAGCATCTTCAAACTGGCGCCTGCTGGTGACTTCTGACAAAGATGTATCCTCAACATGAATCTCAACTGTATTTCTAGGGCTGTATTTCTCTTTGAAAATGAGACCAACATCTCTGGCCTGTTTCAGAGAGAGTACTGCTCCTGTGCTGTGATCTAAAAATTTCCCATGAACTGCATCAATGACCCCTGCTTCTATAGCTTCCCTCAATGTCATAGGTTGCTCAGTGTGAGAGCAAATGACTTCTCTGACTCTGTCATTGACCAGGCCGGAGGTCACTGCCTCATGAAGATTCAGCACATTCCCAGTCTCTGGGTCACAAAAGTATGAGCTGATATCATCATAAACTCCCTTCTCCACAGTGTTGAACAATGACAAGGGCTTCTCCTCAATCAGCTGCTTTCGTATTGCATCCTGCAACAGCAAATCTAGCGAGGCTGAGAGTTCATCTGCCGGGGGGCTCCATCGAGACTGCAGGTCTTTCATCAGTTCATCTTTCTTTGAAGAAGCACCACTGCCAAAATGACCTCCCAAATCATCTATGCTGTGGCTTCGTTCAGTTTTCAAGTAAGCTTCTACTTTTTCTTTTGCCAGTTTGTGAATGCTATCGCTGCAAGCACTCTGACTCCTCTCATAATACATTCTTTTTGATACAGCTGTCATCTCCTCCTCTACATCGAAAGTCACAGGGATGGAGGCTTCACTTTCTGTAAAACTGACATCTAGTTCATCTGGGAGCTTCTCACTGACAGTTGGACTGTCACATGCTTCAGTAGAAAGATCTCTGTTGAATTTTAAATCCTGAGGAATGCTTGCCAAGCTTCTATGTGGCACATCTGATTCCTTCTGGTCAAATGGGTCGTTTAAAGTGTCACTGGCTACAAACTTCGGATGGCTATCGGCTACACACTCTTGACTGTCACTGGTTAATAACTCCTGACTGTCATGGGATACAAAGTCTTCATTCTCACTGTCTACATACTCTTTATTATCATTGGCTAAAAACTCTTGATTCTCACTGGCTACAAACTCCTGGTTTTCATTGGCTACAAACGCCTGATTTTCATTGGCTATAAATTGATTCTCACTGGCTACAAACTCCTGGTTTTCATTGGCTACAAATGCCTGATTTTCATTGGCTATAAATTCATGATTTTCACTGGCCACAAACTCTAGATAGTCACTGGCTACATTTTCTAAAAAGTCATGGTATTCATTGGCTATAAAATTCTGACTGTCACTGGCTAACATCCCTTCATTCATAGCATTTGCATTTGTATCTTGTCTCAAGGTGACTGAGTCTACATTGCTAGAACAACTTAAAGTAGTATCCTCATCCTGGCTAGAAATATCATCAAGAGTCTCAGATTCATACCTGATGCAGGTAGTTCTTTGACCTGAATCACAGGAATCCACATCCATTGAGCTATCAGTGTCTTTGGAATAGGTTGTCATTGAGGACTTTGATGAGGTTATGGAGGAAGGCAGATGCTCCATGCTGTCCAGTGAGGACAGACTCTTCCTAAACTCCTCCTCAGGTTGTCTGTTTCTAGCAATCAGTAACCGCTTGGTTTCTACTGCTTCTGTTAGAGTCAGTGGTGTGTTTGATGCAATGTAGCTTCCAGTGTGAGGGTTAATCAATCCCTTTTCAATGGCTTGCTTCAAAGAGAAAACACCTACCTCAGGTACAGCCACCTGAGGCTTGTTGTCATTGATGACCCCACTCTGGATAGCTTCTGCAAGGGTCAGTTTCTTACCAGTCAGAGGATCAATGAACCTCTGATGTACTTCATCATACAGACCATAAGACAGCACATCCCCTAGAAGGAAGCCTCCTTTGTGAATTTCAATAAGGATGTTTCTTTCGAAAGCTGAGACAAAGTCATAAGACTCTCCAGTTCTGGAGTACACCAGCTTGTCATCATCCACAAAAACAATGCCCTCATGGCAAGCATCTTCAAAGAAGAGATATTTCCCATTGTCTGTGACACTCACAAGTAGCTGTGAAACATCCACCAGCCCAATCTCCATGGCCTTTTCTACAGACAGTGGTTTTCTAGAGAGAGGGTCCATGATTTTCCCATGGTTTCTCTGCAACAGACCTGTGCTGACAACTTCCTGCAGTGACAGAGAAATAGCTTTGATGTTCTCCTGAAGCAGACCTCTGTCCATTGCTTCTCTAAGGTTGAGCAGCTCGCTTGTCTCTGTGTCCAATACCATCCCCACTTTGGTGTCCAGCACTTTCTGCTCTGTTGCTTCAGTAAATGTCAACATCTTCTTCTTCCTGCTATCGAGCACAAGTAGAGTGTCTGGATCAATGCAGCCTTCAGCAACCATGTCTCGGAGTCTGCTGACTCTTCCTGACGAAGGATCTATAAATTTGCCTGTCCTCCAGTTGTAAAAACCTTGCTTGACAGCTTCAAGCAAACTCTTCTCTGGAACGAAAGCATCTGAAAATATGAGGCAGTTGTCAAAGGCTTCTTTAAAGGTGATTTCATCTTCACAGTCGATACCTTTGTAGCCTCCACTTTGAGTGTTGATGAGATTCTGGCTGATAGCTCCATCAATGGTCAGCAGTGTTTTATGGTTGATATCCCTCACAGAGATGGACATGCGGTCAAGAAAGTTAGACTCCAAGGCATCCTGCAAGCTCATAGTGTATTGCCCAACTGGATCTCTGAGCAAGCACAAAGACATGTCAAGTAAGTTTTCATCAACTGCCTCTAACAATGACATAGCTGGTTGGTTTGTGATATCAATGATGATTCCCTTGTCCAGGCCATCGACCACACTGTATCGCTCCCCATCACACGTGCTCAAGCAGGTACCAGTGTCCAAGTCAATAAGACCATACTCTGCTGCCACCTCCAGAGACATAACTTCCCCAGTTCTGGTGTCCCTTAGCCTGATCAAGTTATCATCTATAATACCCAGATGCAGAGCAGCCAGAAAAGTGATTTCTTCACTGGAGTCTGGGTTCACAAAGAGATTCTCCGCAACACTGAAAAGTCCTTCGTCTAAAGCTTCAGACAGCGACAAGTGCAAAGGGGCTTTCGATTTAAGAATAAGACCTTTTTCCAGGGCAAAGTTCAAAGCAATGGGGACACCTGTGGAATCAATCATTTTACCAGATTCAGGGTCCAACAGTCTTTTCTCCAAGGCTTCCTTCAAAGATAAGATGTCTCCACTGTAAGGATCACGGACCAGGGAGTCACTGTGAATGATTCCCATGCTCAATGCCTTGGATAAAGACAGAAAGCCTTCCCTGGACATGACAGAGTTGGACAAGGGATCATAAATTCCATTGTTAATGGCTTCATCCAGGGTCAAACTACACTTGCGCCCCAGCACTGAGCTTCTCCTTCTACCACTGCAGGCTTTTGGTACTCCTAGACATTCTGACATGGACTGCAGCTTCCCTCCAGGGAGAAGAAGATCTAATGTGTCAATGTTTAGTATGCCATCAGTGATTGCCTCTTGTAAACTGATACTGCGGCCATCATGCTGGGTCAACACAGAGCGTGGATCTATGATGCCATCTCCAATAGCCTGAGTGATTGTGATGGCTTTCTTTGTCTGAGGATGGATTATCCTCTTCTCATCAAAGTCCAGCAGGCCAAACTCTGCAGCCGTTGTCAGATCCAAATATGGACATGGAGTGTTTCGAACTAAACCTTTCAGCTTAGCAACCGGTAATGTGTATTTCTCTCCACTTGATGTATCCACCACTGATCCACTAGACACATCCACCATGCCCATATCAATCGACTCTCTGAAGTCATAGGTAAGTCCCGTGCTTTTTTCTACAATATACGTTCTGTCAGCAGTGAGAAGCTTCTCCTTGTAAGCAACTTTAAAAGGCAACCTCTTTTCACCGACTTGAACATTCCCTGACTGTTGATCAATTAGATTTTTCTCCAGGGCTTCAAATACTGACAAAGGAAACAAGTGTCCTATGTGATCAGAGCATATGTCTGCTAAATGATCACTTGCAAAACTGTTGAAGGTCACGTTTGCAGCATCATTTCCTTGGTCACAGATCAAACCAGCTTCCACAGCATCGAAAAATGACATTGAGGTTTTCAGCACAATGTGATAATATGTATTTTCAACTGGGTCTAAAATATCCTTAGAGATAGCATCTTCCACTGTAATCCATTGTTCATGTTCCACATCCAAGACTTCTTGGACAGCTACATTAATGAGTCCATCTCTAATGAAGTCAGAGAGAGTTTTACCTTGGTTGAGCGTGTCTGATGGATCCAAAAACCTCTGCAGACTCCGGTTAAACTTTGGTGACAGTATGGATCTATGCAGAGAAACAGGCTTTGAGTCAAATATAATCCCTGCTGTTGTAGCATCATCCCAACTCAACCACCTTCCAGATGTGGTGTCTCTGACCTCAGCTGAATAAGGGTTGAACAAGGAGTGTAATATTGCCTCCGGTATGCTAAAACTATTTCCACTCTGTTTGTCAACAACTTGTATAGAGACTGATGCCAGTCCAGCTGCAACCACATCAAGAAGACCAGATCCCAGTTCTCGCCTCAGACAGCCAACCATATGTTCATCACTGACCCTATCACTGGACACCTGCAACTTGACAATTCCCTGTTTGACTGCAGCCTGAAGACTCATTGATGTGCCAGAATTTACATCAACTACCCTTCCCGTCTCCTGGTCTAACTGACCACAATTCAAGGCATCAGTTATGCTAACAGAATCTTCTTTGTTTGAAAGCTGAACCTGCAAATTTCTGGGTAATATCGAACCAGCAAGAGCTTCTTGTAATCCAAGTAGAGATCCTTTTCTGGGATGAACAAACTGTTCAGCATCTTGATCCCAGAAACTGTTCAGCAGATTTGTCATGTACACCTTCAACAAAGTATGATAATCTTCCTGCAGATCATAGCTGTTATCTGCACTGCCTTCCTCAGTTTCCATTCTGTCATCATCTAAGTCTGCTTGTGACTTCTTCAGAAATCTGGTGTCTGTCTGTGACTTCTTCATCTGTATAATGTTTGACAGCAAGCCAGCCCTGTTGCCAACGAGCCCTACTTTCTGCTGATGGCTGGAATCAACACCCTGAAGTCCACCCTTGCTGCAAGGTGAAGCACTTCCTACACCCATCACTGACTTGATCTCACTTTCATTTGTTAAAGATGCGCTATCCAAACACAACCCATCTGGTGCTGAAGTCACCCCACCTGTGGTACCTCCCACCACAGAGTCCACTATTTTGCTAACATTCAGCACGAGATCTGACCCTGTATGCAACCAAATATCCTTCAGTTTATCATCATCAGTCCTGGTATCAACAAAATCTTTACCATCCTCACCCTTCTCTACCCTAAAACTAGCTGGAACACAAGCGTCATCACTGTACTCACCAGAAGTTACACCAGAAAGTTCACCATGTTTGCCCACTACCTTACTAGTAACTCTAACTACACTACTGCCTACACCCTGATTGTCCACATTGTTAGTCCTAATTACAGTTTGACAAGGAATGTTGCTACTAGCAGACATATGGCATGACCCCTGTAGATAAAAGAACACATCAGGTCACCTGGCTCAATTGCATCACAATGTTTTAAAAAAAAACAAAAAAACACAGGAATTAATTAAAAAAAAATAAATGACTGACTAATATTTCTACAGACACAATCTTGTACTCTACTGGAAAAAAAATCCACCCAAAAAACCCCCAATACATTCTTAATAATCCTAGTTATAACGATTGTCAAATAATGATTGTCAAGGCTTCAGTCACTGATTTACAAGGAATTCCGCAACTAATAACATTTAAAAAGGAAAAATGTTTAGTCATATCTCACAATGTGTACAGCCAAGCTGATTACATAAATACTCTGAAAATAAACAGGGCTGATACACAACAGCAGCAGCACACGTACTGAACATTCTCAGCATATTATGTCACTCACACAAATTCAACTCAAATTACCCACAAATGAAACACATTAATATTCCAACCAGGATCAGGAAATGTTCACTTCAACAGCCGAGTCAGGCCACAATTCTTCATTCATGCTGTGTAAGACGGAGGCTACAAAATGAACACTAAAGGTAGAAGAGAAAGTAACAAACCAATTCTTGTATGCTAACATCACATCAGGCCGAAGGTGTCAGAATCATTTGTGTAGAGACCATCCAGCAGTCAGTGGGTCATGCAGTCAACATCACATCAGGCCCAAGGTGTCAGAATCATTTGTGTAGAGACCATCCAGCAGTCAGTGGGTCATGCAGTCAACATCACATCAGGCCCAAGGTGTCAGAATCATTTGTGTAGAGACCATTCAGCAGTCAGTGGGTGATGTAGTCAACATCACGCCGGCCACCTTTACTTCCATGGACATTGCCTGGTACCTATTATAGGCCCGACTAAGTGATTAAGCTACCTGCATATAGCTCTAAAAGCCGTGGGTTTTTCTGATGGATTGCACTGTTACATTTTACAAGCTGAGACTGCTGCTGGAGCTTGAGAGTTCATGGGTTGTGTGAGACACTCAGCAAGCAGCTACCTGTCTGGCTTGAGTCATGTGGGATAAAATCCACTGCAATGAAGCTGACCCCCTCAACTTTAAACAGGTGAGTATTCATCCCTTCAGTCGTTCCACAGCTGAGTCGTTCCACCGCCGAGTCGCTCCACGCCGTGTCGCTCCATGCGTGTCGCTCCATGCCGTGTCGCTCCATGCCGTGTCGCTCCATGTTGTGTCGCTCCATGTTGTGTCGCTCCATGTTGTGTCGCTCCATGCTGTGTTGTTCCATGCTGTGTTGTTCCATGCTGTGTCATTCCATGTTGTGTCGCTCCACGTTGTGTCGCTCCATGTTGTGTCGTTCCATGTATTGTGTTCCTTCTATCCAGGAATGTGTGGGGAAGCTAACTTTCCTTAATGAATTATTCACTGAAATGTTCAAGTCTCGTATAGACATATATAAATAAGATGCGGCTGAAGTTTACTCGGGTGCATATTGAGTTACATGAGTTGTGTTTGAATCGTGAAAATTATCTTATTGTCAAAATGATGATATTAGCTAATTCAGGCTGATAGATTCCAGTACAACTGAATTACTTCATTCAAAGCTTCACAACCAAATTGAATGATAAAGAGACAACAGAATACAACACATGATACTAGGTTCATTCCATATCCAGCAAAGCACAACGCTTACATTATATAAGTATTATAAAACAAAGGGTATTTAAATTTCTACAGCAGTCCCATTTAGGGGTCTCTCAAACTTCAATTTAACAATGCAACACTTTTTTGGAATTCTAATAGTTGTTATAACTGATAAGTTTTATTTAGTACAACAATGAATGGGGGGGGGGGGGGGGGGGGGAATATGCTGAGAACTTTTGAAGATCAGAAAGGTTTGCAGGTCTTAGACAACTGGGAACCACTGAGCCACAGGCTTCCATGAAGAATAATGGAAGCACTAATATAAAGGCTTGCAGACTGCAGCATGTAACACCGCTACACATGTGTGATGTTAGAGCTCATGCTTAACACGTATTGCTTGGTTTGGGGGAGAATAAGCAGAGTATTTCCATATAATGTTCACACATACATGTATGTCCACTAACATATGGTTCCCTAAATACAGCCAGCGTAAGAGTATACGTAACGTCAAGTGAACTGATAACAATAAACAACTATACAAAATATAAATAGTAAAAAGATTGCTTGGCCCAATAAGCCAGTAGAAGATTTAAAACAAACATCACATAATATAAAAAAGCAAAAGACTGTTCAGTCAAATAGGCCCAAAAAAAGTTTAAAATAATGAACATCACATAGCATAAATAGTAACAGATTGCTCGGCACAAAAAGCCAAAAGAAAATATCAAATAGTGAACATCACATAATTTAAATAGCAAGACCGCTCGGCCAAATAAATAAATCTAAAATAATAAACATAACATAATATAAACAGTAAAATACTGCTCGACCAAATAAGTCAATCTAAAGTTATGAACAACAGAAAGCATAAAATAGTTTTACAATAATTCCTTGGCATAATAAACCAACAGAATATCTAAAATTAAAAACATCCAACAGCAACAATGACAGAAACTTGTAAACTTATAACAGATGGCATAGAGCAATAGCACCAACTACTTACAGGGGTGGCTGGTGTTGGGCATCTGTCCTGAGAGCTGGAACGTCGGGATGATATATGGCGACCACTTGAAGATGTCTCACGTGATGCCATTCCATCAACGCTCTCTTCATCCATGTATTGTGGCTGGGTGTCTTCAAGAGATAAACCTTTCAGGGGCCACACTCTAGCAGTTTTGTCTTTTTGGGTTAATCCAGAGGCAGAGTCAGGGCCTGAGTGTGAAGCTTCATGAAGAACATCAGACACCACTTTGTGGGATCTTGATAAAATGTTGGTGCTGTCTCTTCTACCGTCCAGTACTTCTGGACTGTAAACAGCTGGTTCTTCAACTGTCAGAGTTGGTTTGAGCAGCCCCTTCTGTACGGCTTGTGACACAGATAGGGCCTCTTGTGTGAATGGGTCTGTGAATGTAGCTGTGGTAGTATCCAGATAGCCCTGGCTGATGGCAGTGGCTATATTCATTGGTTCAGTGTCTGTATCAGGACTGTAGCCATTTCCCAAGGCATCATCTTCAGCATCACTGACACTGATAATGTCAGACATCACTGCTTGATCTATGGACATACTTTCTCCAGTCACTGGGTCATGGAGGAGGCCAGTACTGCTATCAACAAGTCCACTTGTAATAGCCTCACTCAGTGTCATCTTACTGTTATTTTTCACCACCGACACTAGACCTCTCCTTTCTGCTTCATCCAGACTTAACTTCTCTCCAGTCTTGGAATCTATTATCTCCTCCAATGTGGATGCTGCACTGGAAGCAACACCCTCTTTCAGCATAACAATGGATTCCCCAACAGCTCGCCCACCATGTGTACCAGCAACTGGGGAAAGGTAGCCCTCTTGAAGTGCCGCTTCAATAGAAATGCATTCACCTGTTAAACTATCATAAAACAAGCAGGTGTCTGAGCTGATGATCCCAGTTTGTAAAGCTGCCCTGAAGCTGTATGTAACCCCAGTGTCGCTAATTCCTCTGTACTCAAATGGTTTTCCATCTGATGAAACAATTAACCCAGACCTAACAGCCTCATCAACAGGGTATGTCTTCTGGGAAGATGCATCAAAGAATGTCCCAGCATTAGGATTGATCAGACCCTGCTCCATGGCATCTTGAAATGTGACAGGCTCTGCCTGTTGACTGGTCATGTTGCTAGACAAATGAGTTTTCTTGATCTTTTCTGATAATACATAGCCAAGCTTCATGGCTTCAGCAAGGGGGATAACCTCACCTGTCAGTGGATCTGTGTACGTGCCAGAAGGATCTAGAATCTTTTTACTAATGGCTTCTTCAACACTAAGCTCCTGGCCACTCTCAGTGTCCAGAACCCCAGTGATGTTATAGGTACCTGCCGGCTTCTTGGATGTGACCGAACTCTGTGATGTTGAAACTGTTTGAATAAAACCAGCGACTAATCCCTCTTTCATTGCATCCTCTATCCTCATTTGTGCCCCTGTGACCGGATCATTAAATACACTACAGGTCTCATCAACAAGGCCTCTCTCAATGGCTTCATCAAGTCCTACCTTGAGCCCAGTACTCGGGTCATAAACTCTGGACACACTTATCTGCTTTGCTTCTTGTGTATTTTGCTTCTGGAGTCCTACGGTGAATGTATCTTTGCTACCAAGTGGTGAAATATCCGTTTTAGTACCTCCCAGAGGTCTGTCTGAATACAGTCCATTTTCCGATTCAGATGTAAATCTGGACTTGTCTTGAAGGTCACTAACAACCACACCATTTGATGTAAAATCCTGTCTGCCGAGTGCCGCTAATTCTTCAATCTGAGCATCAATCTCCTCCCTGTTATTTCTTTTTGTAGCTCTGGCAGAATCTGCAGTCTGTACATCTTTCAGGAGGCCTTGTTTCACAGCATCATTAAGAGCCAAGCTTTCACTAGTTCTAGTGTTTAATTCCCCAGTAGTTTTTGACACATCTTGTAGCTGTACTCCCTGCAGAGTGCCATCACTGATACACTGCTTTAAGTCCTTACCCAGTCCTGACTGTGAATCAACAACACGGCCTCGGTCATCCAGAAGACCATGCTGTAGAGCATATTCTAAATTCACAGCTTTACCGGTTTCTGAATCCAGTATATTGGCAGAATCCTTGTCAATGAGGCCACTCATGACAGCATCTCTGATCTGCATATTCCTCCCAGAGACTGGATCAGTAAAGATGCCCGTTTTGGTACTCAGATGGCCACTGGAGATTGCTTCTGTAAGTGACATAGACTCAAGAGATTTGGTGTCTGAGACACTCCTTCTTATCTGTCTTGAATCTGAAGACAACTGTCTGTCAACTGGTGCTGAGAATGAACCTCTGTCTTCAGGGCTGGAGTCTTTACTGCTCCTGTCACTAAGGAAAGAAGTCAATGATTCTTTAGCAGCAACAGCAGCAGCAACTGGAGCTCCAACCAAAGCAAGAACACCCAGTTTTGCAGCTTCCTTCAGTGTCATCTTCTTACCACTTTCCTCATCAACATAATGTCCAGTGACCGCATCAATCCTTCCATCTTTGATCCCTTCTTTCAGTGAATAAACTTCTCCAGTTTTAACATCAACCACTGTGAGATTCCCATCAATGTGGCCTCTGTCTACAGCTTCTTGAAATGATATGTCCTTGTTAGTTGCCTGGTCATGAAACACACCTCTCTGATCATCAAAGAGGTCGGGGTCTATGGTTTGGCTTACACTTAGCTGCCCCTGGTCCCTAGATGTGTATGGCTCTGTGCTATGTGAGGCTACATGTTTCTCAGCTTCTGTAAACTCTGCAATTCTTTCATACATTGTTGCCAAGGCAGAAGCTGTGGGCATGTTGATCAGTCCCTTCTTCAAAGCTTCCTCTACATTCAAAGTCTCATTTGTGGACTGATCAGTGACTGTGCCCCGGACCCAATCAATGTTCACACCTGGCCTGACATAAGATTTTTGGGAGGAACCCTGAGCTATTGACTTTATGAGATCAGAATCAATGACTCCCTTTTCCACAGCTTCTTTAACAGTTAACTTTTTACCGCTCAATTTGTCTGAAACTTCTCCACTTTCCCAATTGATGTCCACATTCTTCACACTTGATACCTTGAGTGTCCTGATTTTTATATCCTGCAAATGAGTTGGGATTTTTGAAAAACCGTCTTGTCTGTCTGAGTGTTCAGAAACTGTATATTTTGAAACAGATGACACAATTTTATGAGACAAAACATCTGCTGAGTTTGATGTAGGTTCCTCAGAAGATGAGGATGTTGACATTCTCTTTTGGAATGTGACGGTTGTTGCACTGCTGGTTTTATGAACAGATGAGGCTGGTAAGGAACCAGGGTCCACAGTGATTGTAACTGGTTTGCCCACAACTCCAACAACTGGAGATCCTGGGCTTCTCTGTCTATCAACTTGTGTGTCATTGATCTGCTGATCCTCACCTTGCAGACTGCCTGACCTGGCGGGAGTAACCCCACGGTGCACAGTATTTCTAGAAGGTGACAGATAGGACTCTGTACCCTCTGTGATAACTTCAGAGTGAGCTACCACTGTCTTGGCTTTGCTGTTTCTGTCCTTAATTGCATCAACAACCATCTTTCCTGCCACAAGTGGGGCACCAGCTATGACCATTAATCCCATTTTCAAAGCCTCCTGAGGGGACAGTTTTTTACCAGCCTGTCTATCCACAACAGATCCTGATCGATCCACAAGACCTTTCTCCAGTGCCACATCCATTGTCAACTGTTCTCCAGTAATAGGATCTACAACCAGTAACGAGTGTGGTTTCTTACCCCGACCTTCAAATGCATCACTTCCCTGTTCAACCTCTGCAGAGTAATGAAGAACCTCTGTTGCTACACTACTATCTCCTAAGGATCCATCAGTTATAACTGTTTTCTCTAGCTCCATGTCAACTTTCGACCATGGTTTGTTGGCTTCTCTTGGTAATCGTGGAGATGATAGTCTCGCTTCCAGCAGATCTCCTTCTTCTATAGATTTTTCTAACTGGGCAGCACTTGACTGTTTTGATTCCAACAGATATCCCAGCTCCTTGGCTTTCATGAGGCTGATTTCCGAATTTGTTCTTGGGTTAATGTAAGTTCCTTTCTCTGGGTTGATAATACCATCTTTAACTGCTTTATCAAAGGAGATTTCCTCTTGATTTCTGGGATCAATGACAGATGTTATGTCTTTAAGAGGAACTGCTGGTAAGGCTGATGAAACAGCACTTCTCAAGAGGTCATCATCTCGTCGCTTTGAAGTGATTTCTCCATGGATCAGGCCCTTCTCCAAAGCTGTAGAGATTGTCATACTTTCTCCAGTAAAGGGGTTGAAGTAGAGGCCTTTTCTGACATTCAAGATGCCGGAATCTACGGCTCTGTCATAGGAGACCATCTGCATAGTTGCAGGGTCAACAACGCTGGTGATGCTCATGGTAATTGTCTCTGAGCGGACATCTTCTATCAGAGTTGTCTCATGAGACTCCTGTTCATCAGTGATGTGTATGCTAGAGATCTCAGCCTTCTCTAACGGATCATCTGACTGTGCTTCTGGGGACTCTGCTAGGACCAGCCTTTTATCTATAGCATCACTCAGGGTCATTGATTCACCTGTTAGTGGATTCACATAGATGCCTTTGGTCTGGTTCAAAATACCCTCCTCTATAGCCTTGGACACTGAGATGAGGTTGCCAGTCCGCGGATCCACCACTGCGGTGACCGCAAGAGTGGTCAGCTTTGTTGTTGTGATCTTGTTGACATTTTTGTCCACATCAGTTTTGACTGAGGTCAGTTCGGCCAGGATGAATCCCTTCTCAATTGCGCTGTGTATATGCATGCTCTCTCCAGTGAGTGGATTGATATAAAGCCCCTCGGAGTCATCCAGAATTCCTTCAGCAATGGCATCAGCTATGCTCATGTGTTTCCCCGTGATGGGATGGACCACACCCTTCAGGATGTAAGACTTGGTTTCCCTTAGCAACGAATCTGGACCCACAGTCAAATCCCCGATATCTTCAACAAGGACATATCCTTTCTCAATAGCTTCACTAATCTTCATTGATTGCTGGTTTCCCAAGCCGTCAACAAAGTTATAAACTCCCTGTGTTTGGTTTAGAAATCCCTCAGCTAAAGCCTGGCTGACTGTCAGCCGCTTTCTTGTCACTGGATGCAGCACACCTACAATAGAGAATACTCTAGTATCCTTGATGGCAACTCCACCTTTCTGACTGCCATCCCCCTGCTCGGCTTTAATCAAACCCCTGTCTATGGCTTTGTTCAATGACATTTTCTCTCCTGTCATTGGGTTAGTGTACTGGCCATTCTCAATGCTTATCAATCCTCTTTTTACTGCATCTTCCACATCAAGTTCTCTGCCAGTTCTTGGGTCTAGCACTGACTTTAGTGTGATCTCTCTTGTTTCTGAGATGACTGAATGCATCACAAGAGGCTTGGCAAGTGTGGTGGTAGTGAATGCAAACTGAGAACCTGTTTTTGTCATGGAGCTTGATTCAAGTTTCTTGGACCCTGGTTCAATAGGAATGGTTCTTGAGGCACCACCTGAACTATCTGTCATAAATGTTTCTGATAGCAGTCGATTGTTCTGTGAGTCAATGTCACTCCTGAATGCCGACGGTGAGGGAGGTGTTGTCCTCTCTGATGACAGACTCAGTAAACCCTTATGAATGGCTTCATCAAGCGGCAGTTGATGACCAGTTTTTGGATCTCTGAAGATGCCAGTCTTCTCATTGAGGTATCCTTGTGCAATGGCTTGGGAAATGGTTAAGGCACCTCCTGCTGGCTGAGAAGATTCTACCTGAGTGAGAACAGTAGTTATTGTGGTCACAGAACTTAAAAGACTGAGAACCTTTGTAGCATCTGAAGCTGTAATTAAACCTTGAGATACAGCCTCTTGCATACTATGCTTTCCTCCAGTTCTGACATTCGCAAATGACCCAGTCTGTGCATCCACTATCCCTAATTTAAGGGCCTCAGCAATGGATACATGTCTGCCCTGTGCAGTTTTAATGCTGGTTGGTTTCTGCAAGTCTTTCATCAGCTTGTGGTCAACAAGCCCTGAGTTTGCAGCTTGCTGCAGGGTCATCTCTCGACCAGTTCTGCTGTCTACATATGCTCCCTGAGGTGTAATGATGCTTCTCTTTAACGCCTCAGACAAAGTGACCACTTCATTGATCCTGGGGTCTTTAACACCTCTACTGGAAAAACAGACTTCCTCACGGGCTAGTTTAACTAGTCCCAGCGTCAAAGCATCAAGAACAGGCACCTGAGATGTACCATCTGGGCTCACAAATAAACCTGAAGGAGTCATCAACTTGCTGGTGATAGCATCTTTTATGGACATGACTTCATCTGTTTGCGGATTTAGGATGCACTTTTTATTAACACTGATGACACCGGAAGCAAATGCTTCTGCTAAAGTTAAAATCTCTCCAGTGCTGTGATCAAAAACATGTCCATCTTCTGTCAGACTTCCCTGAGACACAACATCTGCGAGAGAAAGAGCTGTCCTCACCAAGCCTTTACTCAAAGCCACAGACAAGGGCAGTTTCTGACCGGTGGTCTTATCATTGTATGTGCCCTTAAATGGATCCACCACCCCTGCAGCAACTGCTTCTGTCAATGTCAGGTAGCTTCTACCCTTAGGATCTTTGATTTCGTGACAACTTGGATCAATGAACCCCTTCTCTACAGCCTCCATGATGTTCATGTCCACGCCAGACATTGGTTCGGTGACAGTTCCTGTTATTTCACTGCATAAGTTCTTCTCTAGAACCGTCCCCAGACTCAGCCCTGAATCCAATTTGAATGGCTCGGCATTTGTGAATACAGCACGTGTGCGTGTCACGGAGGTGACTTCCACTGTCTCCCCAATGAGGATCCGAGAGCAGGATTCAGAAATTATTCCTCTAGCAACAGCTTCAGACACTGACACCTGCTCTCCAGCTGTGATATCAGCAAAAGAGTTACTGACTGGATCATACAGTTTCTTCTGTATAGCATCCAAGAGGGATAACTCTTCTCCTGTTTGTGGATCCTGTGTCCCACAAGGGGAGGTCAGCTGCTTCAGAACTACTTCATCAATGAATCCCTTTTTGGCTGCTTGTGCCAGTGGTACTTTCTGGCCTGTTGAAGGATCAGTAAATGATTTTGTCTTAGTATCCAAAAGCCCAATCCGCAAGGCTTCCACAAGAGTAACTTTCCTTGTTGTCAATGGGTTAAAAATGGCAGCGACATGCAAAACCTGCCCTCTAGGTGTTATCTCCTCTTCCTTGATTGTAATCACAATTTGTTCACGATGCATGATCTGCTCTTTTCTTCCTGGCAGCTTGGAATCTGCCTTGGGCAGAATGGACACAGGTGTGGAGGAATTTTCCATTGCCTTCAGTGTCTCAGCCAAATCAATGGGAGCTGATGCAGCTCTGTCTACTGCAGAATCCTCCTCTTGTGACTTGGACTGGAGCTTAATGACCTTTGTAACTTCAGCAAATTCTGAATTTAAGGAAGACTCTGGGCGCAGCTGTAGGGTGGTCTTGAACAGCTGTTCTGGTGTGGCACCGTAGCTGGCTTGGGACGGAGTTGGGCCCTCAAATTGTTGAGTAAAGTATTCTCTCATGTCTGAGTCCACCAACATGGAAGACCGTTTGGCCAGCTCTGCACGGAATGTACGCAACAATGGCATTTCCTCATCAATCACCATCTGGAACTGAAATCAGGGAAGAATAGGTTTACTTATTCATCAAAGAAACAAACAACCGGCTGTAAACAAATTATGAAAATATTCACCAGAAAATTTCTAGTGGTTCATCCCATTCTCAACTTTTGTCTTGTTCCAAAAATTGAGTTTTTTTTAATGCACATCTGCTTTTCATGTCTTGCTTATTTAAATGCAGACTGTTGGTTCCTCACCTCTCAGGAACATTGACTGTTACTGCTGTAAACACCCCTATTAAGTTGTCTTCTACGACATACTTGTTGGGGGGGGGGGGGGCAGTTGGTCTATACACCTCCACCAAAATGGTGCCCCGGAACACACCCGGGTCCTGAAGGGATAAATGAATAAATGACATTAACATCCTCGATAAGACATAAAAAAAGAAAAAAACTTCTTTTAAAGAATTGAAAAGTAGTAAATCTCCTGCAACATGGACATACTTCATTGTTTCTAATGTGATGATTAGCACCATATATAAATACACAAATTCATAAAAATGAAAATAGTAGTCAAGGAGGCTTTTCGTGCCAGTGGTATATTGGGCATTTGCTGCTAGACTAATATTTGTGTGGATCCATCAGCACTCGTGGGATGATGTGGCCTACATCATACCGGCCACCTTTACTTCCCAGGACTTGGGACTTTTTCCTGGCACCCATTTCAGGCCGAGATTTACAATTTATGGTGAGACTTCAAACCCACCAGTGACTGTCAATTTTGGCAAAAATGTTTTTTATTTTTTCATGTTCAAGCTTTCGTTATCATGCCAGTAATCAAAACTGTCACCCCCAAATGTCGAAAACGCTTCACTGCAGAAACAAGTGTACTGAGACACATGACTAACTAGGCACCCCCAAAAGCAGTGTCTTCATTAGGTATGTCTACTGTACAGCCGGAATCCACAATTGTTGAATACAGACATAATCCGTCTAAAAGGATTGAAATGGCACCATAGGTTACAGAAATTTATATTAACCAAGCACAGGTCAAACAAAAAACATAACGATTATTAACACATAGGACAGTAATGCTGTGTCTAGCACAGGTCAAACAACAAACATAACAACAATTACTAACACATAGGACAGTGATGCTGTGTCTGGCACAGGTCATCAAACAACAAACATAACAACAATTACTAACACATAGGACAGTGATGCTGTGTCTGGCACAGGTCATCAAACAACAAACATAACAACAATTACTAACACATAGGACAGTGATGCTGTGTCTGGCACAGGTCATCAAACAACAAACATAACAACAAATACTAACACATAGGACAGTGATGCTGTGTCTGGCACAGGTCATCGAACAACAAACATAACAACAATTACTAACACATAGGACAGTGATGCTGTGTCTGGCACAGGTCATCAAACAACAAACATAACAACAATTACTAACACATAGGACAGTGATGCTGTGTCTGGCACAGGTCATCAAACAACAAACATAACAACAATTACTAACACATAGGACAGTGATGCTGTGTCTGGCACAGGTCATCAAACAACAAACATAACAACAATTACTAACACATAGGACAGTGATGCTGTGTCTGGCACAGGTCATCGAACAACAAACATAACAACAATTACTAACACATAGGACAGTGATGCTGTGTCTGGCACAGGTCATCAAACAACAAACATAACAACAATTACTAACACATAGGACAGTGATGATGTGTCTGGCACAGGTCATCAAACAACAAACATAACAACAATTACTAACACATAGGACAGTGATGCTGTGTCTGGCACAGGTCATCAAACAACAAACATAACAACAATTACTAACACATAGGACAGTGATGCTGTGTCTGGCACAGGTCATCAAACAACAAACATAACAACAATTACTAACACATAGGACAGTAATGCTGTGTCTAGACTACAAGGAACACTTAAAAAAGAAAAAAAAGAGACTGGTTGGTTCCATTGTGTTACACATAACACACAGACATAAACAGATGGGGAAGTAAAGGTGAAGAAGAAAGAAACAATTATTTACCTGCATTTCCCCATGGGCTGACAGTATGCTAGTGATCTGCTTCAAGCGGATATTCGCCCAGTCGACCATTTCTATATACAACTTGTTTAAGTGATCTAGTTCATCCCTGACCACATCTGAGCCATCCTGGTGCTTCAGTTTCTTGGAGTCTGGGACCTCAGACGATCTGTCAGTCTCTGCAACACTGTCTTTGAACTGTTTTAATCGCTTGTCGGCAATCTGACAAGAGAATTTTTTTTAAACAAAATATTAGACTTTTTATCACAAAACAATTTTTTTTTAAAAGTAGATGTGTCTGTTTATTATGGACACCTAATAATTCTTATTATTCTTTTGCTTTTACTTGTAACTCAGGAAACACACCATGTGTTTGTTGATTTTTACTGTGTGGGTTACTTTTCTTAACTTCTGATGCCCTATCCAGTATTGACTCAGCTCAGTGTCTACATTGTTTACATTAAAATGTTCTATCTAATACTTTTGTATTTTTGTTTTTTCACATGGAAACATCGGAGTGGGTTTGAGATGCAGTCCTGGGAAGTAAAGGTGGTTGGTGTGACGCTGACCCCACCATCCACCAAGTGCTGATAGGTCTATAAAATATAGGTCTAGCCCTATATGCATAATATGCCTGAAAGCAGAGAAAAGGGACCTTTTACTTACATCGAAACATCTATTAGTCAATGTAATAACTTCTATTATATAAACAGATAAAGTAACATGTGTCTGGGACTGAAAAAGTTAAAAGGGCATTTGGCACACCGTGTTGTGCTTAACAGCTAGGTTGCAATATGTGCACCTTTCAGACTCATACATCAAATTCCAGCTAATCTTTTGTTAGCTGCCTTGTATGGTATGTTTGATAAGGAGCAACGGGTGCTCCCCCCCCCCCCCTTTTTTTTTCCTCCAAAAGGCAGCAGAACCCACATGGGGAAATCATAGTACACAAATGAAACAATCACCAACAATATGTGATATCACATTGTTCACCACAACTTTTCCCAGCAGTTTGCCACCCACATTTTGCGAGGTAATGATTCTATAACTGCTGATTTTTTAGGGATCCCTCCCTGGTTTTGGAAGTGGTCTAAGATAACTATGTAACCAGTCATCTGGTACATTTGACATTTGGATAACATCATTAAAGTCCCCCAGAACTCGTAGTATTTCTTCATTATTTAACTATTTGATATGGCCATAGTGTACACCATCTTGCCCCTGAGCATTGTTTCAGCTGCCTCGCAATGCCACCAGTATGTCGATTTAAGCCACCTAAGTCTTCACATACGTTGTTTATGACAGTGCTATGCCGGAGATTCTCTAGTGTACTGCCTCTCGGTCTCATCGTCTTTACACGTTTGGACTAAATACTGGCTTAAAAAACTCTTGCCCATCCTCCTTGTCACTTGTTAATATTCTACCCCCTGAATTCTGAATGTTTAGCATTTGAATGATACAATTTCTATTTATTTGTCGGTGCACATTCCAAAATGTATGTAGTGTTTTCCTCTCCACTACGCCTGTCACTAAATCTTTCCAAATGTTTTCCTTTTCCTCTTTGGCACAGATTTTAAATGTGTTACTCTGGATTTGTTAATCTCAATGTTTTCGCTCCATGTCTTCAACATTTGCAGGTGACTAAATAGGGCTTTTCTTTCAAAGCCAAGAGTTCATTTCTCCTATGGGCAAGGAACCAAGTCTACATGCAAATTATTAATTTTCCTTTCTTTTCTTTCCTTATTTTTGTTGTTGTTGCAATATTTATTTTATTAATTTATGTTGACAGAAATTGTGTCCATTAGTAAACAAATTAACTGTTAACGACTGCCTACTGCGCATGAACAAACACCAACACAAATGTTCAATTTAGAAGTCTTGTCAAATTTGTTACTTTGAGAAAGATATCTATGAAAATATCTGTGTAAAATTAAAGTAATCCTTTGCCCACATAAAAAACACCCAGCTTTTAAAATGACTTCAAAATATAAAACAGACACACAGACGAAAACAAAACAAAAAATCATTAACCCTTCAGTCCCACAAGATCCTAGCAATGTCCGAGGGAGTTAAATTTGGTAGGACTAAACTCGATGTGCATATTACTTCCTGAGGGGCCAAATATACAACCCTTGGAGGATACAACTATGTTGTCAAGAGTTCTTCATAGTCCCTCACTAAACACAGGAAGTAAAAACTAGAGTGGGAGTCGCCGTGGCCGAGCGGCTAGACACTCACCGCGGATCGGAAGGTCGTAGATTCGCTCCCTGGCGGAGCCGGACTATTTTCAAAAATGACCTTGGCTCCCAGGTCGACGTAGGATTGAGTGGGTACCAGGTGCAGTTCCGGGAAGTAAAGGTGGCCGGCATGATGCTGACCACATCACCCATCTTGTGCCGATTGGTCTATAAAAATATAGGTCTAGCCCTATATGCCTAAAGGTGTAGAAAAGGGTCCTTTACTTACTTTTTTTTTTTTTTTTTTTTAAACTAAAGTAACATGTTGACTGAAATGTGTGAATAATACCCAAGCAGGCACAGTATGTTGTTTGGCTCAGAAAGAGTTACCAGAAGACAATATCATGGCAAGCACACATACAATGCATAAAGAACAACATCTTCAGTATCGGCATGAACGCAATACAGAACTGAAGCAAACTGACAGGGCAATTAACCAAACTAACATCAACAAGTTAACAACAACGAAAAGCCACTAGCAAGTTCTCATAACTTTTAATTCAACTTTTTCGATACTCATTACCTTTCCAGGTTAAAGGTTAAAGTCAAGAGCATTAACTTCATTGAATCAGTTTAAAACAAAAATCCCTATATGGCTAGGTCTATCTCCAGTTTCTGCATGTTTGCCCTCATTCAATACCCAGTTCTAACATGCGGTTCATGGTTTGTGACTTCTTTGTCTGAACTTTTCTGGTCAAAAGCGTGTTCAGTATGTGTGCTCCATCCATACTTCATTAAGTACTGACATGGCCAGTCTGTCAGTCAGCTCTATCATTTTCCTTCAGCCTGGAGTGTCCTAGTGTGCACAGCAAAGAGAGTTTCTTGAGGCGGGGCTTCAGAATGCCGTCAACCCATTCTAAACAGGGGCTTCAGGATGCCGTCAACCCATTCTAGACAGGGGCTTCAGGATGCCATCAACCCATTCTAGACAGGGGCTTCAGGATGCCGTCAACCCATTCTAGACAGGGGCTTCAGGATGCCGTCAACCCATTCTAGACAGGGGCTTCAGGATGCCGTCAACCCATTCTAGACAGGGGCTTCAGGATGCCATCAACCCATTCTAGACAGGGGCTTCAGGATGCCATCAACCCATTCTAAACAGGGGCTTCAGGATGCCGTCAACCCATTCTAGACAGGGGCTTCAGGATGCCGTCAACCCATTCTAGACAGGGGCTTCAGGATGCCATCAACCCATTCTAGACAGGGGCTTCAGGATGCCATCAACTCATTCTAGACTGGGGCTTCAGGATGCCGTCAACCCATTCTAGACAGAGTTTGCCAGTTTCAATCTGCTGGTCAGCACCAAACAGCTAAAAAAAAATTCAAAATGATTTGAATTTCACTTCAGTCGTTTGGTGATTTTAATTTCTGAATTTAGCTGATCGATGACTCTCCCAGGTTGACCCAGCTTTAAATGAATACTAGGTAAAGTCCTGGGAAGTAAAGGGAGCCAGCACAACAATCACTGAGTGCTAACTGTTTTAAAATTTAAAATCCTAGCATCATAAACCTAATAATATGCTGATGGTGGGGAAAAGGGCCCTATTCTTTACTTTACCACTTAGCTAATTATTCTTCTTGATCAGTTTTACCTCTGTTTATCTTTCCTTTGTCAGGATTACTAGTCATATTTTGCATTAGTTCATTATCAAAATGTGACAGAATGAAGTTTTTTTCAATCTATACCAAACTTGTAAACATTTTGAAATCAAAGTGATGTAGATAAAAGTTCATAATTTATTCTCATTGCAAGGGGAGAAAACTGCTGAAATATAATAACTAATTTGATAAAACAGTGGCTTGCCCTTGACATGTAAAACTGGTACTTACTTGCAAACATGCTTGGCATTCAATGCGACATCAATGGGCATCAAACACAATGCAACTGATCAAAAGAAGCGACTGAAGCTGTGCACAACAATATCAAAGGAGGCGTGCAAATGTAAAAACATGGTAAGGAAATCAAGGGTTACTAGCACAATACAAAGAAATAAGCAAATGAAGAAATCAAAATGCACATATTCGTAGCTAGAAAAATGCAAGAAACTCAAACAACACTTCTATTTAATTAAAGTAATAAGCCAAGCAAATATCCAGCCACATGGTAAATTTTTTTTACAGCACACCCACATTTTGTTAGAACTGAAAATAAGATTAAATGTAAACCAATGTTGCAATTACAAAGTGAGAGAAAAAAGTATATGTACATTATAAATTAATGTGAGTGGGTGGGAAAAGAAACACCAAAAACGTTTCAATATTTTCTTTAAGAAACATACAGTGTGGACATAGACAAAACATGTAATTAATTTCAGGTACTATCCAAAAATAAAAATAAAAATTAAAAAACATTTTAAAAACCCAACAAATTTACAAAACACAATTGTGATTTGTTGCTTTCAATCTCAGTTTAAGTAATAAACAAAAGATAAACTGCACTGTGTAATTAAAACAAAGTATAACATCAAAGACTACAAGCAGACTAAACAAAAACTGCTGAATCAGAACAACATAAGTTTCATTTAAAAAAAAATTAAAAAAAAAAGCAAACATAACATTCTTTAGCAAGTTCCAGCCAAACTGACTACAAATGTACATCTGATGCTGTACAAGAATCTGTCAGTATTTGCTGACTGATAAAAAAAAATAAGTTCTTTTATCCCGATTGAAAACAAGCGCAGTTAATTCAACAATCGAAAATAACATTCAAAAGACAGCTTTAAATGTCTTTGTAATGACCACTACTGCCTCAAAAAAAAAAAAAGAAAATTTCTACTACCACTTACAACCCACATTTGTAAACTAACAGTAACTATGGAGAATATTACAAAGCACTAAATTTGTTTCTAAGCAAACAAAACATTAATTTCTAAGAAAACAAAACATTAATTTCTAAGAAAACAAAACAATTTCTAAGAAAACAAAACATTAATTTCTAAGAAAACAAAACAATTTCTAAGAAAACAAAACAATTTCTAAGAAAACAAAACAATTTCTAAGAAAACAAAACAATTTCTAAGAAAACAAAATTTCTAAGAAAACAAAACATTAATTTCTAAGACAAAAAAAAACAAACATTCTAAGCTAACATAAATATTTTACTTCTTTACAAACAAGAAATTGTTTTATTTAAAAAAATATATATTAAACCTAAACAAAAAAAAATATATTAAACTTCTAGCAAATAAGATGTTTTTACTTAAGCAAAAAAAAAAAAAAAAAAAAGGCCTCTCTAATTAGATGAAATATAATCTTTCTAAGCAAATTAAAAAATTCTAACATAATTTAAAAACAGATTGTTTTCCCGGTAGAAGAAAATACAATGTCTAAACTCGCCTGTCATTCAGGCAATCATCTGGATACAAGAGGACCTCACTGGCATGTTTACAATCTAGAATAATTAGCTTTATCTTTGTGCTTTACAAACATTAAAGTTCAAAATAATTATGGTATCCTTATGCATAGATCATCTTTTAGTGTCTCAGTGTATGACAGTCTTCTCCCATCTCTCTCTCTCTCTCTCACTCTCTGCATATCTTCCTCCTCCTTTCTCACAGAGACTCGCTGATTAACTGTCTTCTTTGACTAATTGCAAAAGTTCCTTTGCTACATTCCCTCAGATGTATTTTTTGCATTAAATAAATCAGACATACACAAGTAACATGCAGGACTACCACCTTATTAACGCTTTCACCCCAGTCAAGGAAATGGGTCATGGCCGTGAAAAATACATTTTAAAAAATGACATTTATAGGGAGTTGGCCCCAACTACAAGTGTCAGTTTTTGCAGCAACCCAGGGCGACAGAGTTAAACAGCTCTCAAAATTTCAAATCTGGCATGCCACAGGCAAAACAAACTGGCAGTAAAAATAAAACACAGAGAATGATGCAGTAACCATGCCACAACGAGTAATCTACACAAAAACAACATCAAGCATGTCACAACAGAAAAGGTATAACATCAAGATAAAACAGCCAACCATAAATGCACTGCAATTTCTTTATGCAGTGTTTCAAAAACTATTTTTTTTAGTTGGTGCACATTTTTTTCAATTAACATTTTTCCACGACACCCTAACCTAAGTAAATGTATGACTAACGTACTAAGATATTTAAAAAAATAAAACGTGTTATCTTCGAATATTTTGCTGCACCCCCGTGAAGAGGTCACGGCTCCTCGGTGCACCGCGGTGCACAGTTTGAGAATATACATGTGGCCTTGAATTTGTAGATGCCATTTCTACTCTTCTTCTTCTTAGCATCCACCAGCCTCAAACCTGGTGGCAAGTCTTGGTGGTTCATCCACTTCTGCACCAACGGTCTTGTTCCAAAACTTGTGCTTTGCATGCACATCCGTTTTACAGATCTGGCTTATTTGTAAGCAGGCTGTCAATTATTCTATACTGAGGCAGATACACTCCAACTTCCAAGGAAACACCCCTAATTAGTCACCTGTTAAATCATGCTTGGTAGGGGGAGTAAGTGCTTTCTCTACACCCCCCTACCCCCCAACAAAAATTTGGCTCTGGAACCAACACAGGAGAAATTTCTACTAACAATCTAAGACTAACAATTAACATCAAGCTGTTCAGTTATTTTTGCCACTGATCACATCTCCCTTCATGCTAGCCCTACTTTACCAATCTGTTTCTGTATGGGATTGACCAATGTGCAGTCATACTGATTGTAATAAATAACAAAAGTCTATCTAAATGTAACATTTTTTCTTTTTAATTTTCCTGTGGCTATATTTTTAACACTAAATGTAACATTTTTTCTTTTTAATTTTCCTGTGGCTAGATTTTTAACAAGACCTGACTTGACACTAGGATGCCAAAATGGTGGTAGTTCTGAAGCTTTAGTCTGGGAGAAAATACACGTTACAGTTCCACTATATTTAAGAGGACGAAAAGAGAAATAAATAAAAAGGAACCAAATAAAAAGGAACCAAATAAAAAGGAACAAAAAAATGTGTTTACAAAAATCAAGCTGTGCCTACATTGCTATGTGGTTGGGAAGGATAAGAAAAGAACAGAAGAATGACATAATTCAACCTACCTTAGCTTCACGGATGAATTGGCCTCCATGCCGGTTGACTGACTCTAATTGATGTCTTCTGTCCCCAAGGGAGTTGTAGATCGCCTGGAGTGGAGACAAGGAACTAAATTTATTTACTGTGTACAGAATGGAGAGATGTAGTCAGTTATCCTCCATACCAGCATTTAGACTGACTAACTCAATGATGGTGATGCACAGATTGGAGAGATGTAGTCAGATAACCTCTTTGCCAGCATTTAAACTAACTAACTCAATGACGGTGATGCACAGATTGGAGAGATGTAGTCAGATAACCTCTATACCAGCATTTAGACTAACTCAATGATGGTGATGGACAGATTGGAGAGATGTAGTCAGATAACCTCTATGCCAGCATTTAGACTAACTAACTCAATGATGGTGATGCACAGATTGGAGAGATGTAGTCAGATAACCTCTTTGCCAGCATTTAAACTAACTCAGTGATGGTGATGCACAGATTGGAGAGATTTAGTCAGATAACCTCTTTGCCAGCATTTAGACTGACTCAATGGCAGTGATGCACAGATTGGAGAGATGTAGTCAGATAACCTCTATACCAGCATTAAGACTGACTCAATGACGGTGATGCACAGATTGGAGAGATGTAGTCAGATAACCTCTTTGCCAGCATTTAGACTGACTCAATGATGGTGATGGACAGATTGGAGAGATGTAGTCAGATAACCTCTTTGCCAGCATTTAGACTGACTCAATGATGGTGATGCACAGATTGGAGAGATGTAGTCAGATAACCTCTTTGCCAGCATTTAGACTGACTCAATGATGGTGATGCACAGATTGGAGAGATGTAGTCAGATAACCTCTTTGCCAGCATTTAGACTGACTCAATGAAGGTGATGCACAGATTGGAGAGATGTAGTCAGATAACCTCTTTGCCAGCATTAAGACTGACTCAATGACGGTGATGCACAGATTGGAGAGATGTAGTCAGATAACCTCTTTGCCAGCATTTAGACTGACTCAATGATGGTGATGCACAGATTGGAGAGATGTAGTCAGATAACCTCTTTGCCAGCATTTAGACTGACTCAATGATGGTGATGGACAGATTTGAGAGATGTAGTCAGATAACCTTTATGCCAGCATTTAGACTGACTCAATGACGGTGATGCACAGATTGGAGAGATGTAGTCAGATAACCTCTATGCCAGCATTTAGACTGACTCAATGACGGTGATGCACAGATTGGAGAGATGTAGTCAGATAACCTCTATACCAGCATTTAGACTGACTCAATGATGGTGATTTAAGCACTAACTCAATGATAATGGTAAATGTAGAGTGTAACGTTGAGCACTAACTCAATGATTATGATGGGAAATGAAGAGTGTAACGTTGAGCACTAACTCGATGATGATGATGGGAAATGAAGAGTGTAACATTGAGCACTAACTCGATGATGATGGGAAATGTAGAATGTAACGTTGAGCACTAACTCGACGATGATGATGGGAAATGTAGAGTGTAACGTTGAGCACTAACTCGACGATGATGATGGGAAATGAAGAGTGTAACGTTGAGCACTAACTCGACGATGATGATGGGAAATGAAGAGTGTAACGTTGAGCACTAACTCGACGATGATGATGGGAAATGAAGAGTGTAACGTTGAGCACTAACTCGATGATGATGGGAAATGTAGAATGTAACATTGAGCACTAACTCGATGATGATGATGGGAAATGAAGAGTGTAACGTTGAGCACTAACTCGATGATGATGATGGGAAATGAAGAATGTAACGTTGAGCACTAACTCGATGATGATGATGGGAAATGAAGAGTGTAACGTTGAGCACTAACTCGATGATGATGATGGGGAGTGTAGAGAAAATCTCAGCATGACTTTGGACTCACTAAAACAATGATGACGATAACAGAAACCATGAAAGTTATGTAGAGACTTTTGAACAAACACTTAAAACTTCAGTTAAAGAACTCGAGAACTGCAGGGAAAACCCTGTATACAGACAATGACAATAAAATCTGTATGTAGCCGAGTCTTGTCGGCACTAATAGTTGAAAATCAAGATGATACTTACCATAGTTGGTTGCAACTGACGCTTGGCATCTGTGACATCCTCTGTGAGAGGCGGCTGTGAGGATATCCTCTTCTGCATCTGAGAGGCCCAGGTCTGTTCTGAGTGCAAGCCATTGTGGTAGAGGGTCAGGAGGTTCTGGCAGGAGCCAACACTTCGCATTCTGAAACAACAGATCCAAGTGTTGTGAGTTCATTACAAAATGTAAGGAGCTTTGGATGTGCACTGTCTGATTTCTGAAAGAAATATGTTTGGTGGTAGAAGATGCAGGCAGAAGAAAGGAGAAAAAGCAATTTTAAAAAAATTAAATAAAAAGATGAGACAAGTGAAACAAGAAGAAGGATTAGTAGTAGAAGGAGGTAAATCAAGTGATATAAATAAGCAGCAGTAGCTGCAGAAGTAGTAGTAGAAGAAAAACAAGAAAACAAGACAAAGGATTATATATTATAGAGTTGGCAGTAGTCGTACATGTAGCCAGTGAGTTGAAAAAAAAGACCCATTTTTACGCCTTTAGGCACATTGGGCATAAGGGGAGAGCACTCATATTTTTTACTGACTAATCGGCACTAGGTGGGTGGACTTGTGACACCCTATAAAAATCCACACAGCAAGCAGTGGGTTTCGATCGTGGTGCGTTTGAATAACGAGTCTGACTCGCAACACCTAAGCAACAGACACCACCTACAGTTAGTGAGAGCTCATAATAATTTAGTCAGTCTATCTTGAGATGTGCACAAAAATAACACAGACAGTTAATGCCTGTGTCCTATATAAAATCATGTAGTCAACACTTTGGAGAACTGCATCAGTGACTTGACAGCCCTCATAACAGTTCCCTTTCTACTCAGATGTATAAACCCCACAGACAGTGTACAGTGGTTTGGAGAACTGCATCAGTGACTTGACAGCCCTCATAACAGTTCCCTTTCTACTCAGATGTATAAACCCCACAGACAGCATACAGTGGTTTGGAGAACTGCATCAGTGACTTGACAGCCCTCATAACAGTTCCCTTTCTACTCAGATGTATAAACCCCACAGACAGTGTACAGTGGTTTGGAGAACTGCATCAGTGACTTGACAGCCCTCATAACAGTTCCCTTTCTACTCAGATGTATAAACCCCACAGACAGCATACAGTGGTTTGGAGAACTGCATCAGTGACTTGACAGCCCTCATAACAGTTCCCTTTCTACTCAGATGTATAAACCCCACAGACAGCATACAGTGGTTTGGAGAACTGCATCAGTGACTTGACAGCCCTCATAACAGTTCCCTTTCTACTCAGATGTATAAACCCCACAAACAGCGTACAGTGGTTTGGAGAACTGCATCAGTGACTTGACAGCCCTCATAACAGTTCCCTTTCTACTCAGATGTATAAACACCACAGACAGCATACAGTGGTTTGGAGAACTGCATCAGTGACTTGACAGCCCTCATAATAGTTCCCTTTCTACTATGGGATGTATAAGCCCACAGACAGCGTACAGTGGATTGGAGAACTGCATCAGTGACTTGACAGCCCTCATAACAGTTCCCTTTCTACTATGGGATGTATAAGCCCCACAGACAACGTACAGTGGTTTGGAGAACTGCATCAGTGACTTGACAGCCCTCATAACAGTTCCCTTTCTACTATGTGATGTATAAACCCCACAGACAATGTACAGTGGTTTGGAGAACTGCATCAGTGACTTGGCAGCCCTCATAACAGTTCCCTTTCTACTATGAGATGTATAAGCACCACAGACAACGTACAGTGGTTTGGAGAACTGCATCAGTGACTTGACAGCCTTCATAACAGTTCCCTTTCTACTATGGGATGTATAAACCCCACAGACAGTGTACAGTGGTTTGGAGAACTATCAGTGACTTGAAGCCCTCATAACAGTTCCCTTTCTACTATGGGATGTATAAGCCCACAGACAGCATACAGTGGTTTGGAGAACTGCATCAGTGACTTGAAGCCCTCATAACAGTTCCCTTTCTACTATGGGATGTATAAACCCCACAAACAGCGTACAGTGGTTTGGAGAACTGCATCAGTGACTTGAAGCCCTCATAACAGTTCCCTTTCTACTATGGGATGTATAAACCCCACAAACAGCGTACAGTGGTTTGGAGAACTGCATCAGTGACTTGACAGCCCTCATAACAGTTCCCTTTCTACTATGGGATGTATAAACCCCACAGACAGTGTACAGTGGTTTCTCCTGTGCCTGCTCAAATCTGGTCCTCTAGGTCTAATGGATACAGCCAACAAGAAAAATAATTAATTATCCTGGATATCTTCACCAGTTTTTCATGCTTGCAGAACTGAGAGATGTTGAATTAAGAATCGACATGATAGCATTTGGGAAACCCCCATAAGCGCTCCGTCCCCCCATCAGCAGCAAGCAAAGAATTAAAATGCTGATGGTACCAGTAACTGATTATATATCCATCTGGCCTTTTCCCTGAGGACTGAGCGTCGACCAGATCCCCTGGTAACTCCTCGCAGCTCCATTCTCCTCAGACCGTAATGATCTATCTGTGCCTCGGCACTGTTCACACAACATCCAGCCTATCTGCCTACTCATTTCCCAACATTACAACATGACCTGGAGAAGGACTGTGACAAAATGATGTATGGCCCTCTGGCAGATTTGATCTTTTCACTAAACTTCGAGTAATAAGCAATGAAAATCCTGAAACCCAAGAATGCTTTTCAATTAATAATTTATTTTAGTCCCACAAAGCTGCTACTTTAACCATTTCTATCTAAAAAAGTGTGTACTTTGAAGCAACAATTTTTTTCGTCTTTGTAATTAAAAAAAAAAAGATTAAACACAAAAGAGGGTTACAGTAAAAACAAAAGTAGAATGATTTAACAAAATCACAAGAATGGAACAAAAGAGGCCAACATATCTGTATCTATACAGTGTAACCGCTGAATGTACTTTGTGTTCTTTGCCACTAAAAAAAGTGTTGACTGACCTTTCAACGACCTGGATACAAATTTGGTCCCAGCGTTTGACCAGGTCATCGACCTCCTTCTCAACAGAGTCCACATCATGGTGCTTTGTGGTGCCTGGTCGGCTGCGCTCCACTAAAGTGCGCAGTGACTCCACATCCTCCTTCAGCTGTTGGAGTTTCGGCTGGTGCTGTTGAAGTGTTTCTTGGAAGCCCTGGTGAGTCAACAATAAACACAACAACTGTAATTTGTAATGTTATCAAATTTTAGTGTACCTGTCTGTGAGTGCGAGTAAGTGAGTAAGTGAGTGAGTGAGAGAGAGAGAGAGAGAGAGAGAGAGAGAGAGAGAGAGAGAGAGAGAGAGAGAGAGAGAGAGAGAGAGAGAGAGAGAGAGAGAGAGAGAGAGAGAGAGAGAGAGAGAGAGAGAGAGAGAGAGAGAGAGAGAGAGAGAAAGTTAACAAGAGCATGAGGGAGGGAGTATGCAAGAGCAGGTATGAACCTGAGTGAGCACATCTACAAACACCAATTGAAATGTTTAGTCTCGTTCCCCCCCCCCCAACCTCCTCTCTGTGTGTGTGTGTCTCTCTCTCTCTCTCTCTCGCTAGTCACGGTCAAATTCCACAGCAATAAAAGCAATCAAATTTCTCCATTCCTGTGCTAGTAACAACATAACATAACATGTTCATCACAGACTGATGAGACAAGTGAGAGAGTCAGTAGTCCCAATAAAGCCAGATAGACGCACATGTAATAATGCATAAGGCAGCCACCAGAGTTTTAATACCAACTGTCTGCCACTTAAGCAGTAATCTAGTAAAGAGTCTCCTTGGCTTATGATTGAGTTTTGTTCAAATTGACAAATTATATTTTTCCATTCTATTTTCATTCAAACGGGTTAACAATTTTTTTTAAATAAAACAAAAAAAATTTCATTTATGCACGTATAGCTAATTGTACATAATGTGAAAAATACATAATCTGTATTCTACTGCAACAGTTCAAGAAACTTTTTTACCCTGTCAATATAGTTATCGTTCCTTTTTTGAACCATTTATTTATTATTTGGGTCTCAGTGTGAATGGTAGTAGGTCACACAAGTTGTAGGTCAAGGAGAAAGTGCATATGTGAAGACTAACACTTCCCCCTTCCTGGAGAGACATCTGCCATAAGTCACTTGCATGTATCTACAAGATTACCAAGGAAGACAACAACAAAAAAGAGAAATCAGCTGAAAACTCACCACAAGTTCATTCTTCAGTGTCTTCAACTCCGACAGGTCAGAGGTCATGTTGTCGTGAGATGCCAGTGATGATTCAAAATCTGCCACCAGCTGCTTCACGTCATTTAACCCTGAGATGACGACCTCACATCCTTTCAACCTGCAATTTTATCCACAAAACTAAGACTATATGACTTCATTAAACAAATTTTTTTTATCCATGTATAAGGATCAGGAAACGATTTCTTCTTCATCTATATGCCCGATACGCCTAAAAGGCGTGAAAAGGGATCTTTACTTTAACTTTACTACTCCGACCACCCTTCAACTCTTTTGTGTCCCAGGGGTTTAGCACCTGAGGCCCAAGGTGAGGTAATGCAATTTTGAAATGTCACAAGTGTAATGCATTATAACAGACCATACAAATTCAACTGCCATGCAACATCTACATACTATACTATACTATACTATACTATACTATACTATACTATACTATACTATACTATACCCAGAGATAGTAGAGGAATAATATTACAATATTGCCACAAAAAATAAATTGTGTTACTAGTCTTCTTCTTCTGCCTTTCTATCCCCCAATGGAGCATAGGCCCTCAACCAACTCACGCCAAGTCGTTCTATCCTTCGCCATTGCATGGAGCTCTCCCCATGTCCTCCCCATCTTTCTAACCTCATTCTCCAGCTCTCTTCTCCTTGTGTTTTTTGGCCTTCCTTTATTCCTATGCCCCTGTGGGTTCCAATGCAAAGACATTCTAGTAATGCTGTTCTCCTGTTTTCTCAGTGTGTGCCCTATCCAACGCTGTTACTAGTTAATTTATTTAATTATTAGTAAATAAACAGATGTTCTGAAATAATAAGGCAATCACACTAGACTTAACTGACACTGAAGAAGAATATCGCTTTTTTTCACGAAATTTATTCTCTTTGTACCAGCCGACTTTGTCATCGTTATACACTTTGCATGAGACATAAATATCAGAGCTATCCCTCATCAAAGTTTGACACTATCAAAGAGTGAAAAAAGTCACTCCGCAAAAAAAAAGTTTCTTTAGCTTCAGATAAATCTGATAAGCACGTGTTCTATTTAAATATGAGGCTTCCAAAGTCATAAATCTTGTTGGCATGCCTGAAGAAGTCATCACACAGACAGTGACTCAGTTATGGGGCCACGTTAGCACAGTCGATAACAGGCTCACTTTCAAATCCAGCTGTGACTCGCTGCAGCCCACGGTCGGTGTTCGAAACCGGGCGGTTCCTGGGGTTCACCCTATAAAAAATGGGTACCAGAGTTGACACACTGGGGTAAATGGAGGAACATCGCTGTAACTACAGAGTTACATGTGAACGGCGACACAGGCAGACTATTCTTATCAGCTGTCCGTACTGGTGGCAGAGCACTTATGGTTTATAACCGTGTGCAATGACGCTGGTTCACATCTCCCGACTTTTACCTTTACCAAACATGCTAGATTTTAATTAAGCTTTTAATGACGTTTCAGAATAAGCCTACTGGTCAACAAGTGTAACAACAAACACAAAGAACATGAAATAGCATTCAAATCTGCCGGTGTGCATTGTTACAGTGGCCGGTGATACAATTAAAAACGCGCTGACTGGCCACCTGGGTAGTCACCGACTAGTACGCGAAATGTTCCTTGGGATTCAAAGAGTTAAAGGGCAGCTGCCTTGCTGTGTTGTGGTTTACAGCCTGGCTGCATTTCTGCACCTTTCAGTCTAACAAATCTGATTTCAACAAATCATGAATCATTTGTGTTTTACCCACATATCTGTTACGAGGCAATTTTTCCCTTATCTCTCTTTATCTTTTATCATTCCCTGCCTCTCTCCCTAAGTGGGTTCTAGACTCCCATTGAGAGAGGGGGCGGCTCACCACAATCTTAACCTGCATGTTGTAAAAGGTAAGTACTAAAGGTATTTCTTTTGAAGTCTGAGTGCATCTGCCTTAGAGGCAAGGAACCAACAGGGTGCATACAAATAAGCCAGATCTATAAAACGAATGTGCATGCACAACTCAAGTTTTGGAACAAAGTCCACATTCCAGAAGTGGAAAACAAAAAGAACTTTCCTCCGGAGTTTACAGCCGGCAAGAGCCGAGAAGAAGAAGATTCTCAGTCTCTCTCTCTCTCGCTCGCAAGTTTTTGTTTTTTGGTATTGTTTCCATGAAATACAATCTATTCTTCTGTATTTTCATGCCTCCACAGGTTCAATCTGACATAAACACACAACTCAGTAAGCGAATATTCATTCCTTACCTATCAACATAAAGATGTGAAAGGCTTTTCATTTGTTCAGTTTTCTGTACCATGAGATTCAACTTAGACTCAATGTTAGAGCTGCGGGGGGACAACTCTTTCACTTCGGTCTGTAAACTCCTCATCTCACTTTCTTGCTTATCAAACTTCAATTGGAACTCCTATGACAGAAAAATAAAAATTATAGTATTTCCCACTTTTAAATTATCCAAAGGAAAAATAAAAATATGTTGAGTTAATTAACTGCAGTTTCAACTTCAAGGCAAATGGGTGATCCCCATAGCAGCTCCATTCCTGTGCTAGCATGTGCTAGCAACAACAACAACAACATAAACCATGTCTGCCCCTTGAGAAAACAACTAGAACATGCTGCAGTCTCAGCAAAGCCAACAGCATACACATACACTGAATGTATAAGGCAGTCGACAGAAATGACATTACAAACAGTCAATCACTAAAATTGTAATTCACTGTTAACGGAAATGGTAATTACAACAGATTGGCAGTTGCACATGCAATACTGCATAAGACGCTACCAGTTCTGTGGCAACAGGTCACTCAACATGTTCTGAATCAGTAGTTCACAAGACAAACCACAAAATCTTATGTTGTTATTGAACCCAATGTGTACACACTGTCTACTCTTGGCAGCCAACAAATTACCTTTGTGACATATTTCTTAATGTGAAAGAGTACTGGGCACCTACACGCTCAACCCCCTGCTGAGGTTACCAGCATCTATAGATCATGTGCATACATCCAGCCTTAACTGTAACTGAATACAAAATGAAAAGTTAGTTGCATATCCTTGTTTACAAAACATAGCAAATCAATCCTATCATCTGTTGGCTGTTTGCGGTTTTACTAGACATTTTTATGTTCGGTTGTTTGCCATTGTTTCCATGAACCAAGAGGTGAAGAAAAGATGCTGGTGTTGAATAGGACACACACTGAAAAAAATCTGAGAAAAAAATAACGTCTTTGGACTGGAAGACATAGTGGCATAGAAGTAAATAAAGGCAGATGATAAAACACATAAAGGGAGCTAGAGAGTCAAGTTAAAAAGATGGAGAACACAGGATGAGCTGCATGAAACAGATAAGATAGAATGACCTCCCATGAGCTGGCTGAGGATCTATGTTCCAACTGGGAGTAAATGAAAGAAAAAAGAAGAAGAAGTTTGCCATTGTCTTCTGAAGGATGGCACTCCACATCAGTCAAAATCAGAACAACTGGTTTGTGCTCAAATCGCCCGTTGCCAGAATCAAACTGGGTACTTTAAAGTTCTAAGCCCCATTACTAACTCCTAAAACACAGACACTAATGAAATGAAAGCAGAAACCAAAAAAAAAAAAAAAACAGCATCTTACTCTGTAGGATCGGAATGATTCTTGCACACCCAAGTTATTCTGGGGAAGTGGTCGATGAAGCAGAGCCGACAGCTGCTGATCTGTGAGACTCAGCTCCCTACTCAATGTCTCCACTTTCTGGAGAACAGCCTGAGCAGTGCTGATCCCACGGTGACTTTCTGAAGCAACACAACATTATCAGGTGAATGAACAAATAAACAAACTTTTATGTTCAAATGGTCACAAATTGGGCACGCAGTCCTCTCATATAATGGGCCTTTCCAAACACATATCTTTCATTCCATATCTACAGGCCATGCTATGTTCATGTATAATATGTTACGTTTCACTTTATTTTTTATTTATTTACTCCTCGTCTACCTTGGGATGTAGAAGTTTGCCAGAGAGATTGCCAGACATCTCTATCGGAAGTTTTATTTCTGGCTTTGTTCCAGTCCAATGCTCTGTCAGTCAGGGACTGTCGGATTTTGTCTTCCCAGTGGACCCTGGGTCACCCTGAAGGTCTGGTTCCCTGGTTCTTAGCCTCCCATTCCTGGCAAAGTGGCCGATTTTCTCCAACTCTACTCATGCATATAAAACCATTTTAACACTTTTACTATTCTTACTTTAATTAAATTTATATTTTAAAATGTTTATTCTACCTGTTATTATTATCATGTATGGATCGTTAGTATTTTTATTTGTGGCATTCGTAGACCAGGAGAAGGCAATTATTATGGAAAGTAATGGCAAGATATGGAGTAGGCGAACACCTCATCGAAGTGTGCAAAAGTTTATACAGGGATTGTAGAAGTGTAGTTAGAATAAATCAGGGAACATCTCCTCCATTCACAGTAACATCTGGAGTAAGACAGGGGTGTGTCTTATCACCACTGCTGTTTATCACCTACATCGACAGTATATGCAAGAATGCCAAGCTCATGACTGAAAATGTTAGTAAGATCAACGAATTACTCTTTGCAGATGACCAGGCCTTGATAGCAGATACAGCCATGAAATTACAACAACATCTAACATCCATGAATGAAGAATGTAAAACAAATAATATGAGAATCAACACTGAAAAGACAGAAGTAATGTCAATAGGAAAAAAAAAGACAGATCTAAACATAGCAATAGAGTGCAAAGACATTAAACAGGCATCTGAGTTTAAATATCTAGGAACTACATTTACTGAAGATGGGAAATTGGATAAAGAAATTAACATTAGATGCAGTAAAGCAAACCAAGTATTGTGACAGCTAGCCCCCCTCTTACAGCATAAGACAATCCCAATCAGCACAAAGAGACATCTAATTCAAAGCATATTTTTTCCAACTCTGTGCTACCAGTGCCAGACATGGTCACTCACAACAAACCATAAAAGAAAATTAGTAACCACGGAAATGAGATGTCTGAGAAGGGCTGTAGGAGTGACCATAAGAGATAAGATCAGGAATGAGATCATAAGAGAAAAAGTCGGCACAGAACCAATTCTGGATTACATATGAAGACAGCAAGTGAAATGGTTTGCCCACTTAGAGAGAATGCCTTGTGACACCATATCATACAAAGCATACATGGAAAGAGAAGGACGTAGAGCACGAGGTAGACCAAGAACAATATGGAAGGATAACAGAGGTGTTTGATCACGTACCTTTAGCTGCAGCTTTCTCACACAGGTCCTGGTAGATGCGCTCACACTCTTTGAGCTCCTCCGACAACTTGCGCATGTCCCTGTCTGAGGTGCCACACTCAGCAATCAGCTTGTGACCATCCTCCTTCAACGCCCGCCAGACTGCTTCTCTCTGTGCAGGATCCATGGCCAGAAACTGAAAACAGTCATACAATGGTGTCCAATTTTGTTTCTCTTAAAACAACAGTATATAATTAAACCAGTCAAATGAAAACACAAGTGGTTACACAGCAATGCACTTCAGGAAACCAGTTTGTACCCACCTGCATACATCATCATCATCATCAGCACAGCAGGTCCTTTGCAGAGCGTGGCTCTCAACACGGTCTGTCTGAAAAGAAACTTGATCTCTAGCCAGCTCTTCCGCCTCATGTACTTTCATACTCAAGGAGTCACTTATATCCTGTGCCCATCTTCGTGTTGGATCAAGCTGGTGTAGCAATTGTGAATGCCCTAATTATAACTTCTTTGAATGGGTATCTGGGATCTGCCCTGCCGAGCTGCCATCTAGACTCAGATGTTTTAATCTCAGGGTGATAAACCTTCAAGCATCAATCCAGAGCGGACAAATCGATCGATCGACTGAGCTTAGAGAATTCAGTTCAAACAATAATTAAATCCATCGTGTACAGTGACTACCCAAGCCTGTCTGATATTGGCTGAAGAGATTATTCGTGTGTTCTACTCTTTTCTGGCCACTTCTGCTTCTTTAGCATTCTGAGCCCTTGAGGTTCACTGCTGCAGATATCACCTGCCTCCACTCATCTCTCTGGTTGGCCTTCTCTTCTTCACTGGTGACACCAAATATTTGTAGATCTGTCTGGATATTATCTCTCATTATCTTCTTGGTCTGCCTCCTGGTCTACGACCATTCAGCTCCCTTGTGTATAGAGTTTTTACCTCTCTGTCAGCTGACATTCTTTCAACATGCCCCAACCATTTCAGTCTAATGCCCCCATGATGCCAATGATCAATGGTGATTTTATACAGATTATAAATTTTGTTGTTGCTTCTCACTCTCCATTCCCCAGTTTTCCCCTTTGATGGGTATAAAGATTCATCGTAAGATTCTGTTTTAGAAAATGTGTAATTAGGCTTTATCTCTTTTAGTTGTGCTCCAAGTTTCGGAGCCATAAAAACAACTGATCTTAACATTTTCTATATTTTGATTTTGGTGTTGCGAGATACAGACTATGACTTTAGCAGATGTTGGAGGACATGGTATACTATATTTCTAGATTGTATTCTAGATTTGTTCTGGCCACAATGACAATAAATCTAAATGTTTGCATTCTACTGTTGCTGCTTTCTCAACTAAAAGTCTTCGCTTTAATCAGACTCTCTAGAGGTGTTCAAGACTTCAGCTTGATTCACTGATGGAACCTCTCATATGTGAAAGTGTCAGCTTAACTATCTGCTCAATCATTGCCCATAACACCTGCAGATTACACTGCAAAGATAAGGTTATTTTATAAATAACAGTGCTGACATCATAGCACACCGGGCATATTCATAGACGCTCCATCTTCCGTCCCAACATGATTCTAACTGTCCCTATAGAACAATGATCATACACTTGTCATTCTATTGCACTCATATGTCCCTTCTAGCCAGATCTGCACCTAATTCCTAAATTCTTACACATGTCATTTCATCCAACCTCATGTCTTCTATCAGCACTCATTCATTAATGGTCGTCAGAATCTCTCCTTTGTCCCCTAACTCACTTTTGTAGCCAAACATCCGCTCTTTTATTCCCTCACACTCCTGCATTTTCTGGACAGTAAATCCACAAGAGTCCATACAATTCTGATGCTTGGCATCCACCCATGCCATATCTGTCCATTCTAAACCTCATTTTGTTACAATCATCAAAGCACAGGACAAAGTTAAAGACATCTTTTCAGACAGGAGGTGTTCTGGGTATGTTGTACAAGCTCCATATTTGTATAGATCAATTAGCGTAAAATGGGTGATAAGGTCAATATTAGCTGCCTTTACTTTCCAAAACATGTCCTGCTATTTTATGCTTCATTAGCCCTGTTGGGGGGGGGGGGGGGGGGGGAAATAACCGACCCACCACCCAAGGAAGTTAAGGAACCAATAGTCTGCTTACAAATAAGCCAGCTCTGTAAAATGAATGAGCACGCAAAACTCAGGTTCTGGAACAAAACTAAAGTCCAGAAGTGAATGAACAATGACAAATTTCGGTCTGAGTTTACAGCCAGTCAACAGGAAGAAGACGAAGATTTTAAAACAGCAGAGGTACAAAAAGTATAATAAAACAAGAGTGCATTCACAAACCTTTTTCAGATCCCAGCTTTTGATCTGTCTGATGGCAGCAAAGATGGCAGCCATGCGGACCTTTCTCTGCTGCGTCTTCCACTGGGATGCCAGCCTCTCATGGTGAAGCTTGAGTCTAAATAGATCCATCAGAGACAACAGTGGGCAGTTAGTAATCATGCAGATAACAGAACTAGCAACAGGGGAACAACTAGTGTTGGAGTACTGTCACTGCTAATCAATCATAATTATAAGACACCTAATAATGACTTTTGCAAAATACACCCTACCCCAAATTAAGCCCTAGTTAAGATCCTCGGCCAAATAAACTGTTTTGCTTGTCTAGTGAAACACATGACGGCCGCACTGAATTATAACGGGATAAATGTATACATAAACATAAAAAAAAATATTATTGACACTAATTTTTGAATAAATGTATAAATATGTACTTGAATAAATGTAGATTTTTGTACCACACCCAAAAAAAAATTTTTTTTTTTTTTAAATATCAGGCATCTCCTAAGAAAAAGCCATATGATGTCTTTTTGAGCAAAAATTGATGTAATCCCCAGTCTTATTTTCACGGAATGACAGTAAAATCACAAAGTACTGCTGCTTGTAATTGCAACTGCTGCTAATAGTTACCATTACTTGTACTATTACAATTATTGATATTACTAATAATACTTCTGCTAATACTACAGCTCCTGCTGCTATTGCCCCTACTATTACCAATGCTGCTGTTACTACTTTACCACTGATGCTATAACCACTACTATTACTACTACTGCTGTTACCACTAATACTGACTTTTGCTGCTGTTAATACTATTATTTCTCCTGTTACTAGTAAAACTACAGCTACTAATAATCATCAATATCCTCCTCTTGTGTTGTTAATCATCACATACGCTCAGAGTATATTCTTCCACTTAACTGTATCCTGTGCAAATGTTTCAATATCATGGATGGAGAATTCAATCCAGCCAGCACTGTTAACCTCTCTCATCTAAGGGGCTATTATTAATGCTCCTACAAAAACAACAGCAGATGCTGTTGCTACTACAGCTATAACAAAAATAGTAGCCAAATTATCATATTTTTTTTTAAAACTTCCTTACCACAACCAATTAACACAAATAGTTATCAGGATTGAAAACATTTTTTATTATTTAAATCTCATATATCTGAAAGTACAAATTATCCTAAAAACAAAATTGTTTATGGAATATTTTTGGTGCTTTATTAATATCCAACCCCAAACAGGGGAAATCTACAGGTCATGGGAGTGTCTAATATTTCAGGGGGTGGTAGATAAGCTGCATGCAGTCGTTGGGACCTAAGCTGCATGCATTCAGGGGATCTAGGCTCCACTCTCTCGTGGGATGTAGGTGAGTTGGGTTGGGGCCAGTTCTAGATGTTTTGGGGTCGTTAAAAGCATCAGAAAGCCGGGAAACCCAGTCTTACCACCCTCTAAAATATTGGACTGTTCTGTGACATCATTTGGGGTAAGATAAAGATAAAGAACCATATTTTTTTGCACAACACTATTATTATCCACAAAGACTGTGCGTGTTTGCTAAATCTGAACTTGACAACTTCACAGTTTACAGACTGAAGCCAAAGTTTTGACCTGACAAACACCACAAGTGAACTGAATAAAAGTTTACAAAGAATAGATGTTTGTCTCACCTGTTGGCCATATCTATGGCTTCTTGATTTGGGGGAGGAATCAACAAACACACAGATGGCACATCAACCTCCAGACCTGTCATTGTCTTTACCTGTGGACATATTCATTCAGTTTCTGCAAGGAATCTGTCATGATACAGCTTAGCCACACACACATTATGTTATATGTTATTTTATCACAATCAACATCACTTTACATACTCCATATCTCCTGTTTTTACCTCAAAGATGGTGTCCACATATTTTGGCAGGCTTTACTCTCACAACTACCAAAACCACCCTAGGCTTCTTTACAAAACAAACAAACCCAAGATTCTTTTCATACCAAACCATCCCAAGATTATTTACAAACTAAATCAACCCAAGATTCTGTAGCTGGATTAGAATCATTATCCAACAAACTAGTCCATTTAGTGTTGATGACATCAGTTCTATCCAAGCTTCTTCCCATTCGTATGACACAGGATTAATAAAACCAACTCTGACTTTCATCAAACAGGTAACTTTACTGTTGCACTGTATGTACTACAAGTTTGGTCAGCTCTCACAAATGAGAAGTGCACTAAATAAAGTTGCTATTAGAAAATGAATTCATAATTTTAATTAAAATGAACATGAGGAAGACAACGAGAATGAACAAATAAAGCATTTTATGTACAAAGGGCTGAGAATTGGGCTTGCAGACTCGTCTAATATTCTGCACTTCTGGCCTCACTCTTGTCATACATTATTTCACGCAAAAATAATTTTTTCGTTTTCTTCAAATTCGCCAGCTGTAATTTCTAGCAGAAGGTTCTGGTTGTTCGTCCACTTCTGGACTCTGATCTTGTCCCAGAACTTGAGTTTTGCATGTACATTCATTTTACAGATCTGGCTTATTTGTTTGCAAAATACCGCTCAGGCAGATGTATTCTGACATCAAAGGAAACACTTCAAATTAGTCGACCTTTATGACATGATGTTTCAGGCGGGGTGGATGGTGGTGAGTCTATTCCTTTACCCCCAAAACCCACATGGGGGATATACATATTTTAATATGTGATTTAGAGAGAGAGAACACATCAGTGACAACACTGAATAATTAGAAAGACTGATAAGCTGCTGAGTCAAGGAAAAGAAGAAAATAACTTAGAAACTCTCTCCACCCCCTCACCCCGGAGAAATCATGTGTAAAGGGGAAACATTGTCACCCCATACTTTTGGCAAGGCACATGAAGATGATAATGAAAAGGACTTTTCATCTGCTGTACTGACCTTCCACTTTGTCCTCTGGGAATTGCTGACCAGGAAGCATTCCTCTCCTCGCTGTAAAGACACATCCTGCTGGTGGCATGCACACAGTGTTCGAACCCTGATGGGGGCTGCGACTCTCTGGGAGCGGAGCTTCAGGGGGATGATATCTCGACTTTTAATGACCAGAGATGAAATCCGGCGGTCATATTCTCGAATCTGGTCTTGGAGATCCTGCCAGAGTGTGAGAGAGGACACGGTACAACAACTGAGTCTCTACCAAATCAACACAGGGTGTAATTTTATAAAGGAACAGAAACAGTGAGAACAGAATTAAAAAGAAGCAAACCTAGAGAAAGAAAAAGGAGGGGGGAAAGGGGGGGGGGTGTACTAGATACAGACAAATAACTGTTTTTTTTTTTTTTTTGGTAAATGTTTGCTGAAACATACAGCAATGATAGGACATATTTCGGAAACCCCCTTTGATACACAATAAAGCCTACAGTTGAAGGTTGTACTGGCCCGGCTCTCTAGCGTAGTTTTCTAAACCGGATTGCATGGAGACCAGGTGACGAACTCCTTGTGGTCCGGGTTCAATCCCAGGGGTAGGCAGAAAAGCCACATTTTCTCCCAGATTTACGGTATTTACAATGGAATCAAGGCCGAAAGGTTGCGATGTCCATAATACCGACCCTAAGGGTTAATAACTCATGGCTTCTGGATACTTGAACAAACAAACAAACGGAGGTTGTACTTATATGTTCAGGGTCTTCCAAGACTATAAAAAAGTGTTTTATAAACAGTCTAGGACCACAGTCAGGATAAAGTTCCAAGGAACCGCCATGAATCTCTAACCTTGGAGAAGGATTGGAGAACTCTTCAGCAGTCCCTGGGGATATGGAACTATAGTAATAGGTCATAAAGAGTGTCTCCACCACACACTTTTTAATAAATGAAAGCCCTTTATCGAGTCTCATAAGTCCTGAACATCAATAAATTGACTCAGTATATAGGCAGCCTGAAATTATCTGTATCCCATGTTTGCCACTTCAAGTCACTGAATTATGAGAAACTCTGAAGTTTCAAGAGCTCAGAAATAAAAAGAATTGTTGTCCTAAGGCAGCAGTCACATGAACGAACGAATGAATGAAAAAACAAACAAACGGGTTCAGAATTGGGCAAGCAGGCCCGTCTAACATTCTGCCCTTCGAGGTGTCCCTCCGTTTTTACATCATTTCATTCATACATCAAGTAATATTAAACATTACCAATAGCTCTAAAATATTCAATACAAGCACTGGAATGTGCACATTTATAACTATAGTAAACCGTAGTAGTTGTAACAAATCTAGGGAAAATGTTTGCTATTTCTAACATAATTTTTTTATCTTCTATGGGGGCATATAATCACTCAAATAATATTCGAACAGTTTCCGATTGTATGTATAGGGATTAGTGGTACTTTTGATTTGCTGTGGCAGACAGTTCCACAATTGAGCTGCAGAGTACGCCAGATCAAGTAGTAGAGGTACCATGTTATGTACTCATTGCCACTTTTCTAGACAGTAGTTGTATACTGTGTTATAGAGCAGCAGGAAAATCACAGCTAATTATAGCCAGGGTTGAAGTTTCTCTTCCTCGCAGCACAAAATCCAGGCAGTAATGCAGGAACCATGTATCGCTCATGCAGCATGATCCCTCACTTGGTCTGCCTTGTTTACTCCAAAGGAAAAGCAACATTGTCATGTTTGGAACAAAGCTACAAGACCAAAAGAGCACTGCTCTGTATGTCAGAGCTTCCCTCCTAGACCAGATGCTAACCAAGGCTATGAACCGGATCTGCCCGGCCATAATATTAAGTTGCCAGGTTGCATTTCTTCTCCCCAGAAAGGGGATGCTATATAAGATAAACATAAATAAAACCAGGGGGTAAGCCCCTAGATCCATTACTGACCTGCAGCTCTGCTAGCAAGACCTGTGCTTGGTCTATAGGAATGTTGTCTGAGCAGAAGCGATTCTGGAGAAGTTCTGAGTGGCGGGCCATCCAATGCTCACAGTGCTGGGCCTCCTCAAAAAACCTGTTGTGATCTGTGCAGTGTTTGATCTGTGCCTCCAGACACCAGCGCAGCTGGACAAGCCACGACCACTGAGACTGCAGGTTGGACATGTATGCCTGTTAGACAAACAGCAATTACATTTTGTCAGAAACATGACCAAGAATTCTGATCTGAAACACTTAAGACTGCACATGTATGCCTACTAGACAAACATGATTTGCATTTGTATCAGACATCTTATCTCACTTGCTGATCTGAAAAACTGTTTAACATTTTGAACTACTGTCTTTGTTTGTTTTAAAGATCTCACTATACTCAAGCTACCATCTGTTCTGAGACCTACTGACACTGAAATGATGTGACGGTGACCATGTCATGGTGTGACTGCTAAAGGATAAAGCTAAATTATGATGTCATCAAAACATAACTTTAAAAAAACAATTTAAAAAAAAACATTTTCACAACCCCTCTGTTTTTTTTTTTAGTCAATATAATCCCACTCGAGTGCTCCTAAATACAAAGAGAACCAATGCCCTTAACCCTTAACTTGACTGGCCAATACAGTAATGCAGATTTTGCAGCTTTGCATCTAGTGAGTCAGTTACCTCCACTGTGCGGGCTGAGGGATGCCTGTCCAAGATCATTGCACCACCCTTCTCTTGTACAGCATTAAACTGACTTTCTCGAGACTCCATCTGTCGAACCAGAGACTGAAACAAAAAAATGTTGCACGAGTGTCAATGACTACCTTAAATATGGAGGCAATATATAAAGAACTCAACAAAGAAAACTTACTTTCAATGATCACTTACTGTATTTAAAAAAATGGAAAAACCTCTTTCCATTATGTTTCTGATGGAGTACACAGCATCCTATCTATTCTCCATTTACTAATTCCTAACAAGTCTGATTTATTCTCAAGATTTATATGGCTGCATATTCCTTCTCATTTGAAAGTGCTTCTAGCTTCCCAATAATACATTTTCACTTACACTTTCATCCTCATAAAATTATCCCATCAATCCAACTGTCTCAAGAGCACTTTTCTGAGTCTGAAACAGAATTAATGTTCACCCCTGACTCCATGCAGCATATGTAACAATGCAACTTTCACTAGTGTTAAACAAAATGGTGGATTACTTGTCATCTGGTGATCGGATGACATTATTTGATTTATGGATGACATCTTTGTTTTAGCCATAATAAAATCAATTTCATTATTTAACTGTCAGACTGTATTACTGAGAGAGGGTGCTCTAATTTACTGAGAGAGGGTGTTCTGTATTACTAGAACATGGTTCTTTGTTTTACTGAGAGAGGGTGCTCTAATTTACTGAGAGAGGGTGTTCTGTATTACTAGAACATGGTTCTTTGTTTTACTGAGAGAGGGTGCTCTAATTTACTGAGAGAGGGTGTTCTGTATTACTAGAACATGGTTCTTTGTTTTACTGAGAGAGGGTGCTCTAATTTACTGAGAGAGGGTGCTCTAATTTACTGAGAGAGGGTGCTCTAATTTACTGAGAGAGGGTGTTCTGTATTACTAGGACATGGTTCTTTGTATCACAGAGAGGGTGCTCTAATTTACTGAGAGAGGGTGCTCTAATTTACTGAGAGAGGGTGCTCTAATTTACTGAGAGAGGGTGTTCTGTATTACTAGGACATGGTTCTTTGTATTACTGAGAGAGGGTGCTCTAATTTACTGAGAGAGGGTGCTCTAATTTACTGAGAGAGGGTGCTCTAATTTACTGAGAGAGAGTGTTCTGTATTACTAGGACATGGTTCTTTGTATTACTGAGAGAGGGTGCTCTACTGAGAGTTGCGGCTCTATATTACTAGAAAATGGTTCACTGTATTACTGGGAGATGGTACTCTATATTACTGGAAGATGGTACTCTATATTACTGGGAGATGGTACTCTATATTACTGGGAGATGGTACTCTATATTACTGGGAGATGGTACTCTATATTACTGGAAGATGGTACTCTATATTACTGGGAGATAGTACTCTATATTACTGGGAGATGGTACTCTATATTACCGGGAGATGGTACTCTATATTACTGGGAGATAGTACTCTATATTACTGGGAGATGGTACTCTATATTACTGGGAGATGGTACTCTATATTACTGGGAGATGGTACTCTATATTACTGGGAGATAGTACTCTATATTACTGGGAGATGGTACTCTATATTACTGGGAGATGGTACTCTATATTACTGAAAGATGGTTCACTATATTATTAGAAGATGGTACTCTAGTTTGTTGGGAGATGGTGTCTCACTTTACTGGGAGTTGGTACTCTAACAGTGATGATAATTTATTATCCTAGAAGATGGTGATGTCTAATGACATATTTTTCTGATTAATTAACAAATGAAATGTAGTGATCAAGGATGATAGATACCTTGTGATATTCATCAAGTTCTGGAAGGTTCAAATCATTGGCACCCCAGTCACGAGATAACTCAACTTCTTCTCTCTCAGACAGCCATGACATCTCAGCAGTTGCCAGCTGAATAAACTCACCCAGCGACTCCAGACAGCGTAGCCGTCTACTGGATGTTTTCTGTGAGGACAAAACAAACATGCCACTGTGGTTATCTGTCATCTAATACTGTACTGTTTACCACATTGTATTTACACTTTCTCCTTGACTTACAGCCAATGCAACTTACGACCATCCGCACTGACAACCATCTGCACTTATGACCACAACAAATAAATAAAAAATAGTGAATATAGAAAGACTGGTAGGGTGAAAAAGTTACCAGAGATGATGCCTAGAGTGCAGAAGGGTCTGGACATCAGTTTGTTTGACCCTATCAAGTTTGACAGACTGTCTGGAACCACAGTTTGAATGAAAATAGCGTTGATAAATATTAATTCGAACTACGACCAGTTTAGCATGCAATCTGTCAGTTGGAATTGAACTGGGTCATAAGTGGAGAAGACCCTGTATATCACATGTCTTGTGATAGGACACATGTTTTTTGGTTTCGTCTTTTGGTTAGGACACAATGTGAGAACGGCAGACTCCTTAACTCTTTTGAGTCCCAAGGAACGCATCACACGTTAATAGATTCCTACCTAGAAGCCCAATGAACGAAAGATGCGCCGATTTTACGTGTCTCTTCCTACCTCTTAGGCCTGTGATGCTAAACCCCCTGGGACTCAAAGAGTTAAGGACCTTCTCTGTGGTGAATAACAAAAGTATTTATGCATACACAGTGATAACTCTGGCTATGCTGTAAGCTGAAGGTATCCCTGTATGTGTTTACATATATGCACATGTTCGATGTGCATTGAGGATAATCTGTCGATCAACTTACACACATACACATATATAGGATACATATATGTATCGATACACAATACATATATGTACCGATACACGATAAATATATGTCTGTATATACACATACATGTTTGTATGTGAACACACACATTCATATTTGTATGTGTACATACATACATCCATGCATGCATCCATTCATACTCACATACATATACACATGTATGTGTGTGTTTGTGTGTGTATGTGTGCTGTGTGTGTAAACACATATATAAGCACACAGCCACCAAAGAAAACTAACAAGTCTACAACTGGCACCATAACACATCTTGCTTCATCTCAACAAGTGTCAGTCGTCAACAGCAGATACCAAACATTCAAACTAACCCAATACAAAGAATGTCTAATCATAGGACAAACTTTACTTACTGAAAGAAGGGAATAAGCCACCTCAACTTTGGAAAGTTTCTGTGTATACACTTTTTGTTCTTCAGACGAAAGATTAACCTGTGGGGGGAAAAATGTATTTAATCAATGTTACTTTAATTAACCTTGCTAAACTCTGGGCAAACAAACACATGTGCTCTAACTCCTAAAGAAGGATGCTAAAACTTCTCACACACTAGTTCTACATTTAGCTTTTGTCTTGGCACTTAATTAAATACAAACTAATCAGTAAGCAGATTGTAGTGTGCACCACTGTTGTAGTTCACAGCAACATGCAAGCAAGTAAACATGCTCATTTTTAAATTGTTTTTGTTTGGGGGAAAGAGAGGAAGGGGGGGGGGGTGTTAAAATGGCCGCCTGTGGCACCCCTGTCAAATGTTCAAAGATGGAAGAGGTGGAGAACAATGTTCCATAGGAGAAGTCCTTCTTTTTTTTCAAGTTCACTGGGTGTAAACTGCAGTGGGGCCATGTCCTAAAAGTTAGTTTTGTGTGCACATTCATTTTACAAATCTGGCTTATTTGTGTACAGACTGCTGGATTCTCATCTCTCAGGTAAATGCACTGTGACATCAAATGAAACACCTCTAGTAACCATTTATGACACTACTGTTAAGGGGTCAGCGAGTCACTTGCCCCCCCCCATCCCAAAGCACCCCAGAACCCACAGAGGGACAAAGTAGGAGCAACAAGACTTACTCTATCACTGATACACTTGTCAATACGTGATCGGAATGACTGAATCTCCTCATGCTCTGCCTTATGTATAGCCAGCTGCTGCAACACCAGGGTGAGCTCACTCTCATACTTGTTCTCCTCCAGGTGTCTCTGAAGAAGTCAAATATTCATGTGTCATTGACATAAACAAACTTAACTCCTTCAGTCCCTAACAACTCCAGGTGGACCAGTGACTCCCCATAGCTTAATGTGCTCTCTTACTTTTAACATTAGTCAGAACATATTTTAAAAAAATCTGCCTTCCCCAAAAATAATTTTCAATGCATATATTGCCATTATAAAAGCAATTTTAGCATCTTCTGTAAAACTTTCTGGCTTTGAAAGATTTAATAGGAAAGAAGAAACAATTTTGAAGCTGCATTCAGGACACTGAGGTCTTAGAGCAGTTGCCACACACTGTCTAGGCTAGGATTTGTAACAAATCAGCATCCTACACCCTGATGGCAGTATCTACTATGACATCACCTTATACAAGAACCTCTGGAGTCTAGCCATAACCACAAGCTAATATGTTGGCACCTTTCTATATTTCCTGACAACAAACAGTGTTTTATTGGTGTATTTCTTCATTTCCATTTCCCAAAAGCTACAAACTAGGCATGCAGGTCTGTCTTCCATTCAGCTTAATCAAAACAATCATGTTTCACACGACAATTCTCCTATTGTGCTATCGATCACAGCCCATGGAAATAGCGAGTGTAACTAGCAAACACCTGATCATGTAAAGAAAGTAAGTAAAAGTAAAGTAAAGATCCCTTTCCACGCCTTTAGGCTTATGAGGCATATGGGAAGAGCTCCCATATTTTTACAGACCATCAGCACTCTGTGGGTAATGTGGTCAGCATTACGCCGGCTGTCTTTACTTTCCCAGGACAGCCCATCCTGGTACCCATTTTAGGCTGGGTCGACCTGCGACGTCCCATACCACGACAAAAATCCACACAGCCTGCAGTTGGTTTCGATCGCGGTACGTTGGATTACAAGTCGGACTCGCAACGCCTAAGCCACGGACGCCACCATGCAAAGAAAAAAATCTTCCATAAACAGAGATCCATGATCGAAACCCACAGATGATGATGACGAAGAAGAAAAAGAAGAAGAGAAAAGATCAGAAAGAGAAAAAAGGAGGAGGAGGAGAATTTAGGAAAACTGTTACTGTGATATGTATTTAATGAACTTCTTCTGAGACACACAGCTTGGAACTTATCTGCAAGCATTCTTATCCTTTATTCCTTTTCATCATCAGGTGCCTTGCCGACTGGCATGGGCGATCATGCCTCTCCACAATCTACGATCTCCTGCAGCATGTATCAGTTCGTGTGCAGACACACCTCTATGCCATGCAACAAGAGTGTCAAGAATCTTTCCTCCTTGTCTTCCTCTATCCCTCCTTCTACAGATGTTTCCAGTGGTCACAACATGTTCCATTTTCCCTCTTCTCATAACATGGCTGAAAAATAATGACTGTCTCCTTCTGATGTCTGTGATAAGTTGTCTCATTCCTCTTTCAAAACCTCTTGGTTGCACTTTTTGGCTGTCCAAGGTATTCTAACCATTCTTCTGTAAAACCACATCTCTGAGGCCCCAAGACATTGTTTGGTCTGCCTACCAATTGTCCAGGATTTACAGCCATATGTTAAAACTGGATGTATGTAGCAAGCAAGATCCAGCTTCAACATATGGCTGTGAATACCTGATTTTATCCCTATTACCTTCCTGATTTTCACCTCCCTGCAACATAGTCCATGGCATCCTATCTCCATCACCCTTATCCTTTATCCCTATTACCGTCCTGATTTTACCCTCCCTGCAACACAGTCAAAGGCATTCTGTCTCCCACATCCACCTCACTGCCTGTACCATTCATGTCTCACTGGCCTTGACTACAGCAACAAGACAAACTCACCTGCTTGGCATCAATCCAGTCCAGGCAGTCCTGCAGGTGTCGGAAGGCAGGATGAGTCTCCATAAGCCTGCCCTCAGAGACAACCTCAGCCTGGGTCTTGGTGAGATGTTCGCGGACATCATCCCCTGGTCGAGCCATCAGAGGATGCAACACCTGACTGTGCAGGTGATTCCTCAGACTGGATACTTTGGCTTGCAGATCAGACACTCTGAAAACAACAATACAACCAGCAAGCTATAGACATGACATTAGGTTCTTCACCACAATCATCATCAACTTTCACTTGTGCAGTTAGTAAGTAAAGGACCCCTTTCCATACCTTCAAGCGGATTGGGCTCACAGGGCTAGACCTATTTTTATAGGATCAGTTGGCACTATTGTAGCTATATATCTAGCTATGTTTTAGCTACTGGTCACTATGATGGCTGCTATATATCCAGCAATGTTTCAGCTACTGGTCACGGGGTCACTATGATGGCTGCTATATATTCAGCAATGTTTCAGCTACTGGTCATGGTGTCATTATGATGGCTGCTATATATCCAGCAATGTTTCAGCTACTGGTCATGGTGTCATTATGATGGCTGCTATATATCCAGCAATGTTTTAGCTACTGGTCACTGTGTCATTATGATGGCTGCTATATATCCAGCAATGTTTCAGCTACTGTTCACGGGGTCACTATGATGGCTGCTATATATTCAGCAATGTTTCAGCTACTGGTCATGGTGTCATTATGATGGCTGCTATATATTCAGCAATGTTTCAGCTACTGGTCACAGGGTCATTATGATGTCTGCTATATATTCAGCAATGTTTCAGCTACTGCCCACTGGGTTATTGGCACATCAAACATGTGATGCTAGAGACATGTTTTTATAGACAAAACAGGACCAAATGAGTGATGTAGTCAATGATACAGTCAATGTTACGCGATGTTTCGGGACTTTACCGGATACTCATTTTAGGCTAAGCTGACTTGAGTGCCAAGCTCATTCTAAAACAAACAACAACAAAAACCAATCTCCATGCAGGTCTGGTCATGAAATTTGGGTTGGTAGGCAAATGTCTTGCTGATAAACTGGCCAACTAGTGAGTGAGCAACAAACTTGAAACTCAAGAACAAGGATTGGAAGGAAAGAGCACAAAGAAAAGTAAAAGATGAAAAAGAAGACACAGAAGGAGGAGGAGGATGAGAAAAAGAAGACAACGAAAATGACCGCGCTGCCACCACCACAGACAAAGATGACAAAGAATTTGAAGGAGAAGAAGATAAAAGAACAGAACAGAAAGAGAAAAAAGAAGAGGAGAAAGAAACATTTATTACCTTTTGTACAGCTGCTCAGCGTGAGGATGACTGCCATCTTGCAAAGTCTGGCAATCACGAAAGAGGCCTCTCAGAGATTCCTCAACACCCTTTAGAGCTCGATCGAGAGCATCACAGTTGCGTTTGGCTTCAAAAGCGTGCATCAGCTCCTGGCCACGTACGGTGTCTTCTATCCTGCGACTCAAATCTGCCAGTGTCTCCTCGTTATATCGGACGTCCCGCTGCACTTTCTCCGCCAGTCGATGCAAGCGCTCCAATCTATACATTAAATACAATATTCATAAAACTTTCTAGCAAATGGTGAGGAAATCAAGGCTGTTTATATCTGTAGGTATATATGCATATGTGCGTCTTAGCATCAATACATAGGGCTGGCCAAGTTGGTATAGTAGCGACTACGGTGTTAGGCAATTGGCGGTCTTTTCGGCCATTTCCGTTACCCGGAAACCGTTCGCAACTTGTTTTGGGAAATCTCGGCTGGTTTCCGGATGGGTCCAAATCTCTCATGAAATTTTGCCATTGGTGGGAATTTGGACCAGCTATAAATAGCTGAAAACAGCGGGAGGGAACCCGATTAACAGCGCATGTCTACGACAGCCGGACGTCCTCTGTTTTTCTGTTAGTCATCAGTTTGATTGAAAATAGCGGTAAATTCGAGGTTGGCTTTAGGCTTTAACTGTTACTCGTCCTGGTAATGCTAGTTATAATAGAATTCTCCGTCCAATTTTACATTTGTGTATAAAATTTCTTTCTGAACGGTGGCTAGGTAGATGTACAGTGACATTTTTCAGGCAATCGCTGGCTCAGCCAGTGGCTGTGTCTCATTGCCTGCCATCTTGTCCAATGACAGTCCAATGTCAACAAAGCCGATACAGAACTGTGCAGTAGGTTGCGCAGAGAAAAACCTTGTTTCTGGGTCACAAGTTTTAGCGGCTGTTTCTTACATCTCATCTCCACAAAAACCTACATATCTCAGCTCAGAAATGACATACAAGCCTAAATGAGGTACCATTGGAAAGAAATTGTTTACAGCTATCTAACTGTGCTGGTTTTATTGGTGTAGAGGGCATTTTAAAAATTTTACTGAAGTAGCTAGGTATAGCACTGAGTTCTCAGCAAATGGTGAGGAAATCAAGGCTGTTAATATCTGTAGGTATATATGCATATGTGTGTCTTAGCATCAATACATAGGGCTGGCCAAGTTGGTATAGCGCTGAGTTCTCATGCAGGGAGATGCAGGATTAATCAAATCCTCTTTTCTTGGGACAGCTGCAAAAATCAAAATCCTAAACCTGCACAGTAGGTGGTGACTGAACTAGCAATGCAGCCATGATCCTTTTGTCCTGTCAAATTTTTTTTTCTTTTCTGCAGTCGATGGTGACAGAGCCATGCTGTTTTTAATTCTCAGACTTGAGGACTCCTCTGCTTACACTACAAAAGTGCTGACTACAGGAAGTAATGGCAGATCTGCATAGAGATGGGTTGTTGTTGTTGTTGTTGTTTTAGAATGAGCTTGGCCCTCAGGTCAGCTTAGCCTAAACAACAACAAAACTGCCAAACAATAAGGCTCCAGAGCCCACTCAGGGAACAGAACCGGATGATTCAGGGAACAGAACCATATGATTCAGGGAACAGAACTGGATGATTCAGGGAACAGAACCGGATGATTCAGTGGGTTTTACCTGATGACTTCTGCTTGCAAGGTCATGTCCCTCTCCTGCATGGCGGCCTCAAACCTGCTCCACATCCGCGACACGTTGTGAGGCAGCAACTCATCCTCAATGCTCATCTGTGAAGGGTCGGTGGTTAAGCTCTGACCAATCAAAACACCAGACTTAGAACAGTAACATTTTACAACAACCAACAACATAATACTTCTCCTCCTGCATTCATTCTTAAAAGGTTGGATTGGCGCACATGGCATTGTGGTTTACAGCTAGGCAGCAATATATGTGCCTTCCGGCCAAACACATCTACTTTCCCCAAATCTCTCATTAGCTGTCTTTAACAACATGCTTGTTGAGGTGGGGTAAGGAGAGGTAGCAGGTCTAACATCTCTCTCCCCTCCAATTGAGAAGGGATATAATACAATACACAAGAAAATTTAAGTCACTCTAACAGATATACATGGGGGTCAGAGTAGTGTAAACCTTAGCACATATGCCTGCCATCCGAATATATCCCCAGCAAAATATTGGGCTCTAGTGAGAGATAAGAGGAGGAGGAGGAGGAGGAAGAAGGAAGATGAATGAAGAGGAAGGAAGAAAAAGAATGAACAAATGAACTTTATTTTCAAAGGGTTACAAATTGGGCACGCAGGCCCGTCTTACATTCTGCTCTTCCAAACACCCATCTTTCACACTGCAATTGTATTTTATCAATAAGCATGTTATTTTCATATGATAATATGCATGTAATGAATATAAAGAAGAAGAAGAAGGAAGAAGGAGGAGGACGATGAGAAGGAGAAGAAGAAAAAAGTAGGAGGAGGAGATATCATCAACAATGAATTAAATGATTCATCATGATCCTGTTGTGTTATGTCACACAGGGCTGGGCTGACAGTTTATTCTCACATTCCATTCTATCTTATCCTGTGCAAATGTTTCAATATCAAGGATAGAATCCAGTTCAGCTCTTTGGGCTCTCTTAGTTCACTGACTGCATTTCTTTTTTAAAATTTGATACTTTGTTTTTAAAACAGACTTTGTTTTTAAAACAGACTTTGTTTTTAAAACAGACTTAACCCTTTTGCCATAGTGACCTATAAAAAAAATTTAATGTGAAAAACCCATATTTTGGGAATTTTAGGAAAGTTTTTGGAAATTTAATTTTTTGTTGTTGTAGGAAACAACTGTAAATAATGGGAAATTCTGATGTCCTAATTTATTTAAACAAAGTCATTTTCCACGAGGAAACCCCCACCTAAATACTAGTGTTAGCAACTATGCTAGTTACAGGTCATTCTAAAAAAATTGCCCAGTTAAAAGGAAAGAAAAAAATGATTACCTTTGTTCCATTATTATCTAAGTGTTTTTAAAAACTGTTGTCAGGTGAAACAATACAAAACCTTACTTACAGCCATCATCTTGACCAACCTACCTGTATCTCATCAAAGAGCTTTAACAGTTTGTTTCTGACCTCTAGATGAGGTGGCACATCCTCGTTGCGGAACCGATTAAAGCCAGACTGAAGAGCCTGGATAGTAGAAGATTATCATCGTAACAGCAAAGCCATAATCAATTTACAACAACAAATCAGCAATATGATGGAAATGGAAGTTTGCATTTGCTGCTGAGGACAAGAATATCCAGAGTGCCATGATACAGGTCTTTAACTCATTTTTACATCAGCAATAAAAATTCATTTATTCATTAATTTTGTTCTTCTTTTACTGTTTAAATGTTTATTCTGAGGTCTATTATATTTTTCATTATTGTGGCAGGCAATCTCTCTCTTTCGCCACTCCTTTTTCATCCGCATCCGTGCTTCTCTCACTTTTACCTACCTTCCTTCTTTCTATCCTTCTTATTTTACTCGCACTTGATCTTTGCTTCCACCCCACCCCTCCACCAAACCTTCCCATTCTGTTATTTCACTTCCTTCTCTTTTCTGTGTTCCTGAATGTATCTGTGGTGTCTGTATGCAGGTGTTGTGTTTGTGTCCGTGTAAGTTATCTTTGTATGTTCTGTCTCTGTGTGTGTGAGTGAGTGTGTGTGTGCATGGTTTTTATGTACTGTGTCTGTTATGTTTTGTGTACTGCTGCAACTGTTTGGGAATTATGACTGTTTGTGTATAAATCTGTCTGTCGTATGTGTGTGTGTGTGAGAGAGAGAGAGAGAGAGAGAGAGAGAGAGAGAGAGAGAGAAATAGAGAGAGAAATAGAGAGAGAGAGAGTCAGAAAAGAGAGAGAGAGAAAGAAGAGAGAGAGAGACAGACAGAAGAGAGAGAGAGAGAGAGAGAGAGAGAGAGAGAGAGAGAGAGAGAGAGAGAGAGAGAGAGAGAGAGAGAGAGAGAGAGAGAGAGAGAGAGTACATGTGCGTGCGTGCATGTGTTTTTTTGTTTTATTATACTGCCATGCATGTTTTTCTGCCTCATGTGTGTGTCTGCAATGTGTTCCATGTGTACTTGAAGGTTTCAATTTGTCATAAATGTGTCTGTATTTATATTTCATGCTAAGCAAATTTTGGGAAATTAACATAAAATATTTGATATATAAAAATACAACTGCTGTGTAAAAGATGAGTGTTTGAAAGGACCGAATGTGAAGACGGGCCTGCGTGCCCAATCTATGACCCTTTGGGAAAATAAGTTTTTCATTTTCTCTGTTTCCATATGAAACTTCCCAACCTTTCGATCTTAATGAGTATGTTATAGTGAATAACAGTAGTTTGTGATAAATAGTTTTTAAAAAAAAAAGGTTAGTGCAGCAGAAGAAAAGGAGGAGGAGGGGAAGAGAGAGGGGGGGGGGGGGAGAGCAAGTGAGAAATTTGAGTCAAATCTCCCACAACGGCTGAATTCTTGTTTTTGATCTGTACAGTTCTAGCATTACCCAGTCTCTCACAATAGATAATGAACAATTATCACTGAATTATCTAGAAAGAAGAGATGGCAAATAAGGGAACTGGCCACTCAACCGCATTATGTTATTTATCTAGAATGTGTGAAAATTGAATACTTGTCCATCAAAAGTAGTGTCTGCCATTGGGCTAAGTTTGAAATGTGACCAAACAATACTAATTTGTTTTTTTTTAAAAACTGGCAATAAAGAAAATTTACTAAAGAAATAAAAGTACACAGGCACAAACTCAGACATCTCCTCTCACACAAACACATACAAGACAAAGAAGATGTGAAAAAGAAAATTGAGCAAGATAGTAAACAAAGAATACACATTAAGAAACTAATCCTATGACTGTACAGGATAGATAAATAAATAAAATGATTACCAACAAATGGTAAAGAATACCAAAAAAAAATAAAAAAATATTACAAGACAGAAAAAAACTGACAATTAAAAAAAAAAGTGCAAAACAGAAAAATAAAATGACAAGATGTAGAGAGAATAAATAAATAAATAATTTTACATAAAGATATCACCAAAAAATGATGGGTACAAAAAAGGCAGATGTAAGTGTTTCAAACTGACAAGAAACAACAACAAATGTATGGGGGAAAATGAGAAGGGCAAGGAAAAAAAAAGCAGATCAGAAGGAAAAAAGAAAAACAACCAACATACTTTGATCTCAATAAGTGTGGAAGGATAATTTCTACTCAGCATCAACTTGATAGAATCTCTGATCCAGGTGAGCAGTAAGGCGGCCTCTTCTCGATACTCCTCGGCTTTGAGTTTCCGCTCCTGCAGCAGACAGATAGGTACATGATGAAGCTATGATGATAACAGCAACCCGTACCAGATAAACCCACTCACTGCTCTCTCAGGATTCACAACTTTATCTTTTCAAATGAAGAACACATGTCACTAAAAGATCCACAAATTAATCATGAAATAATACAGATTCAATTTGTTCGGTTGTGAGTCATGGACGATAAGCACAGAAAGACAGCAGTCGCTTTGTGTAAAGGAAATTTAGCTAAACTGTTTTGTAATTTCTTAAAATGGTCCTCTCACTGGATTTTCTGTTTTCATTTACTTTGAGCCCTCTTATGTCTCTTTTCTACATTTAATCTTTACCTATAATTTTCTTTGCTGATTCTACATCTATCTGTTTTCTTTATTGAAAATGCACTTATGTTTTATTTACTGAATCTATATTTATAAACTGTCAATGAGTTAGCTGGACTGTCCACTATTTTGACTGGAATGTCCAGTATTTCTGATCAGCTTTTCCAGTATTTCTGACCAACATGTCCAGATTTCTGACTAGACTGTCAGTACTTCTGACCATATTGTCCAGTTTTCCTGTATAAATTGTCCAGTATTTCTGACCAGACTTGTTGCGAAACTGTGCCAGACTTTTGAGACAACATGCACACAGAGAGTTTCCCAGCAGATCAGTGGTAATCTAATCTCCAATGACATCTGAGCCATGTTATTTCTATGGAGTTCTTTATCTAGGATTCGCTGCAGAGAAAATAAAGACATGTTGGCAAGCCTATTTTATGTGCTTGTCATGTCATACCTTGTCTGCTGTCTCTTCTTGATGTGAATAAACAATTATTTCTTGGTTATGGTGATAGTGCTAACTTGGAAAATGATGATTTTATTGTCTATCCCACTTACAACCCCCCCCCCCCTCCCCCACACCCAACAGGGTCCTAAACTTTTGTACTTAATTTCAGTCTGTGTATGTGTGTAGTGTGTGTGTACACTAAATTTTTTGTGGTCTGTGTGTTTTTAGTCTGTGGGTGGTGTGAGTTGTGTGAGTGTGTAGTAGGTGTGGTTCTGATGTGTGTGGTTGTGGTTTGTGTGGTTTATATGTGTGCGCATGTTAGGTTGGTGGGGTGTGTGGTGTAAGTGTGTGTATGCACACATACGTGCATATATCAAAAACCTGAAAGACAATAGGTGTCTGAAGACTTAGTTTGACAAAAGAAAGAATATACTGGATGGTTTGTCAGAGCATCATATAAGACGAGGGTTGTGAATCATTTCAACATAGACAACTGTGGAGCAGCATGACATATTGTGCTACTCAGCACTGTACGTAAGATACATATATTTTCATATATATTTTCGGGTGGGTTCCATGGTCCCATTATGGGGAAAACTAGAACAGTACAACTCTTCCTCCCCTCCCCCCCCCCCCCCCCCCCCCAAACAAGTATGTAGCAGGAGTCAACTAACTGGGAATGTTTCCTTCAAAGGATAGATGATCACGGAGGGACATGACCGACTGTGCCACTCAACATGGTACACAAGACACACTACATGCACACACAGCTAATCAAACTCACATTGTCCTTCAGAGACTGCTCAACACTGGGCACCTCCGGGAAGACATCATACAGGGAGGACACGTAGGTGATGATTGACTTCTCATCTGGGTTGGGTACATCCACATCTGTGCCAGAACATGGGCAAACAAAAGACTGCAAGTTACAACCATGGACATATATATATATAACATAGACAAGGATAGTCACCACAGCTGCCCGATCTCTTCTCTACCCACACTTTCATTAGTGACATTAATACAAAGCTTGAGACTCAGTAGTTTTTGTAATTCGTTCAGAAGTAGATCTTTAACTTCTCTGTTAACAGTAAAAAATTATCATCAATCTAAATAACATATTATTGTTCTCACTGATAGCTTGCAAAATATTCACTATATTCCCACTCAAATATGAAATGAAGGCATCAAATTCACCAATGATCATAAAACCCAATATCTGGTAGATATGATTATCATGATAACTATCATGATAAAATTATCATGATAACAACCATCATGAAGAAAAATATCATGATGACAACTATCATGATGACAACAACTATCATGATGACAACTATCATGACGACAACTATCATGATGACAATTATCATAATGATAACAACAAAAATGATGATAGTTATAATGGTAATGACCAGTCTAATAGTGATGGTAGTTAGCATGATTATAGTGATGTGATCACCAGACAGTTCTAGATAACAATGATGATTGTTATGATGGTAGTGTGGTTACAACAGAGGTGGTGGTGGATAATGATAAATAAACAGCAATGGAATGGTTGAAATTTCCTTGGACAGTCAATCGCCACTTCCCCACCCCCACCAAAGTAAAAGTAACCCAGACATTTCTAAAGAAGTGAGGGCCCAAAGACAACTTACCACAAACAGAAGGGGACAGTTATCAATTTCCAGCCATGTTAAAAGAAGAGGGAAATCTTGAACATGTGATGGATACTGCTTTTTTTTTTTGATAAGAAGTATGATGGCCAGGTTGGTGGTGATATGTGGTGGGTGTGATCATTATCATCATTACAACTTTACAATAACCAAAAACAAAAATTATGGCGTAATGATGATGAAGATAGTGATGATGATAACAAAAATATACATCATTATTATTATCTGACACTGAAGGTGTCCATAACAAAGAGTACTGCATCCATAGATACAGACTTCATCACATCCAAAAAGAAAACCAACATAACTATTTTTCTTGTGATATACATATGTTTACACATAGTGGATATCAGTCATTACATAATATGTGAATAACTAAAGATGTTTAAGATATATTTATAGTATGCAAATCTCTTAAGTGAACCTTGAAGACAAGGGAGAAACCCCCACATTAATTCATCACATGAATGACCCTATTTTTTCATTTAATTTGTGCATTCCTGAGCAAGGACTGTTTATTTACAAACTAGGTTATCTGAAGCAAAGGTCTGCAGCAAATACTATATATTTAGCAGATAGCGTAATTCTCTATAGGTTAGGTTAGTTGCGTATCCTTTACAGGACGTTGCAGAAAAAACCTCAACAGCCCCTGGCTGTTGTGTGGTTTTTCTAGGCACATTTACGTCCAGTAGTTTGCCATTGCTTTCTGGATGGTCGGTTTTCTTGATACCACTGTCGAAACCAACGCAAGGCGCATAATTCTCTATAGAAGAAGGATAATAATGGCAATTCTATGCTGTCATTAAATCAATGTTTAAAATAAAACAAAAACAAAAACATGCTTGGCTGATTTATACTGCAGGTGAAAAACAAAGGAAATGGTGTTGTATCAGAAAATACAAACATTCTAGACAATTCAGTTGCTGGCAAGACTACACTGCGAAAACAATGACACAGAAATTCACAAGAACACAGAAGTCAACTTAACGGCCAAAGCTATGATGCTGATTTTTTCCTTACATAAGTTACATTAAAAGCTGAATTGTGTGGATAAACACAAAATGTAGGAAATCATTGAAGGCATAAAATGAAACAGGATGTAATGATCAACATGAATACACAAGTATGCACAAATAAGAAAGTAGAGTAAAAGTAGCTATGTGACAAGGATAAACTGGCCAACAATATACATGCTTAGTTTTCTAGTTGTTGTCACATCATTATAAACAACACAACGACATCTCCATTCTACTAAACTATACTTGCGGTAAACAATACCATTTCAGGCATATCGTTCATCATTGTCCTGCTGTGTCATGACATGTCACAAAGGGCTTGCAGCCTGTTCCTCTATCTTGTGCAGTCCTTTCGATATCACAGATGGAATTAAATCCTGCACCCTTTGGCTGTTCATCAATTTGTTTAGGGTTTATTTTGGATGTCCTCACTTCCCCAATCTTTTCATTTCCAATTTGAGGTCTTGCTTGGTGATTCTCTGCTCATGTCATCTCAGAATGTGTCCAATATAGTGTCTTCTTCTGTGTGTCATCTCAGAATGTGTCCAATATAGCACTTTCTTCTGTGTGTCATCTCAGAATGTGTCCAATATAGCACCTTCTTTGTGTTATCTCAGAATGTGTCCAATATAGCGCCTTCTTTATGTCATCTCAGAATGTGTCCAATATAGCGCCTTCTTCTTTATGTCATCTCAGAATGTGTCCAATATAGCGCCTTCTTCTTTGTGCCATCTCAGAATGTGTCCAATATAGCGCCTTCCTCTTTATGTCATCTCAGAATGTGTCCAATATAGCGCCTTCCTCTTTGTGTCATCTCAGAATGTGTCCAATATAGCGACTTCTTCTTTGTGCCATCTCAGAATGTGTCCAATATAGCGCCTTCTTCTTTGTGTCATCTCAGAATGTGTCCAATATAGCGCCTTCCTCTTTGTGTCATCTCAGAATGTGTCCAATATAGCGCCTTCTTGTTTGTGTCATCTCAGAATGTGTCCAATATAGCACCTTCTTTGTGTCATCTCAGAATGTGTCCAATATAGCGCTTTCTTCTTTATGTCATCTCAGAATGTGTCCAATATAGCACCTTCTTCTTTATGTCATCTCAGAATGTGTCCAATATAGCGCCTTCTTCTTTGTGTCATCTCAGAATGTGTCCAATATAGCGCCTTCTTCTTTGTGTCATCTCAGAATGTGTCCAATATAGCGCCTTCTTCTTTGTGTCATCTCAGAATGTGTCCAATATAGCGCCTTCTTCTTTGTGTCATCTCAGAATGTGTCCAATATAGCGCCTTCTTCTTTGTGTCATCTCAGAATGTGTCCAATATAGCGCCTTCTTCTTTGTGTCATCTCAGAATGTGTCCAATATAGCGCTTTCTTTTTTATCTTATAACTGTTGCTACCAGTGGTTGCCTAGATGTTTCTCTATCCCTCTTGAAATTCATCCCATTCCTGGCATACTGGGAGGATTCTGCAACACGAGGGACCCTTTTCATGCCACTATGGTGTTAGACTCATATTCAACATTTAGTTGGTGAATTGATCAACACCATAGTAGCCGCCTTTACTTCCCAGGGCATTTCATAGTAAGCCTTTTAGGCTGGGTCAACCAGGGAGGAAAGGTCACTTACAAGAGCAGGTTTAAAAGTCTATCACTAGCAGGAAAAGATTTAGCCACAATCCTACAACAGTCCTGTTGTCATATCATCATGGATACCACATCCACTTTCTTTAGGTAATAACAGTTCCAGATTCATAGCAAACGGGTCACCCCGTAGCAAACGGGTCACCCCATGGCAAACGGGTCACCCCATGGCAAATGGGTCACCCCATGGTAAACGGGTCACCCCATGGCAAACGGGTCACCCCATGGCAACGGGTCACCCCACAGCAAACGGGTCACCCCATAGCAAACGGGTCACCCCACAGCAAACGGGTCACCCCATAGCAAACGGGTCACCCCATGGCAAACGGGTCACCCCATAGCAAACGGGTCACCCCACAGCAAACAGGTCACCCCATAGCAAACAGATCACCCCATAGCAAGCGGGTCACCCCATTGTTGCTCCATGTTACCTTATAGTTGCACCGTTCCTGTGGCAACAACAACCACACTGAATGGAAACCACTGCCCCTTGTGGAAAAAACTTGACATCGACTTTCTTCCTTCAGATATTTTGTGCAACTATCCTGGCAACGCACAATATCATATCTGGCATATACCACAAATATTTTGCCAGGTCTTTTCCAAATATTTCTCAGAAAATCTTTAAGAGTGTCCTGTACTGATTTTTATGAAGTTTGTTTAATTCTAAGGGAGTTGCCGTGGCGAAGCGGCTAGACACTCGCCCCGGATTGGAAGGTCGTGGGTTCCTTCCTGGGGGAGCCGGGCTTTTTTTTTTCTTTTTTTTTTTTTTTCGAAAATGACCTTGGCTTCCAGGTCGACCCAGCCTTGAGTGGGTACTGGGTGCAGTCCTGGGAAGTAGGGACGGCTGGCGTGATGCTGACCACATCACCCATCTTGTGCCGACTGGTCTATAAAAAATATAGGTCTAGCCCTATATGCCCTAAACGCCTAAAGGCCTGGAAGAGGGTCCTTTACTTCTTTTTTTTACTTTGTTTAATTCTAAATAGAATAATTTACTTATTCTGTTTTATGCTGTGAGTAAACATCAGGCAAAAACAATTGACACAGGCAAATATCCATGTTTCTGGGAAAAACCTTGGAAGGAAAGGTGAAAGATAACTGGTCCACCCATACCATATATCCTAGCTTAAGAATTGCAAAGACCTAACATCTGCTATGAATATGGTGACTATACGTTTTCATCGTAACAGTCCCATTTTTTTAAAAGTGTGTTTGGGCCGTCCTATCGGTACATACAAAAGCACTGTGTCCTGTTTTATACAAATCTAGGAATTAACTCAAGAATAGAACACACATTTATAGTTACATCTGCTGACCTTTTTTAGATTTTATAGTTTTAGATACTTTAAATGCCTGAAATGTGTTGATGAGAATTTTTACTGTACCATTTTTTCAGTACAAATAAAGCGCATATTATCTAATTTACTTCTCAGCTACAGTAGACTGAGTTTTAATACCACAGCCAAGCGCGTAAATAACCCTTTCACCCTGATGACCTAAAAAAATAAGGGGGGGGGGGGGGGGTTGAGGAAAGGGCAGGGGTTTATACTGACATGCCTGTAATGTCCCGCTTTTTGCTCAAAATAATAGTAGGATTTCCCGAGTCAGTTCAAGATGATATAGTCACTCTAGCTTTGAGATTACCTTTACCTCCTCTTCTCCAAGCTAACTAGCCAACAGAGTTGACAAGAACACTACTAGTAAAATAAGTAAAGGACCCTTTTCCACGCCTTTTAGGCATATTGGGCATATAGGGCTAGACCTATATTTTATACAAAAATGGCACTTGGTAGGTGATGTGGTCAGCATCATGCCAGCCGCCTTTACTTCCCAGGACTGCACCTTGTACCCACTCACGGCTGGGTCAACCTGAAAGTCAAAGTAATTTCCGAAAAAATCCGGTACTCGTCACGAACCGAACCCACGACCTTCCAATCCACAGGTGAGCGTCTAGCCGCTAGACCACAGAACGGTAGTAAAACTTCACATTTGCCAAGACACATACTAGGATGTAACATACAGTTTAGGATGAAGCCTTTGTTGGCAATATTTACTTGAAAGTTAAAGTAGTTCCTCCCCAACAGGTTTCAACCCAGTGCCAAGAGCAGTAACATGAATGAAGACACACAAGGTGAACTACAGAGATAAATATTTAATCTAACAAAGGACTTTGCTATACTCAACAAGCTGTTCTCCCAGTTATATCAACGGAGATTTTTGTGAGTTATTCAATTTCTGAGAAACTGCCGCGTCTTACTAACATGACTGTTGTATAAAAAGTGTGAATACACAAACAGGTTTAAATTTCTTTTAAATTTAAAACATTCACATACTAACAATAAACAACCTAATGCATGCATGCAGGCAGGCAGGTAAAATTCTAACCATATAACAAACGCAAGAGTAAGAATGATGAAACTGTAGGAGTGAGCGCAAAAGAAGTCTTTCACTGTACCTGTGATATGACTGTCAAGGAATTGTTAAAGCTAGGAGTTGTGCCTACCTTTCTACCTTTCAAATATTTGATACTGGACAAGTACATGTTTGTTTCTGTGTGTAAACAAACGGGTCATGTGGGTAATTAATCTAAGGCTCCTGTGATGAAGTGTACAGAAAAACAATGAATCATTTTCTGTGTATTTCAGTCGAAGGTTTCCTTTCTGTGTTCCATTATTTAAAAAAAAACAAAAAACTATAAGGCTTCATTATATATTGACTTAAATTATGTCAGTGACGAGATTCAGCAATAAACTGCCGGATATACTGGTTTGTGTCCTAATGTCGCTCTCATAATGAGAAATAATCTGTGTATGTTTATTGGTCGGCTTATTGATCTTTTAACTTCATAAGAAAACTGGGGGATTGGGCAAACATCACAGCCAAGTGAGCAATACAAATACACCACCATAAAAAAATCACACGGTCTGTGCAGTGTACACAAGAAAAGTCATGCATAGCTACACCAGGTTCTCCTCCACATGTTGCTTCCCTGCTGTCCTGACACACAAACATACATACACATATGTATACGCACCACACAACTCTGCAGCAGCAGAGAGAGATGGAACTCAGCTTTGGTTTGTGTTTGCCTACAACATTACAGTCCAGACCAGAATTCAACATGCCCATTAGGGAGCCACGGTGGTGTAGTCCACGTTCAAACGGAGCTAGACTTTTTATTTTAACGACCTTGGCTTCCAGCTCGACCCAGCCTTACAATGGTACCAGGTAACATGGGAAGTAAAGGTGGCCAGTGTGATATTGACCACATCACCTGCTGAGTGCTGAGACTGGTCTATCAATTACAGGTAGCCCTATAGGCCCAAAATGCTTAAAGGCATGGAACAGAGTCCTTTATTTACTTTACTATATCTCCTTAATATCAATGGCAACAGAAAGTAGTCAGAGCTACTGGTTATCACAAACAAAACAAAAACACCTGTATATAGATCATGATAAATGTGTGTTCTATAGCACCACGACATAACAGATCTCATCAATTTTCTATTTGTTCTCAAATCAAATACAATTGCAGTATGAAAGGTGAGTGTCTGGAAGGGCTGAATGTAAATAGCGTATGTGTGCCCAATTTGTGACCCTTTGAAAATAATGTTTGTTCGTGCCTATGCTGGAAAAGCAATCATTATCATTCATGTACAACCTTGAATCTTCTTATCCTGTTACCTCAACTGTCTTATTAAATGAAAAGCAGCTGCAACCAATTTCTGTTTCCATCATTTTTTTTAAATCAACCTTCTAGGATTGAAACCCACTGACTCAAAGAGCCACTATTTGGAGCAAATCTCAGAGGCCTTGTTCAGCCATATAATACAGTTATATTGGAACAAACGAACAAACTTTATTTTTAAAAGGTTGCAAATTGGGCATGCAGGCCCGTCTTACATTCGGCCCTTCCAAACACCCATCTTTCACACTGCAGCTGTACTTTATCAATAAGCATGTATATAGATCAATTGTTCATCAGTTCAAGATACAGATACAGAAAGCAATGCGATGACCTGTATGGACAGGATAGTTTCTTGTCATCCTTCTTCACAAGCTCAATGCTCTGTCATAATTCACAACGGACAGATGCTTTTTGACCAAATGGCCATAATCTGATTGCTACAGACCCAGAAGTAGAATTGTGAGATAATACACCTTCTAGACACCCTAACCAAATGACAATGGGTACCATCAGTGTGTCATCTATTTACGGGCTGTTGAGACGGGAGACAGAGCTAATATGGGCCTGTCCTAAATGCTGTAAAGTGAATCTTTACCCGGATGCACGCTCCCAAAAATTATGGCCAAGAGAATGTGCCACCATTCACCACATCTATAATTAATGGGGTAAAATGATGAATGTCCTACAAGCAGCCCACATCTGCAAGTCACAGTAGAAACTAATAATAAATGCCCTACCAGGCCCTCTCTTAAGATTTTCAATAACAGGATGAACTAATGAATGTCCAACTACTCTCAGATACACAAGTAATGAAATGAACTGATGGAACGTCCTACTAGCTACCCACAGATGTTGAAGTGTAATGACAAAGGTCCTACAAACCAATTACAAATGTAGAAGTAACAGGATGAACTAATGAATGTAATAATATCCACTCAGATGACAGCTCAGACTTTACCCACTTCTGCAGCCAATACAGGCGCCCTAATTATAACTTCCTTGGAGGCTGAACGGAGTAGCTGGGATATACCCTAATCTGCCATCCAGACTTAGATTTTGAAATCTCAGTATGGTACAGTGATCTTTTATTTATGTGGCAGCCAAGAGGGGACAAACTGATCAATCGACGATCATGACGGCTACAGGACAACTCACCATCTGTATCCAGAAGTCTGGTGACACCCAGCTCCCTCTCAGCTATACTAAATGCTGACTCCAAGTTCTGCTTGTTGCTGTTCTGCCTCATCTGTCGGATGTCCACCAAATCTGGCCTGAGAGACACAGACAACATAGTGCAATAATCAAAATCCTGTGCTGTGTAAACAAAAGGATCATGTATTTAATCATAGAATTCTGTGGTGAAATGGTCAGTGTAACAAGAGACTAGGTGATCTTTTACTGCAGCTGATATCATGAAAAGATATCAAACCAAATGAAAAGTAGAACCAATGAGCTTCACATTATCACAAACGCTGAGTGAATGTTGCGACCAGATAGCCTTCATCAACACATACATGAACAAGAATACCCAAAATCACTTAACTGAAGTGTCTCTAAAAGAAATCACATAAATGTATGCCCAGCTGAATTTCTGACATGTCTGTAACCACAGAAAATAAATACTAGCCAGAAAATGTTGTGAATGGCAAGGGCCATAACTAAGAAATTTTAGACAAAACTGTGTTGGATGTTGAGTCCCCTGGATGAATAGGATTGGTAGGATTCATTTGACTGCAACATTATATGATGACTCTTTACTTATGCATCTGATGAGATCCAGTAATTAATATATATTAGGCCTCTGTGTGGGTTCCGGGGCCCCATTGTGAGGAAAACAAGAATAGACCCACTGCCTCCCCAAAAGCATGTCGTGAGAGTCGACTAATTGGGGAGCTTCCTTTAAAGTCGGAGTGCATCTGCCAGAGAGGCAAGGAACCAACAGTCTGTATTCAAGAGAATGAGATCTGTAAAACTGATGCACACGCAACACTCAGGTTCTGGAGCAGGACTGCAGTTCAGCAGTGGACAAGCAACCAGAACCTTCCGCCAGAGTTTACAGCTGGTGAACGCGAAGAAGAAGAATATATATTAGGCAATATATTGTCAAATATATATTGTTTTGTGTCCACACACATGGTCTCCGTGGTGAAGTGGTCAAGCCGTTTGCCTCGCTCTCTGAAGGTCATGGGTTCGTTTCATCGCTGTGCCGTTCAGTTCACGAGTGCAATTACGGAGATCCCTGGGGATTGTCGCCAGAGCTATGGAGTTCATGCTTTGTGCAATGCTCTCGACAGGCAGCTAGTTAATCTGCGGGGGGAAGACTGAGCCATATGGGAATCAAACCTGGGGCAATTAATTTCAACTTTAACTTGTATGTATGTATATATGTATGACAGTTTTATTCACAGACACAGTAACATAATAAATAATTGATCAGGTTTCATTAAACTAAGGTGTCCAAACACTTTCTAGGTTGTCTTCCTGTAAATCTGATAGAGGATGTCATATGTCTATTATTTCTTGACCTCAAAGACAGTAATGTGTTCAGTCTAGGATTCATTCCCAGGGCAGGAAGTCAGTCCTGTTGGTGTCAGTCTTTGCCAGGAAAGCCCACACTATATTGATTATTTCAGCACTGTTTTGCATCTTTCTATGTGTAGTGTTGATGTAATGATGAATGTTTTACCACTTGTTCTGCACACTGGGTTTCCTTCACTCAGCCATGTCCATCTGCATACATCCAGGTGAGTGATATGAAGCTAGACTTCCTAATATTGTCTACCCTTTTACAGCAAAGATTTTGGAATGCGACAGTTAAAAAGTCATGACATTTCTTATTCTTGTTCTTCACTATGAACTCCGGCAGAAAGTTCTGGTTGCTGATTGACTTTTGGAAAGTAGTCTTGTTTGAAAACTTGAGTTTTGGAAGTACATTCGTTTAACAGTTCTGGCTTATTTTTATATAGACTGTTGGTTTCATGGCTGTCAAGCAGATGTCCTGCGAGTTTGAAAGAAATCCCCTAAATAATCAACTCTTACAATATGCTTATTATTGAGGCAGCAGTTCTATCCCCCCCCCCCCCCCCCCCCCCCCCCTCCTTATATATTAAGGCCCAGGAAACTACAGGAGATCTGACTTTACACACACTGTTTTTATCTCACTAATGGAGCCCGGCTCGCGAGCGCAGCTGGTTTAACCTGACTTTGCGGCAACCGGGTGACGAACTCCTCGTGGTCCGGGTTCACTCCCTGGGGTTGGCAGAAAAGCTACATTTCTCCCAGATTTACGGTACCTATCATGGAAACAAGGCCGAAGGCTTGCAATAACCATAGCACCAAGCCAAAGGGTTAAACAACTCATGGTTTCTGGATACTCTAAATAAAAATCCCTCTGATGGGACATGACGACAACAGGCTGGACTAGAACATCCACAGACAACATACCTGTTCCTGTGTAGAATGGACAGAAAAGCCCTGCCATCTCTCCACGATGAGGAGAAGTCCCGAATCTTGACTCCTGGGTAGCCATCTGTGGTCCTGCGACTCCACAGCAGCAGGGCCTCCTTAGCTGTGATGTCCTCTTGGCCTGGCACCACAACATCCGAAATCTGCCAACAGAAAATCATATCACTAGAAACAGTGCCATCTCCTCACTTTCTGTCCCCACCATCATGGTTCCAATTATAACCAGCTGTTTCTTTCCCCTTACACCCTCAATGTTTGAGACAACAACACTGTTATCTGACGCAATATGCCGGGCCTCTTTGCCTTACAACCAAATTCCGTTTTGTCAAACTGGTCGTAAGACGAATTTATATGTTTCAGCTAGGGCTGTACTGAATATTCACTTTGTATTTGCTTTGGGGCCGAATAGTGGACCGAATAACTTTTCGGTATTTGGCCGAATACTTGCGGTCGGGCCAAATATGAATAGTGGTTACCTTACACCCGTTTCTGCATACACTTCGATGAATGAAATAACTCTCTCATTAACACAATAGTTGCTGTTGCCTAAGTCTGTCGTAGCAGGGGAAACAGCGACCCGGTTGCGTGGTACAGCAGCTGGCAAAGTCTCTGCCTGCTGACTCAACCGAGGCATTACAGCAGAGGTTCTCAATCTGGGTGCATATGCTAGGGGTGCCGCGACGAAAATCAAGAAAAGTCAGCTATAAATTGTGACATTATTAAAGAAGACATGAAGATAGTTGAAAATTAAAATTAAAATTGTCTTTCCTCGCCACTGTCGAAAAGAGGACAGGTGACATGCAAAAACTGCATTTTATAAAATGAAGAACATCTTATGCAAATATATCTTTATCATTGAAGGTTAGAAAAAGAAAATCGTATGCAAATATATCTTTATCATTGAAGGTTAGAAAAAGAATTCTTGCTTGGTACATACATCCGGTTTTAACATATGGTTGTGAGTCCTGGACAATCGGTAGGTAGGCCAAACAATGTCTTGAGGCCTCAGAGATGTAGTTTTACAGAAGAATGCTTAGAATACCTTGGACAGCCAAAAAGATCAACCAAGAGGTTTTAAAAGAGGCGGGAGCCTGAAGACAACTAATCACAGACATCAGAAGGAGACAGTCATCATTTTTCGGCCATGTTGTAAGAAGAGGGGAAATGGAACATGTGGTGACCACTGGAAAGATATGTGGAAGGAGCGATAGAGGAAGCCAACAAGAGAAGATTTTTCACAGTCTTGTTGCATGGCATGGAGGTGTGTCAGCACACGAACTAATACATGCTGCAGGAGATCGCAGATTGTGGCGAAGCAAAAAAAAAATCGCCCACGCCAGTCGGCAAGGCACCTGATGATTATGATGATGATACACTATTCGTATTCGTAGGCGGCCGAATAGTTGGTCCCGCTATTCGTATTCGGCCGAATAGTGAAAATCACTATTCGGTAAAGCCCAAGTTTCAACACTATTTTTTCCCCTTAATTCAAACTGCGACTGCAGATAGTCTGCCATACGTGGTAGGGTCAAACATACTCGGATGTCTGGGCATCAGTTCCTCGAATGTTTTCACCCTACCAACGTAGTTATCTTTCTTTAAAATGAATTCAAGAGAAATTTGACTAAAAAGCTCAACAAAATGGGAAAGAGGAAAACGTGCACAAAACAACACAACGTGGTCGTTTGTGGTCGTTACGTGCGGATGGTTGTTGGTGGTACAAGGCAAGGAAAAGGGTGTAGTTAGAATCCTTTCCCTTCTACCCTGGAGTACTGATGAACATATGATTTTTTTGTCTAGTATATTATTTCACTGCTACCCCCGCATACAGGGCGCCGTCTTGGTGTACGGCTAGATGCTAGCCTGATGATCGGAAGGGCACGGGTTCAGCTCCCCTGCGAAGCTTTACTTTTTTTTTATGACCTTGGCCTTCAGGTCGACTCAGCTTTAAATGGGTAAGTAAAGGCGGATGTTGACCACATCACCTCTAAGTGGCCGACGGGGCTATAATATATATTGCCAGCCATATATACCCAATACGCCTGAAGGCGAGGACAAAAGTTCTTTCTGCTACATCTTGTACACGATGTTGCTATGTTGCAGTAAACACTGTCTTATTTTAATTTCCTTCTGTTTTTCCGGTCTCCGCCACACAGATCACAGTGATAACCCGAGAGCAGTGGTTCCCAAACTGTGCGCCGCGGCGCCCCGGGTAGCCGCGACCTCTTCACAGGTGCGCCGCGAAATATTCGAAGACACGCAAGTTGTTTGTTTTTTTTTAAATCTATTATATTCGAATAGTCTACTTTTACTTAGGTTAGGGCGCCGTGGAAAAAAATGTAATTGAGAAAAGGAGCTGCAATTAGTTACAGTTTGGGAAACACTGGCCTAGAGCCAAACTGCGCCACTGTCCAGAAATCACGTCGCTGTGTCTAGTACTCAAACGTGGTATCACAAACATGGTTCGTGCTTGAATGATAGGGGCAACGATGACAAACAAGAGGTGAAACTAATGGGTACTACAGTGAAGTCAGTCACAGCCGTAGCAAATGTAACTAGTCATTACAATGGAGCATGCTAATCAGACGCAGATTGAATACTAATATTTTTCCTGGTACCACACGTCGACAGCAACAGAAATAACTCGAAATGGGGATGAAACACGATTGAGCAGCCTGGAGAAAGACAAATGGCCACCACCACCACCATCATTATCATCGTCGTCATCATCATCATCATGACCATCTCGTTGAAACTGCCACCAAGTTGGCCAGTAATGACTATATTTCATGTCAAATTAGCCAGTTATTGCCAAATGGTATACAGAATTAGCCAACTGTCAGTAAATTCACTACTAAGCCAGTCAGCTGTCAGTAAGTTGTGAAATCTAACACAGATATACCAGTAACAATTAAGTTGCACGTTTAAAACGTCCGCTACTCCGTGTCGGTTACGGGAACATTATGTCCCCCCCCCCCCCCCCCCCTTTTTTTTCTGTGTGTGTGTGTGTGACAGTGAGTTAGAGAGTGTGTTTGTCAGAGACCTAATCTACACTACTTATTTTATCTGGCTCGCTAGGTAGGCCAACTGACAGACTCAACCACCCAGACACACTTAAGACGACACTCCTGCTGAGTACAACCATAATCTTTAATGTACAACAAACATTAGACATACAAACACTTCAACTGGGCTAAGCAGCTCCCATCCGAAACTGCCTTGGCGATGACAGCTTTACACTCACTAATCACCCCAGGCCAGCTCCCATGGATCCAGGGGAGCACGACTCTTAGCTAGCAGTGTCTCCGTGCCAATCAATCCGCCGTCTATTGCCCAACGGGACTTCAGCGATACACGGAAGGTGTATGGCCTAAGCGTGCCCGGGCAGTGTTATCGCCATTACAAGGCGCGTCACCTCGATTAACTGCTCAAACAAATACTGCATGGAATGTCTACTACACAAAGAACCTTAACTCTCTATACTATCTAGACGAAACATTAAATACAAATACAGCCTATCATAGACACTAAATACGAATATTCTATTTCAACCTAACCGTCGCTACCCTACCGTTACCTCGTCGTAATGTTTTCGTCCTGTCTCTCTATGTCGACCAGCACACAACCGTCCTACCCAACTGTCCGCACACAACTAACCTCAAACCCGCTTGGACAAAGCCTTTTGTATTTTCGCCGAGTTCATGGCTCAATCCGCAGCACTCGGTGTCAGCTGAGTGAATTCGACCTGGCCTCTAAACTGGGCACGGCTTATTGCGTGGACGAGCTGTCCGTTCACATACTGAGTTGTACTGAAGGTCAACTTGTACAAACGTGATGATTCACTATAGGACATCTGTTGTGCTTCCCATTACCGAACTGGCCTCTGACAGTGTTTGTGTGTGAGATGAGCAGGGAACTCATTGCTGTCTCTAACAAACAGGTCGTAAAACGCCTCTATTTAGAAATGTGCTGAAATCGGATATGTTGGCCCGAAAAGCACATGTATTGTAGAATAGATGTAAACCACTACACCACGTACTAGCCGCCCTTTTTAGGGTGAACGCGGAGCAGGGGGAGGAAGAAGAAGAAAAAGAAGAAGAACAAGAAGAAGAAGAAGAAGAAGAAGAAGAAGAAGAAGAAGAAGAAGAAGAAGAAGAAGAAGAAGAAGAAGAAGAAGAAGATGGCGACGATGATGTTTTCCCTAAAGTCAGTCACATTTTTAATAGCGAGAGGAAAAAAAAAAATCACACACGATATAAGTAACTAGGTTTGAGAACTCTGGCGCACATAACCCGAGTGCCCAACACATAACAAAACAGTTCTTGACTTTCAGATTCGCAATCAGAGGAACCAGTCATCTTATCGGCGACCTGGAGTCACACGGTGCTGTTAGTGAACCGTTCTACACACAGCAGCAGAGACAGGAGAGAAAACTGCCACAGGACCAGGCTTCTGGCAGCTACTTAAATGATATGACTGGCAGTGGGGCATTCCACAGATGTATTACTGTGTGCACACAGATAAGTCGTACAAGTTGCGCTACCGCTACGGGGATTTTACGTTTAGAGCAGTCTGTGGTGGGTCGCAGTCAATGTCAGAGTGCAAAGGTGAAGGGCGATTAAATAGGTCAGAGAGAAAGCAAGAAGGGGGGGGGGGGGGTGAGATGGGGAAGGCTGAATGGATGAATGTAAGGACACAGGGATGTTGACAGATATGACAAAAATAACGAAGAAATACTACTTATGTATACACACGTGTGTGTGTGCGCGCGCGCGCGCAAGACAGACAGTGAGATATAAGTACATATATAACCTTCAACAGAAATATGAATATATGAACAAGCTGACAGAGGATAGATAATCGCGTATACAGACAACTGGAGGCAAGGTAAGTGAATAAGTAGGTAATCATTGACGTCAGGGGCCGAAAGTTCCAAAAATGAAGTTTATCACGATCGTTACGGGTCAGAGGTCTGAGACCAAGCATAGAAAGATCATCAGTTCAAGACACCTTGCTATGATCTGTGGACCATTTGCTAGGCCTTCGCGGGCCAGATGTGACCCGCGTGCCGCCAGTTGAATAGCCCCGATTTAGGTGATAAAAGCGGCTCTGTGGCTCGGTTGGAGATTAGGTGAATACCGTTATCAATTTCATGATCATCGAGTAAGAATTATTGTCCGTGCCCAGCGATGGACGGCTAGAAAAATCGTGGTTTTCGAACAACTGTACGAGAGTCGCACCGTGGAAGACACGAGTATCTTACCACGTGATGTTCCCAAAGACAACAGAGATACACAGTAGCCAACCTCCACTGCGGAGACGGCACAGATCTGTCTTCTCTTTAAAGAGAAAAGGCAGGTCAAACCTGTTGACCAACGGGCAGTGGGTACAAGTGTGCAGCTATCAGTGTAGCCAGCATGTATGATATGTTTACAAGGGTTGTTACTTGTAGCAAGTAGGTGCAGTAACAACATATGTAAGGTAAGCAGTAAGATCAAAGGAAACCGATGTATTCATTACTGACTGACTGACTTTGTACCCCACCAGGACATGGCACAAGCGATAAACACCCGATGACACAATGTGCCACCATGTGGGTGAAGATAACCCGTGGAGAGGTCCCAGAAACCGCGTTCAGCCAGGCTATATTGCGGCCCCTGGCAAGAGCCAGAGTAGGGTCAAAAAACGAAAAATTCCATCCTAAAAATGAAGGGAAATAGATAACATATTTATTACTCAGGTATACAGATATTTAAAGGGAAAATGGGGGGGGGGGGGGGGGCGCCTTCAACTGAATACCTTAAAAGTGTGATAAAAAGTACAATAACCATGCCACAGTCTTGTAACCTGTCAATGCTGCTGTTGTTAAGGATGTCAGGAGTGTGAAGCACGCGACATCACGGTGCAGACGAACATGGTGGTGACGTATCAATGAAAGTTTTAAGATGACCTCTCCATTTTTGACATGCACTAAATAAGGCAGACAGGCAATGCAGGAAAATAAGCGAATTGTCCATCTCATCCCCCCCCCCCCCCGATACCCCAGCAGCACCTCTAACAATAAAACAAGCACAGGACACACGTAGTGTACACACCTGGATTTGGGAAGCGTTCAGTGCTGCCTTACTATTGTAGACACCCTTCTCGGGAACGTCAGTCTTCTTGCGTTTGTCTTTCTTTTTTTTCTTTTTCGGGGAACAGCAGCGAAACATGGTGACAGTGTGCCGTGACCAGCCTTTCCAGGGGGCACTGGTGGCACCACTACTGGCATATCGACCCCCTCATTTGAGACATCAAATCAGTCTTCTTATGTGTGTGTCACAGCTTTAAGGGGTCGACCAAACGCCAAGCCAAAGAGACACGGAACGAACACTAAACACTAATTTTTGGTTTCTAAAGAAACACTGTCATAATACATGCAAATATTTACAAGTGCCCATTTATCTCCTACTGGTTTACTGCAGGCACGGTGCATGAAATCCGTTTACTCCGTTGAGGATACTGTGAATATGGAAATCATGCATGCTAGAAAGCAAATCTTTATTGTACTGGGGAAGGAGGGAATGTCAGATTAGGTTATGTTAAAGTTGAAAAGATTCACCCCACTGCTTCGAATTACCCCATATGGCCCAGCATATCTCTCGCGCTCTCTCTCTCTCTCTCTCTCTCTCTCTCTCTCTCTCTCTCTCTCTCTCTCTATCTCTCTCTCTCTGCAGAACAGCTAGCCACCTACCGAAAGTCTAGCACAAAGCACGAACAATGTTGTTCCAAAGACGACCCTCAAGTATCTCCATAAAAAAAAACGCTCTCCTAAACTGAATGACGCCTCCATGAGAAAGGAACCCACGACCACCGGACAGATGGTTTGACCACTTGGCCAAAGAGACCCGCCTAGGGTTAAGCCTTTCTAAATATGAAAGTATGTCTGGCAGAAATGTGTTCGGTATCTTCTACTCCATGTGCTACCGTCCACGGAGTTAACGGGCACAACGTGCATGTCGATGATCTTAAAGCTTGACGCTCTTGACGTCATACATCTGCCACCCACAGAAGTTACACCATCCGTTTCCTTATTCTGCGGACATCCAGTCGACACCGAGAGACGAGACAAACCAGACCTGTTTGAGTATCTGCAGATATAAATCCTAGTCCAATAGCTCGGCAAAGGCCAGTGCTGTTGTCGATTCCCGCTACGACAAAGAAGCAAAACAGCAGACGTCAGGGATCTGACAGTCAATTTCACTTGTTTTCAGCCACACGCCACGGCAGGTTAATGTATCGCAGTAAATCTACACTGTCAAGGACATGCCAGATCCTTGTTTGTGACAAATGATATTCTTGGCCGAGCTTTCAAAGCACGAACATAGTGCCTCTGTTCTTACTTCTACCGGGCTGCCTGACCATCCTGAGATTACAAAATATTTGAATCTGAATGTCAAGCCAACAGAGAAAATCGTAGATAAATCGTTCAACCTTAAAAGAATGTATTATCGAGGAAGTCCTGTGCGGGTAAGAAGTAACTAAACATGTACATTAGGAGTGTGAAAGTTAAAGTCGAGAGGATCCACTTGATTGCACCTGGTTTTATCCCATAAGGATCAGTCTCTCCTCCACAAAACAGCTAGCTGTCTACCGAGAGCATCCCACACAGCACGAACTAAGTATCTCCGGCGACAATCCATGGGAATCTCTGTAATAAACTGCACTCATGAAATGAACGGTGCAACCTAGAAACTAACCCACGGCCTTCAGAGCGCGAGGCAAACGGCTTGATCACTTGGGGAGCCAAGTGACCGGCAAGCTTCTCTGCCGACACAACAGCCCTTGCCTTGACCGCCTGTGTTTCACCACTGATGCCGTGTAGGTAGGGTCTTCTAGTTGCAGGCAGTAGGGCCGCATGGCTAGTGCCGTCACCTCGTACTAAGTGAGGAGGTTAGGATTTCATTTGTGCCCCAAAAGACACCCCCACCCCACCTTACCAAGAATTCGAACCCAGACCTGCCATTAACGTCTATATTTACCACTAGTGTATGTGTGTGAGTGTGTGTGTGTGTGTGTGTGTGTGGGGGGGGGGGCGCTCTTGAGCCTGAGGATTTACGGCCCGCATCGCTAACGCAGTCTCCAAGGATGGTGCAGGTTGGGACTTTTACGTTTATTTTTGCTTCCGAGAGTAAATATTTCCGCCATCTTACCGTATAGTCGAACCTGGGTCTTTCGAATATGAACAAAGCTCTAATTGTTCGGGGTGCCGATGGGGCTGTATAAATATGGAGCTAGCATCATATATCTTTTATATACGCTTCATGGTGTTGAACAACGTACGGATCATTTCAATACTGATATTTTGCTGCAGAATTCACATTAACATTTTAAAGAAATCCCACTCTCGCATACACTCAAAATAATTCACCAAAATTCCTAGATCTTATACAGAATTCACTGAAAACAATTCGTGCATCCCTAGCTCAGCCGCAGAATTCACTTAAAATATTTCACACATCCCTATTTCCGCTACACAATTCACATTTTAAAGACATACTACCGTAGGCTTCATTTTAAAATATATATATCCCCGCTAAATAACTCGAGGAATGTATTTTATAAATGCATAGTTCCACCACAGAATTCAAACACATGCCAACAGTTTAACAAACTGGCATAACCGAAACAATCAAACAGTACACATCCAAACGAAAACGAGGCTGTCAGACTGTAACGATTACACTATCAGTACACTAGAGATTACAGTACAGGTCACTTCCTCAACGACCTTGCCCACGAGGACGCAAACAAGAGGGCACAAGAAGCCGCTAGTCCGCACCGACTGTCACAATGCGGGTATCCAGTGTCCCCCGACAAGGGGTGATATAAACGTAAGCTAAGGTCGTTGTTACAGCGCTTCCCAAACTGGGCGGAATGCTGGGTGGAATTGCAGTATTATTCTTCAACATTCGCCGGCTGTGAACTATTGCGCAGTCTTGGTGGTTCATCCATGTCTGGACTTTGGTCTTCTTTCAGGATCTGTATGTTGCGTGCATATCCGTTTACAGGTCTGACATTTGTTTGCAGACTGTCTGTTCCTCACGTCTCATGCAAATGCATCATATCCTCTCTGAGAGTCAGTCGCAAACAACCCCCAGAATGTGTTGGCTGTTTAACATTTTTACTAGGCAATTTTACGTTCTGTAGTTTGCCATTGCTTGTTGAGCTGTTACCAAAACCAATGAAGACTAGTCTTCAATCAAATCATCTTCAACTTATTGCAACGTAAGTATATTAGGAATATGCAACTGCTTTCACGACCCCTTGGCTGCAGACGCCGAATGAACAGAAGTAAAAACATGAGATAACAAAATCATGTGGTAAACTTGACAAACACACAATCCCGATAACAACCTTTCTAAGTACACAAAAACAAAACATAATGATACGACTTCCTTAAAAACAACAGACAAAAGACACTGAACTTTAAAGCTAAAAGATGAGACACATGGACAGATAACGTTTGCAAAGCGGCAAAGAAGACGCCCAGCAGTTGAACTATAGGATACAGGTTTGAGGGGAAGATCTGTCGACAAATGCTCAAGATCTATTGAAAAGACGCAGACAGCCCACGGAGAATCGCATTGCTGTGCACAAACATCGTACAAGGAGCACGGATCCGCCAATGTTTATACACAATCACATACACTTGATAATAAACACTGTTGTGGGTCTTCCGAATATACAACACAAAGGGGTTCTTTTCTTCTATTTCACCTCCTCTCGGGGACTCCGATAGCTTGTAGGAAATTCCCGGAAAAGTCCTATACTATGGGGGGTGGGGGATGTTTAGGGTTATGGTCTTCCATACACACCCTTACATCCTTACATTACTGGCCTTTCCCGGGTCTTCCCTACGAATTCTCTGAGCGGCCAAGATAGTGTGAAATAAAATTTAAAAAAACCATAAAGAGTATTCCACAGTACGGTAGGCAAATTCAACAAGCCTAGTAAGGGTCGATTTTATACGTATACACATTGCTGGAATTAGTTATACATTGCAATATTTTTCTTCGCCCTAATTGCAGTTGTCTTTTAATATATTTTAAAGCAATTTTCTTTTATACGGCGATTTAGGGGATTAAATTATTTAATGTATGTGTTTTAGCTAACACATTCTTAATTATTTCGTTTACTAAAAATAAAAATATTTTCATTATGTATATATAATTTAAAAGCGTATTTATTGTCAGGTTTTCTGAGATAAAGTTGGTTGTGTATCCTTTACAGGACATTGCAGAACCAACCACAGCATTGTTTTGGCTGTTGTGGTTTCTCAAGGCAAATTTACGCCCAGTAGTTTGCCAGTTCCTTCTGGGCGGTCGGCTTCTCGATACCATTGTCGAAACCGACGCAAGGCACAAGGCCCACATCTGGAATCGAACCCAACACCCCGGCATTACGAAGCGCGTTTGCAACGCCTAAGCCACAGACGCCGACTTTCTGATATAAGCCGGTGTAACTAAAAACAGTAGGGGCCTCAGAGCTTTATATAACTTAGAACTCCATCAAGTCTAATTCCAGCCCTGGGTATATGAGAATTACACATGTTATCGTTATTCTACTGTGGGTGTGTTTCTAACTTAATTTAAGTAAAAATAACAAATTAAAAACAAATTGTATTATGGCAAAGTGACTGTTTGAGTTGCAGGTTGAGAATCCCTGAGCTAAATGTGAGGCGGGAAAGTTTGACAGGCGGCATATGTAGACTGCACTGGAACAGCGCCGGATATGTACCAGGAGCTGACAATGGTGATGTACTTGTCTATGGCGATACCCGACCGGTAAGGTAACTAACTCTGGCGCTTGAACGTCTCCACTGTGAACATTTAGCTCAACAATGACAGAAAGTTGATGGGGAAAAGGCTATGAATGTTTGTGAAATACACAATCAACAAATCAAGGTGTGAATCGTTCTCTTTTATCTGTGAAAAGACGCGGGGGTCAAAGACTTTACCTGTAGCCTTTGAAGTAGGTGTCTGATAAAGAAAGTCATTTTAAGAAATAGCTGTGGTTTATTAAAAACCTTTTAACTTGTCACGACCAAGAGGTCAGTTTTCTGGGACGATACGGTGTGATCCAGGTACTTGTAGAAACTGTTGCCTGAAGATCTGACATCCGAGCTCGTGATAAGGCAGCAGCTAAAACTCTCGCAACCGTGAGAAAAGAAACACCTGCAGACGGGGAACACACACAACACTGTCAACCCCCATGAGTTACAAAACAGCTGACGGTTGTAGGGGTCGCCCCAATAAGTACTGAATACGGACACATACCATTAGAGTACAAGTCCCGGGCTTAAATGTCACTAGACTACTAGACCTGGCTAGAATACTGGGGATTTTATAACCGGTGCACGTATGTGAAATAGGACTAACAGCATAATCCGTGTGGCTGCTGTATCTCGAGAGATCGAGATCGAGATCGAGAGAGATCGAGAGAGATCGAGAGAGAGAGAGAGAGAGAGATCGAGAGATCGAGAGATCGAGAGATCGAGAGAGAGAGAGAGAGAGAGAGAGAGAGAGAGAGAGAGAGAGAGAGAGAGAGAGAGAGAGAGAGAGAGTGACAGAGATTTTATTTAAAATAAAAAAAATAAAAAAAACACACACAGAGACCAAACGGGAGAAAAGTCTGGCTGGACAGAGATTAAAACTAAAACAATCACAGAACTACTAACAAAAAGAACGAAAGTAAAAAATGATAGGGGGTGGTGGGCGTGCGCTAATAAAACAGGTATAATAAGGCGGGTAAAGTAAAAATCCGAAGTACAACCAGCAAAAACAACAGAATCAGCACAATAACCGGTGGCATCCATGCACCAACCAAGGACGGCTAGGCGGACCAACACGCCACAAAAAGATAGAAACGAAAACCGCCCATAAAAAACGGACTCAACTATAAGGAAGACCCTCAGGTTACTTTGAAGAGTCCCAGTTTTTCATTTTTTTTTTTTCAACATCAAGTCAAATCCGAAGCTGAACGGAGAAGAAAGATGAGTATTAGTAAAAGAAGGAGGAAGAGTAGAAGGAGGAATGGGTGGGGGGGGGGGGGGGGAAGAAGAAGAAGAAAAAGCAGCAGAAGAAGAAGAAAAAGCAGCAGCATCAGCAGAAGAAGAAGAAGAAAAAGCAGAACAAGAAGAAAAGAAAGAAGAAGAAGAAGAAGAAGAAGAAGAGAAGAAGAAGAAGAAGAAGAAGAAGAAGAAGAAGAAGAAAGAAGAAGAAGAAGAAGAAGAAGAAGAAGAGAAGAAGAAGAAGAAGAAGAAGAAGAAGAAGAAGAAGAAGAAGAAGAAGAAAGAAGAAGAAGAAGAAGAAGAAGAAGAAGAAGAAGAAGAAGAAGAAGAAGAAGAAGAAGAAGAAGAAGAAGAAGAAGAAGAAGAAGAAGAAGAAGAAGAAGAAGAAGAAGAAGAAGAAGAAGAAGAAGAAGAAGAAGAAGAAGAAGAAGAAGAAGAAGAAGAAGAAGAAGAAGAAGAAGAAAAAGAAAAAGAAGAAGAAGAAGAAGAAGAAGGAGGAGGAGGAGGAGAGACAGTATAAAACACCAAGTAGCTTGTTAAAGGAACCAATAACACGCCAAGCGCAACCCAACCTCCAGTTGGCAATCCCGTAAAATGCCAAATGGCAACATAATTTCCCTTGAGACCGGCTGGTATACATCAAACATCCCAAGGATATACTGGGGAAACAACAAGCTGACTGGCGTCAACAAAACTACAGAGATACACCTGCGCTGTAACGTTTGACAAACCACGGACACTGGTGGCCTGTGTTAATCATCATCATTACCATCAAGTGTCTTGCCGACTGGCGTGGGCGATCATGCCTCTCCATAATCCACGATCTCCTGCAGCATGTATCAGTTCGTGTGCCGACACACCTACATGCCATGCAACAAGACTGTCAAGAATCTTCTCTCGTTGTCTTCCTCTATCCCTCCTTCCACAGATCTTTCCAGTTGTCACAACATGTTCTATTTTCCCTCTTCTGATAACATGGCCGAAAAATGATGACTGTCTCCTTCTGATGTCTGTGATAAGTTGTCTTCGGGCTCCCGCCTCTTTCAAAACCTCTTGGTTGCTCTTTTTGGCTGTCCAAGGTATTCTAAGCATTCTTCTGTAAAACCACATCTCTGAGGCCTCAAGAAATTGTTTGGCCTGCCTACCGATTGTCCAGGATTCACAGTCATATGTTAAAACTGGATGTATGTAGCAAGCAAGAATTCTTTTTCTAACCTTCAAAGACAAAGATATATTGCACAAAATGTTCTTCATTTTATAAAATGCAGTTTTTGCCTGTCCTTTTCTGTTTCTTATCTCAGTAATGCATCTCCCATCAACTATCACCACATGAATTCTGATATCGTCAACAGGTTGCGCCATTATTTGTCACACAGGGCTCCCAGTCTTGTCCTTCATTCTTTTCTATACTGGACAAACCTCCCAGAGGTGAACTCAGCCCAGCACATTTGGGGCTCCGTCTTCAACGATCGCTTGAAGATTTCTCTAGAAAATGCTCATCGATTTACAGTAGGAACAATAGTAAAGGTTATCTTCAACTGTAAATGTTTCCCTTGTGGATGCCCCATTGTGAGGAAAACAACAACAGACCCACTGCCTCCCATTCGCATAGACCAATCCGCACTCGATGAGTCATGTGGTCAGCATCACGCCAACCGCCTTTACTTCCCACGACTAAACCTGGTGTTCATTTAAGGCTGGGATGACCTGGGAGCTAAAGTCTTATTTGGAAAAAAAAAGGAAAAAATCCAGCTCTAGACGGATTTGAATCCACGACTTCGGATCCACAGGTGAGCGCCTAGCCGACACAACTAGACGGCTGCCTCTATTGACTTGCAAAAACAAAGTGCCACTACTGCAGTTTAGGCTGGGGTGTCTTTGAACCTGACGGCTAGTGCTGTCGCAACACACTGCAGATCAGAGTTATATTTTTTTACACACGACAGAACACAAAATGCACACCCTTCCGAGAATTCGAATCTGGGTCTTCCGCAGGAGAGCCCAGGGTTTTAACTGTCCGGCCAGCCGCGCCTCCTTCTACTTGTATCCAATGATAATTTCGTCCGGTGTATATCAGCCTCCACGCCCGCCCCCGCTCTCCAGTCTCTGATATCAGCAGCTTGCATACCTCGAATCTCATAGAATCTGTCCAGTCCTATGGGATCTGGAAGCGTCAACACTGGGAGCTCCCCGTTGAGTACTGTGATAAAACATACGTCAGTCGAATCCAGTCCATTTCTCTATGATTGTAATAGCGGGTTGCTTTCATTACACATAGGTATTTAATCACTTCAAGACAGCCTTCGAGAAATAAATATCAACTCATACAAGGCATACGACAGAATAAAAAGATCCTCCTCTTAACCCCCCCCCCCACACACACACACACACACACCTGAAGGGGGATAAAGAATAGGAGAAAGGAGGAGGAGGAGATTTCCTACCATGTTTTTCTTCTCCCCTCAAACGTCTTATCTCTTTCTCTCTCTCTCTCTCTCTCTCTCTCTCTCTCTCTCTCTCTCTCTCTCTCTCTCTCTCCTGTTTCAAGAGTACATACCTTTTTTACATACTATCTTCTGTCCTTTAATGCCACAATTTACCTTTAATTATGCCTGCTTCCCCTCCCCCCCCCCTTGCAGTGTCTTTTTGCCCCCACCGCCCCCTCTCTCTCCCTCTCTCTCTCTCTCTCTCTCTCTCTCTCTCTCTCTCTCTCTCTCTCTCAAGGTTACTCGCAATGTCACAACGACCCATGTTCAGGTGCCTATTTAAGATGCGGCATGAGAGATACCAGTCCTGGAGGTAAGATTAGTTTCCAAGGGTAATTTTTTACTGTTTACAATAACAAAAATAAACCCGTTAGACAGAAATCATTCTCAGTTGCAAAGCCGCGTGAATTCTAAGGTAGAAACTGTACAATTAGTAGGAGGTATTTCTTAGCAGGGATGTTGAGTAGCTTAGGCCAATGTTCTTCAACCTGCGAGCTGCGAAAAAGTCCCTGAGGGCTGCCAAAAAATTATGCCTAATCATGGTAGAGTAAGTGGCTTTTTTCTTTCAGTCTGTAGGAGTAACACCTAAAGGATTTCCTTTATTTGATAAAATGACTACAAGCAAACGAAGAAATCGAATGGATGTTACTGCAGCGCTTCATATATCAGAAACAAGGCTCTAGCTAGATACACGGATACAAATGTTAAGTCCCTAAGCAGCAGCAGGTGCATTACCTGAACACTGTAATTCTGTAACGTCGGATTCAACAAATAAACTGCTATCTACACTGGTGTTGTGGTTAGCTGTCAGGCGGGTCGCGAAAATATGTCTACTATTTAAGTGGGCCGGGGATGTGGGATAAAAACAAAGTTGAAGAACATTGGCTCAAGGAGTTCTTATTTTGTCCACAGCTACACCTTCCCAGCCGTCATGGACTACAGGTTACTTCATTTCCTTAGGGTGCCTACATATATCGGCTGAATGGGGTATCGAGAATATGTACCTGTGTGATTCTCATCCTGGAGATGTTAATTCTACAGACTGGAGTCCTAGAGGGGAACAACCTTGGAAAACATACTGTGTCTATAATGAAGTACTAGTGGTATCAGCTAATGAACATGAACACATCGTTATAGAGATGAACAATACACGGGTATTTGTAAAGTTATTATTATACTTTGTCAGGTAAACTAAATTTGAAAAACCAAGTACATGACATCATCAGAAAATGTGCTCCACAGTCAATCGTGAAGCACTATACAGTGAATGGCTATCGTCTGCTTGAGTAATTCTTTGCACTCAAAACACAATAGGATATCAACGGAAGAAAGAATTCTTTTGGTCTGAATCAATCGGATGATCATTCAAGAAATAACGATAGACACGCTACAGAAAATTTCTGACAATATAAAGAGCCGTGTACAGTCAGGTCTTGAAGCCCATTGTTGACATTTCCAACACCTGTTATAGTAAATATTTCGTTGGCACTTTCCACCTGATCTGATCATCTTCATCGCACAACCGACATGACCATCAGTGCTATGATCTTCTCCTTAGTGTGTCTCCAAGTGTTTTTAGGTTAACAACTCCCATTCTGTACTGGCCGATGACATGAAGGGTGGCTCCGGCATGGTTTCCTGTCTCGCAGCTCCAATTTGTACACCCAGGGTGTGCAGTCTATTCAGTGAAAAATCTTTTTCCACGAAAGTGAAAGCCTCACAGCGTTTAGTCTCTCATATGGCATTGATGATGTCTCTCCTCTCCATAGAGGGCCCATTCCTGATGGTCGCACTGCCAAAGAGAGCGTCTGATCTCTCACAACAGCAAGACCTGGGACAAAGAAATGAAGGTGATTTTGCGAAACGCTGCGTGCTGTATCAGATGCAGCCACTGATTGCGTGTGTCCCCCGCCTTGATCTTCTGTGGCGTGCTCATTGTATCGCTGAGCAAACATGCAGGGGGAACTTTTGAGTTTTCAGCTCAGAATGCTCCATATCAGCTCAGAATGCTCCATAATCTTGGTAATGATAGTTTCAGCTTCACGGCAAACGGTTCACCCCATAGTTGCTCCGCTCCTGTGCCAACGAAAAACACACAGAATGTTCATCGCAGTCTCTTCTGGAAAGATTAACAGACTGCTGTCTCAGTAATGCACTAGCATACAAACGCATTAAAAGCATACGGTAGATATTAAAAGTGCTAACACAAACAGTTTGACAACAGAAATGCAGTTCATCATCGACGGAAGCAGAAGTCGCTAACAGATCAGCAGTTGCGCACGCGATCAATATCAATCACATAACGGCACCACCAATGTTGAGGCGACAGGCCACGCGTCTGTTCTGAATCTACAGTTCACAACACCACGTTGGTCACAGTCGAAAAACATTCCAAATGAAATCCGCAGCTCACAGGGTGGCGCCATGCACTCAACTCAGTAGCTGGCGCGACGAAACTGTATCCTTTCGGTCTACAAATGGATCAAAAATGCAACGGCCACCGTCCGGCAGAAGCAAAAAATTTGCCCCGACGCGAAACAGTAACCGAGCCTGGCGTCCATTTTGACCGGAAGTCAGTCGCTCCATAGTATAATAGGGAGGTTAGGGTTAGGCTTAGTAGTAGTCGCTAAAAATTTAATACTAGCCTAACCCCCCCCCCCCCCCCCCTTTTCCCCATAGAATAGGATTGTCCAGTGAAGACCCTAAGCATCCCTAGAAATTCCCTACGAAATTCCAAGCCCTTGAGATGTCGTATAACATTAAAGTAGCAAAAGCTGGAGACCACTGAGACAGGAAAATGAGAACAGCTACAGGAAGAAAGCAATAAGGCTGAAGTGATCATTTCACCCTGTGTTTATCCAAGCGTCGAACACAAGGTACACAAAGACGAGCATCTGCAGGGCACTGAGACAATAAATGTTGCTGGAGACGAAGAACAAACTGGCAACAACGTTACCTGCGTCCGGTGGACATCAATCGCCAACACACACAGACAGGCATGCCGCCATCAGTGATCGTCTTTCTGAACGTAAACACAATTCTACTGACATCTGGGCTGAACATAACGCTAAACCCCTTCGATTCTACTGCAGCCAGACAGCCATTCTTCTCCTTCTTCGGTCTTCTTCTCTTAGCGTTTACCGCCTGTAAACTCGGCATAAAGTTCTAGTTGTTTATCTACTTCTGGACTATGGTCTTGCTCTAAATCTTGAGTTTTGCGTGCACATTCGTTTTACAGAACTTGCTTATTTGTATGCAGACTGTTTGTTTCTGGCCCCTCAGGCAGATGCACTCAGATTTCAAAGAAAACTCTTAATTTTGTTATCTTTTCCCTGAAAAATGGGGTCCCGGAACTCAAACACGAAAACCTATGACTTTATTCCAATTCTATCGCTGACAGGTATGGTTCGGGCGTATGATATGTCGGGTAGTTATAAACTGCATCGATTCTTTTCCAGAACAATTGAGATTTCAACCCATTCTAACACACCACAATAAATGTATCTTATTAGGTCGATATGTCAATGATACAAATCCTCATTGGTGAGAACTGGAAACTCCGGTATGCCTTGAACAGTGTGCTCTTGTCATTGTCAGAGAGAAGGGTCTATGATCATGTCACTGTCATAGAGAAGTGTCTATGAGCATGTCACTGTCAGAGAGAAGTGTCTATGATCATGTCACTGTCAGAGTGAAGTGTCTATGATCATGTCACTGTCAGAGAGAAGTATCTATGTTCATGTCACTGTCAGAGAGAAGTGTCTATAAGTGACTTCAATTCATGCGTCAGTTGTTTTTGCTGATAATCATCATGTGCCAGGTCGATACGACTGGGAGGACATGGTTCCCCATCTCGCACGATCACCAGAAATCACAATGAGCTTTGTGTCCTTTACCCGCCCAAGCCATCCAGATTTCTCCTTGCCTTCCAATGCGTTTCCCCGACAAAACGTGCCAGTTAACACCAGTTTTAAGCGTATCCGTTATTCCCAGCAATGCGCAATAAGTAAAGAGAAATGTGATATTTTCTAGCAAAGCTTTACATGCACCAAGCCGAAGTTTTACACTATTTGACAGATTCTGCGTACACAACATTTAGGACAAAAACAGACAAAGAAGCGCAAAAAGAACGTAGAAGGAAAACACCACTAATTGCATCTTCACCTGGAATGTATGTTGCGTGTGTAGAAAAGATGATCTGGGAAGTGCCTCTGTGGCTGAGTTATTGGTGCTATTGTTGGCACGCCTGTCAGTGTCAGACGATTCTGGCAAGTCTTCAAACAAATCAGCGCTCCAGTTCTGTAAGGAATCGACTCCGTGTCCGAACTGACTTAAGCCACACACATCTTTCGTGAACTGCTCAAACCAGTCTGTTTCCCGTGAAAAAAACATGGGCTGCTGCAAATCAGCACAATATAACAGAAAGGAATCTCTCTGCGACGTTTGACTTCTACAATATCTGCAGGCAATGTGCTGATGTGTTACAGATGGTCTTATGTGCCTTACAATAGACATACAGTTATTCGCCTGACCAAAACGTGTAGCGCTAACAGAATATATGATGCTATCAAGTTTACTGTGAAACACAGGCACACGATTCAAAACTGCTGACAATGTGTGTAGGTCGTTATCCGGAGACTGTGTGTGTTGTGAGTAAAGCCACTGATAAGGACCAGGTCTGATCCCGTGCTGGCGGCACACGTTCCACAGGAGGACAGAGATACCTGACTTGATTGTGCATGGATGGCCGTACCGTGTTTCCCGTGTCCTGTATGAGCTATCACTGAACTTGTACCTACAAGAGCACAGTGCATCTGTATAACTACATTGGAGAGGTGTTAGAATTTTCAGTGAGTGAGTTCTTGTGAGGTTCTCTGACGGTTCGAGCACTCTCAGTCTCTCTAACTGATGTAAACTGTACACACACGTTGTCGGCTGCTGAATTAACCTCATGACCTGGTGAAGACTCTCTGGCTCAACACTGAGAAAACTTTCATGGACAAAGTTGTCATGGAATACATGCATCCAGAACGGCTGGCTGGACACAGAAGAATCTCTTGGTAGGGAGCTCGACTCGGCGATGAGTCTGAGACCTCGGTAATCTGCCAGGTCAGTCACAAGACTCTGTAACCTTGAGACATAAACATACCTGCTCCACGTCCAATACCAATCAGTACTGGTCAGGGGCGAGAATACGGTACAACACTGACAGGACACAGTCAGTCCACATGTTGGGCACCGATGCTTCTGTTGAAATAGTGGTTTCACATCCCCCCATCTGTCCAGCAGCCAAGTGAATAGACCAGGCATAATTAGCGCAATGGTCACAACAACTGTACACCATTGTTACCGCCTGTCTCTGGGTTTCTGGCAATACAGCTGTCTGTACAAACACAGCACCGTTGAGTGGGTTTCTCACAACACAGCTGTCTGTACAAACACAGCACCGTTAGGTGGGTTTCTCACAACACAGCTGTCTGTACAAACACAGCACCGTGGGGTGGGTTTCGCACAGTACAGCTGTCTGTACAAAAACAGCACAGTTGGGCGGGTTTCTCACAATACAGCTGTCTGTACAAACACAGCACCGCTGGGCGGGTTTCTCACAATACAACTGTCTGTACAAAAACAGCACCGCTGGGCGGGTTTCTCACAATACAGCTGTCTGTACAAACACAACACAATTAGGTGTGAACTCACCAATCTTAACATCAAAACCAATGTAGAAATAAACTCAGGTGTCTAGCATAATTATATGTATCAAACAATCACGGGTCACACGTGTTCTTTAGAGTTTCGGTTGTCTGTAGCGCTACCACCTGTGTTTATCAATTAAAGGTGGGAAATAAAGAAGACATTGAGTTGTCCAGTATCATGAATTACACATTTCACACACTGTAGACATTCTGTTATCTAGGAGCGTTACTCCTAGTTTTGTACACTCAATAATAGTATAATTCTCAGAATACTTATTAAATAACTCTGCCAAATCGCAGACTAATTTTTCCGCACTATGCACAGAAAAGAAAAGAAAATTAATAATACACAATAAACCATAAGCACAATTACACCCTGAATTGTAATCTTGACCGCGAATAAAGAAACCTACAGCGAGTTTATATGTGTGTGGTAACCAGTGTGAAAAATCTAAGATATCTGTGACACCAATGTTTAAAGGCGATTGAAATCTCTGTAAAGTCCTTGAGATTTCTTGTCACACAAGAGCGTCTTTATTTTGTGCAAACATGCCCACAGTTGGTCTATGTATTAAACGCAATAGTTTCAACACACAAGCCAGAGAACGGTGACAAGAACTGTCGTCTGCAGAAACGTAGCCACTTGAGCAAACGAAGATGGCTACAGCTGCCGAGTTAGGCAATCAAGAGGCTGGATCAGGGCGGCAAACAGGAAGGCCGTGCATGTACGGGCAATGCTCTCAGTGTTTAATATGTCATCCAAGCACACAGCTACAGTTAAAAGTATCGCTAGCTGGATTGTACCACTGCGTCCAGAAATGCCGAGTTGCGCTGACGTGAATGAAGAACATATATCACAACACAGGGAACGTTCTTACAGGCCTTTCTACATCTTTAGCAGCTACTACAGAATTCCGATGCCGATTGTACACAAGGAATATAGATCGCTTGCCAAAGCAGTCGCCAGACATGTTATACTGTAGACCTGTGAGTGCGCAAGGTGAAGACGGATCTGTCAAAAGGTTATAATTATCCAGGAACGGTAGACGTTGCATCCGTTGAACCACGCTGAAGGAAAAGTAAACTAATCCTCTGTTTCATCCCTCTATTTTGTCCCTACAAACATCCCATCAGAGGAAACTCGTCAAATGACAGGGGCTGATAAACTCATTGACAAAAGCTCCTGCTCTCACTTGTTTAGGCAAGTGACATTTATTCCTCTGCCTGGAACCAGCATATGTCCGGCACACGTCAACAATGGGACGGATACCGCGTGAGGCAAAAACATTGAAGAAGGCTTCTGAAAACCGTAATAACTGTGACATCCCTTGTGTCACTGGTAACATTCTAGTGAGCTCACAACCAGGAATCACATCAAATATAAACGCCCATATCGCTCCTTAAGTGGCAAACTACACGCATATGCAAGAGATACAAAACAACTTAAGGTGTTAGGTAAACAAACACACAGTATGGCCGCGAGTAGCACTGACTAGCTAGCATCACTCACGTTTCACGTGCGACACACAAGCGCCTACCCTATTCGCCAGTAGGCAACAGGCATATTATCGATCCCTACCCACACAAGTTCTGTGAGGTGACAGCGGGATACGTCACGCTGCCACCACTAACAACACACGGAGTTTGTGAGAGAAGCCGGATATCTTATCTCCGTCAGTTGCAGAAATACGACGCCATACGTGCACACAATGAATGCACGCACACACACAGACAGGGTGTGTTACGTGTATACAATGACTGATAACTGCCGCTCATACGTGGGATTAAGTATACAGTGGCAGCAATTAATTAGCACACAGGTCACTATCGTCTGACGCCGTGTGTAAACTGTACGGGCGATCATGGTCTTAGAAAGCCGTCTGTTGTGACGGTATCATTTGTACTCAACCGTGCATATTTCTGGACATGAACGACTGGGTGGCAAAGTAGTCCGCAATGGGCGACTGTCACCGGTCCGATGGTGGTAAAAGTCATCTTAAACACCACAACAGCCCTTTTAGAGGTCTACTCGGTGGTGAGTAGTTTCGAACCAAGAATTTGGCGCAAATAATCCAGATCACAATGTAAAGTAAAACTCCCACTCGGCAGAAGCTGGCTGAACATGGTCCACCGCCCCCCCCCCCCCCTCAACTTTCTCTTCTTCCCCAGTAACAACACACACTTGTAGAACTTTACTAACTCCTCTATAATGTCCTCCCTCTGTCGACTGAAATCTCCGATATCAGCCGTACTAATATTCTACCACGCACAGTGCATCAGTTCCTCGTCTATATACTATTATTCGACATTACACAGTGTTACATACTATTAATTCAAAGATATGCCTTCTTTAAAGGGATTCCAGCGAAATTAGACTAAAAAGCTCAACAAAATGGGGTAGCAGTAAAAAACGTGCACAAAACAACACAACGTAACGTTTCGGCCGGGCAGCCTTTTTCAAACATAAGTGAACTCGAAATGCTACGTTGTGTTGTTTTGTGCACGTTTTTCTGCTTCCCCATATTGTTGAGCTTTTTAGTCTAATTTCTCTGGAATTCCTGTGTATTCGCTTGACTGTAGTCACCTCCATATTTTAACCTTCTTTAAAGGGGTTTACACGACGGACATCTTTAGCCGACTATTGATCCTGGACTTCCTTAGCAGGTTGATAATATAACCGCATCCCCTTCAGTATCCCCCTCATCCACACACACACACACACACTCTCTCTCTCTCTCTCTCTCTCTCTCTCTCACACACACACACACACACACACACACACACACACACACACACACACAAGAGTAGAAAAAATCCTCGAAATTATTCAACGAACTTCCATTAGTGATTCAGGACTGAATTAATGATCGAAATCATAAAAGCAAACTCGGAAGAGATTTTATACCAACGCTATCTTCCCCCCCCCCCCCCTTTTCCCAACCCCACCGAAAAGTCACATGGCAAATATTTCTGTGTATGAAAACTTCAATGCCAGCGTATATTTCCAAGGGACACGGCGACGATAAAACACGATAAGATACCTGGCACCTGGCAAACTGATTACACTGTACTCGGAACACTCGACCCATGCCTCGCGTTCTGTGATTCATTATTTGCACACAATGTTTCCACGAGTCTACTCAAGCCTTACTCTTCACATATCACAACTGGTGATAATGACGACGATTATATAATTATATGAGTGAGCGATAACATTGGGAGAATAACTAAAGTTCAATCCTGGCTTTTCTTTGAGAAGACAAGAACTTTCAATGGGTGTGTGAGTGAGTCGGTGGAAATGTGGATGTGTACGGGAGTGAGTGAGTAAGTGTGTGAGTGAGTGAGTGACTGAGTGAGTGAGTGAGTGAGTGAGTGAGCGAGTGAAGGAGTGAGTGAGTGAGCGAGTGAAGGAGTGAGTGAGTGAGCGAGTGAAGGAGTGAGTGAGTGAGCGAGTGAAGGAGTGAGTGAGTGAGCGAGTGAAGGAGTGAGTGAGCGAGTGAAGGAGTGAGTGAGTGAGTAAGTGAGTGAGTGAGTGAGTGAGTGAGTGAGTGAGTGTGTGAGTGAGTGTGTGTGTGTGTGAGTGAGTGAGTAAGTGTGAGTGAGTGCGTGAGTGAGTGAGTGCGTGAGTGAGTGAGTGTGTGAGTGAGTGAGTCAGTGGAAATGTGGATGTGTACGGGAGTGAGTTAGTGAGTGAGTGAGTGAGTGAGTGAGTGAGTGAGTGAGTGAGTCAGTCAGTCAGTCAGTCAGTTGAATTGTGGATGTGTACGGGAGTGAGTGAGTCAATGCGTGAGACAGTTTGTGATAGTAGTGATGAAGATGATTTGGAATATATATATATGTGTGTGTGTGTGTGTGTGTGTGTGTGTGTGTGTGTGTGTGTGACTGAGAAAATGTCAAAGTGAGAGAGAAAGTCGTGAATTATAAGTGTGAGTGAGTGAGTGAGTGAGTAAGTGAGTGAATGAGCGAGTACAAACGTTTGTGAATGTTTTAAAGAATAAATGTATACGTGACAGTGATTGGGTGAGCGAGCAAGCGAGAAAATGTTGAGTGAGCACAGGTCCGAGCTAGTGAGTGCAGGTGTGGGTGACTGAGTGCAGGTGTAAGTGAGTGAATGTGTGAGTGAGTGAGGGAAACACATACCAAATAAACAACGAAAACCAAACACAGCAAAGACGTGAACAAAGCTTACCTTGCCAGCGACGCCTGTTAGAAATCCAGTGTTGACCTTCAGAGTGTCAAAGACAGAAGAACTCCCGTCCGGCTTCTTCCCCTTTCCACGTTTGAATTTAAACATTGCCATTGGAAAGATCGGTTTTTACTTCCTCCAAATAATGTCTACCCACAGTCTGATGCCCATCGCAGTTTTACATTTTCACACTCATCACCGGTGATCCATCTGCAACGTTCTCATACTGGGCGTTAACTACTACGGATCGCCAGAGAATATCAGTGTTAAAACCATGCTGTAGGTGTCTCGTCTGGTAGGAGGTGGTGATCGATCAACGTGGAGGAGCTCAGGAAACGGATGTGCTAACTACACGAACAGAAACCTGCTTCAGTATGCATGCTCGCCTAACAACATGTCTGGCTCTCCGCCTGGAGGGTAGTGATCGTATTTCATAATCTTTTAGTGCCAGGGTTTGATTCCCGCAGAGAACGGTTTAGAAAAATACCATTCTCGTTGTTATCGGACAACTGTACGAGAACCGCACCGTGGGCAAGGATTAGGGTCTTACCATGTAATCTCCACAAGACTTCAGTGGGTGCACTGCATCCAAACTTAACTGAGGATATGACAAAGCAAAAAATGAAATAAAATTGGCATTGGGAATGGGATGAGAAGGCAGATGGTATAGTTTTGTGAAAAACTTGGCACTACGAATGGGAGAAGGAGGCAGATAGTACAATCTTGAGAAAAAAAACCTGGCGCTAGGAATGGGGACGAGGAGGCAGATGATACAGTCATATGAAAAAACCTGGCAGTACGAATGGGGACAAAAAGGCAGATGGTACCGTCATTTGAAAAAAACCTGGCACTAGGAATGGGACGAGAAATCAGATGTTACAGACGTGAAAAAAACCTGGCACTGGGAATGGGATGAGGAGAAAGACTGTAAAGTCGTGTGACAACCCTGGCACTAGGAATGGGCCGAGAAAGCAGATGTTACAGTCGTGAAAAAAACCTGACACTGGGAATGGGATGAGAAGGAAGACTGTAAAGTCGTGTGACAACCCTGGCACTTGGAATGGAACGAGAAGACAGATGGTATAGTCCTGTGACAAACCTGGCACTAGGAATGGGACAATAAGGCAGTCGGTACAGTCATGTGACAAACCTGGCACTAGGAAAAGGACGAGACCGCAGACGGTACAGTTATGTGACTACACACGAGACAACAAGAACAGGACTGGAGGGCTGATGATATAAACTTGTGACTACAAGTCAGACGTCAAGAATGAGGTGGGATGGACTTGTGATAACACCAGACAATGAGAACGAAGCTAAACAATATATGGGACTACACACCAGGGGATATACAATTCTGACTACATTTAAGACTTATGACTACACCTACGATTCTGATTGCAACTTCGACTTCTGATTGCAACTTCGACTTCTGATTGCAACTTCGACTTCTGATTGCAACTTCGACTTCTGATTGCAACTTCGACTTCTGATTGCACCTTCGACCTCTGATTGCACCTCAGACTTTTTATTATACCTTAGACTTCTGATTACACCTCATACTTCCGACTACATCTACGACTTCTGACTACACCTCAGACTTCCGACTACACCTCAGACTTCCGACTACACCTCAGACTTCCGACTACACTTCAGACTTCCAACTTACCTAGGACAATGAGAACGAGACTAGAAGGCAAACGGTACAGACATATGACTAAAACTCAAGCAACAAGAACGAGACTAGAAGGCAGACTGTACAGGCGTGGCTATAATATAGCAAACCAGAAGAACGGAACTAGAAGACCGCATCGACTTTCGGCTACCAACATCAATCCATCCTCAACGTTCAGCGAGAGCAACATCTAGTAAATATTAAATACGACTTATCACGTTCTAATAAACTCCGATGGAAATCTGAGAAAACAAACAGGTTCATGTGGTGATCCAACACAGATAGAGCACTACATTTCAGTCAATACGAATGCCCAGCGATAAAAACACTTGGCACGATCGTATATATGAAAATCTTCAACAATCAAAGAAACAAATCTAAACAAAAACACAAGGCAAGAACAGATGCTTGTTGTATTTCTGTGATCGGCTACAAGTACAAGGCCAAACCTGTAGCCAGAAGCGCACCTTTTTGTTGCCATTTTGCTATTCAAAACTGTGTTTCATTTGAAAGCTGACGAGTTTAAACTTCTCATTATGGCTGATTCGTCCAAACCAATTTAGATTGTTTTATTTCATTTAGCATCTAAAGACACGGCCGTATTACAGATATGAGCAACATGTGCAGCTGAAAAGGGCGGGAAAATGTTGGCTGCGGCTATATTCTGAGGGGCCCAAAAAAAATTACACATTGATTGCTTTTATCGTCGTGAAACCCGAATTAGATTAGCGTTCTGACATTACAACTGTATGTCAGCAGCGATGTTGTTGTGAATCATCATCATCAGGTGCCTTGCCGACTGGCGGGGGCGATCATGCCTCTCCATAAGCTGCGATCTCCTGCAGCATGTATCAGTTCGTGTGCCGACACACCTCCATGCCCTGCAACAAGACTGTCAAGCATCTTTTCTCGTTGTCTTCCTCTATCCCTCCTTCCACAAGTCTTTCCAGTGGTCACAACATGTTCTATTTTCCCTCTTCTCCTATGGCCGAAAAATGATGACTGTCTCCTTCTGATGTCTGTGATAAGTTGTCTTCGGGCTTCCGTCTCTTTCAAAACCTCTTGGTTGCTGTTTTTGGCTGTCCAAGGTATTCTAAGCATTCTTCTGTAAAACCACATCTCTGAGGCCTCTATAAATTGTTTGGCCTGCCTACCGATTGCCCAGGATTCACAGCCATATGTTAAAACTGGATGTATGTAGCAAGCAAGAATTCTTTTTCTAACTCTCAATGACAAGGATATATTGCTGTTGTGAATAGGGACGTTTAAAAAAAAACTGCACAAGGGGTATAAAACAAAAAAAGACTGCACAGGGATGTCACAGATCCTAAATACGGCCCTGCCTACAGATGAAACAATTTAATATCCCCTTGAGCCGCTGCTGCTATTCTCTCCTACACCAGCTGCTTCCTGAAGATCTGACGCCCCGAGCTGACGAAATCTCAGTCTAGATGGGTGTTCGACAGGACAAATCTCTGATATCCTGTTCAACCTCCAAACAAGCTATATGGTACCCATTAGGGCACCGGTAAGGGCTACACTAGCCGTGTGTAACCTACAGCACTAGGCAGATGAGGACCTTATGCAACATGCCCATTCATTCGAGAGGCACTTCAAGTGTGCTCGTCCCTGTACTGTGAGTTCATGCCCCCGTCTGTGAAACTGAGAAGTTCCCACATTTATCCAGTCATAGCTGGAATATGAATAATTATTTATGTCACAAAGCACACGCCTTATTTCATTAATTCTTCCCCGTGCCTATCAAACCATACGTAATGCAGTGCAGTGGATTTTTAAAACAGAGGTTCTCAACCTTCCTATTGCTGCGACCCTTAACTACAGTTCCTCATGCTATGGTGACCCCTAACCATAACATTTGTGTCGTTGCTACTTTATAACTTCAGTGAATTGTGTTTTCCGATGCTCGTAGGCGACCAGTGTGAATCGGTCGCTCGACCCTCAAAGGGGTCGCAACCCACAGGCTGAAAGCCGCTGTGCTTCCGGGACCCATTCGAAAGTAAGAGAAAATACACTGCGTGTCAGTGCAATCTACCAGGCACACGGCAAGATGCAACACAGCAGGGAAGGTGTGGGAAAGGTTACTCCACTACATAAAAATAATTAGCTGCAACATCGAATCTATCATGAAGAACCATTCCTTGTCACGGCACTAGAAATAAAAACACATGAATGACTACTGTAGAGAAAGCGAGATATGATAGATTCAAACATAAACTACTGAGGTAATAACACTTGATCTACGGTGTATAGTCCTCTAAATATCTTAATATAAAAACCCCTTCTTTGGTAATTACAGTTCTTTCGTAATATCCTAACCCAGACGACGTCACAGGACCGTCCAACATTTTAGAAGGTGGTAAGACTGGGTTTCCCGGCTTTCGACCCTAAAACATACAGAACTGGCCCTAACCCAACCCACCTACATCCCACGAGAAAGTGCAGCCTATGTCCCACGACTGCATGCAGCCTAGGTCCCATACTGCAAGAAACCTTTCTACCACCCTATGCAATATCAGACTGACCCGTGACCTGTAAAATTCCCCTGTTTGGGGTAGGATATTGAAAAAGCACCGGAATTACTATAGTAGGAACGGCATTTGCAATACGATATTAGTAATATTCCAGATATTAGTGAAGTGGAAATGGAGGGGGTGGGGGTGGGGGGGGGGCACATTTGCAATATGAAACCTGGTACTAAAAATACATAAACATAAATCACTTCTATAAAAAAAAAACTTGATTATCACGGTATAAAAATGCACGAACAGAAACTACTCTAGAAATAGCACTTGTTTTACGATACACTTAATACGTAAACATACGATTCGCTATTACAGGAAGAATATTTATATTACGGTCCAAGGCACTCTGACTGCATAAATATATGAATCACTACTATATGAACAATATACGTTTGATGGTACAAGAAATACTCAAACAGAAACGACTACAGCATTAACACTTGCCTATACCAGACATGCACACCTGAAATAAACAACCTACTATGGAAAAGCACTCGAAATCCGCGCACTGAAAGCACACACAAAACGCAAGCATAGATTCGCAATTCGCCTGTACATTAGGGTAATGGGGAGAAAATTGGAGAACTTGCCAATCGTGAAAACATAAGCACAGGGACGGGCGTGAGCGCTCAATTTCATCAGATAAGAAACGGAATGTGGGAAGGCAGCGATCTTACCGTCTGAGAGTTGGCACAAAGGCGAGAGGAAATAGGTAGAACACAGAGAAAAGACGATGGGTGAGTATGTGACCTTTCAGAAGCAGTCACCTTTAGGCGCGAGTGAGACCTCTAGGAAAGCTTTGGTAGTGAACAATGGGGAGATTTCTGGCTGCACCCCTGTTAGACAAGTGCAATAGATTAAGCATTAACACGTGTTTATTTTGTATCGTCAATCGGATGAAATGGTAGAGGGAATTCCCCGTGTGGGTTGCAGTGCCCCATTGTGGGGAAAACAAGAACAGACACAAGGCCTTCCCCAACAACCATGTCGTAGGGGTCGACCAACTGGGGGGCTTATTTCGAAGTCCGAGTGCATGTGCATGAGAGGCAAAAAACAACAAACTGCACACCACAAATAAGCCAGTAAAACGGATGTATACGCAAAATTCAGTCCCTAGCACGACGCTGAAGTCCAAATGGAAGCACCACTAAGACTTACCTTACCGCTAAAGCTTACAGAAGGTGCACAAACAAGATGATGATGATCATGATGAGGATGAAGAAGAAAAAAAAAAGGACAAAGGGAATCCTCACAAATAATTTAGTAAACTAGACACGGATGCATACCCGAAACACCTGACAGATTAATTTAGGAGTTAGATCACTGCACGAGACAACTTTAATCAATACTCATAATCTCCTTCTTGTTATGCTCCAATCAGATTATTCAACTTTCAGTTCCCATGCATATTATGGGGGTTATGAACGCAGTCATAGCAGGGTTACAAGTTGGGTAGTGGCGATTTGGCAATCGCCCGCTTTGGCGCTGGTTCAACAATTGTATGCACATTGAACTATTCGCAAAGATTTGATCATCTTAAATAAATATAAAATCTCTCCGTGTCGGTCCAAACATTTCTATCGAGTGAGAGTGGTTGGGGGCTGGGTGTGTGTGTGTGTTTGGGTGGGTGTGTGGGGGGGAAGCGTGTGAGTGTTTGTGTGTGTGTGTGTGTGTGTGTGTGTGTGTGTGTGTGTGTGTGTGTGTGTGTGTAAGGGGGACATACCAACCACCCTCCCCAACAAGAATGTTGTCAATGGCGACTAAATTACTTTTTTGAAGTCGAAGTGCATATTGTGGGATATCACGTGTGCGTGAGTGTGTGTGTGTTTGCAGGTGTGTGTTTGCGGGTGAAAAAACGAGTGAAGAGGGCGAGGGGAGTGGGGATATTATTTTCAATTTGCAAAGGAACACTGCTAGCGGTCCATTCGCCCTGTTCGAATGTTTCAACAACAGAGTCATTTTCTGGTGTGCACACCGTAGCAACGAACCCTCATAGTCTTGTTCCCGCATCCTAAAAAGTCTAGACATCCGAAACCAACCAGCCGAGGACCCTCGTTGTCCTATTGTGTTAAAATTCGAAACGGTCTACTCTGCGAATCGAACTTAGTCCGCTACAGTTATAGGATCGGACACCATTTGGTGTTTCCATCTACGCCCACTAACAAAAAAACGACACGTTACGTGGTCGAAGACAAGCCAGAATGCAATACGCTGGTCTGCAATCTATGGAGACGTCAGAAAGTTTCAAAAGATGGGGAAGAGCAGGCCTCGAGCAACTTTGACATTGTGTAATGTTTTTAAATCACTTCTAAATCAAAAAGACTAGGATGTTTTTGTTTCCAGGAGCAGTCTGTTGCATCTACCGTTTAAAATCTAATTAACAGAATAACCTGTGCATTTAATTATAGATTAGGTTGTGTGTATGTGCGTGTGTGTGTGTGTGCGTGCGTGTGTGTGTGCGTGCGTGTGTGTGCGTGCGTGCGTGTGGGGAAAAAAGGGGATGGGGTTGCGATGGTCTTGCCATATTTTCGAAGGAACGAGGGCGCTACTTGAAAAAGACAGAAAACCACTGCTGTAACATAATGTAACACAAGCCACTTCGGAACACGATATAACACAAATCCAAAAGCTAACATGATGTAACGCAATCTATCAAGTAGCGCCAAGTAACACAAATCCAAGAGCTAACATGACGTAATACAAAAGAGAACTCCACTTGAATCTGTTTCCGCATTCACAAGAACCCGAGAGAGGCAAGCTTAGCACAGAAATCACATCCATTTTGTTACCAGGCTAACACCCAAAGATCGCTACTGCACAGACGCACTTGGAGGCGCCAGGAGAACGACCGGGACATCCACACAGCAAATGAAGGTGCCTCGGTGGAGTGAAGGAAGCACAAGTGGCACGGTGGTGGTGTTGTGATGATGATGATGATGCTAGCAGGGCGGCGGAGTGGAGAGTGGCAGTCTGGCGATGGTGATTATGTGATATGAAGTACCTGCTATGATGATATCGTTGTAAACATTTTCATAGCTTTTTTCCCCCCTGCTTTCAGAAGCAGATGGCACAGGTGTTTCTCAGAGGAGGGTTCACACTAAAACTGGTCTCTCTCTCTCTCTCTCTCTCTCTCTCTCTCTCTCTCTCTCTCTCTCTCTCTCTCTCTCTTTCTCACTCTCTCTCTCTCTTTCTCTCTCTCTCTCTCTCTCTCCATCTACGTACAAGTCGCCTACTGGTTCGCCGGTAGACGACTATGCCACCGATCGCGACAGTATTTGGGTCTGTCTCCTTTGATCGTATCAACACCGCAGGAGTCCTTTTCATGGCACTTGGTGGCGCCCAATGCTAAGCCATTTTGTATGGCGTTCATAACCTAGTCATAATTATAACCTAAAGCACCCCGCTGTTCAGGGTTGCTGATTTAACGCGACGATTTAAAGCTAAGCATCTACCTACCTACCTACCTACCTACACACATACTCTCTCCCTCTCTCTCTCTCTCTCTCTCTCAGCAAGTCTGCTGGTCAGTGTGTCTGTCAATATGTTTGTCAGCCAGCAAGTTTGTCCATCTTATTTTCTCACAGTGCAGCTCAAGGGGCTGATTCAACCTCACAAATGGGCCACTAGAATTTCCTGGCAAGGAGAATCAACAAGCAAGAGCTGCTCCTCATTACAATGTTGTATAGGACAGGAAACCGATAATAGATCAAGTATTTGCGACAGACCGTAATGAGAGCAGCAACGCTATGGGGGAAAAAAAACTGTTACCTGACGGCAGATGAGATTAAATTAGATTCTTCATCTTGTTCTTGTGATCACATGCTTGAGTTAAACTGACAGACAAGTTCTTATGATAAAATTGACCGTTTCAAACCCGCTTCCTGGAAGCACCTGCAGGCAACGCCCCTGAACTGCAGCCTGGAAATCGCTAGAGAGATATAAACAAAAGTTTACCTGTGCTGGTTACGGCTGCTGCTTCGAAGAGTAATGGTTTCCCCAATCCCAGGGTTAGTCGCCCAGTCAAGACAAGAATACGAGTAGCGGCAAAGATAAGCCGGCTGACTTCATTTCTTTTATTTAGTCTGCTAAGGCGCTAGATATGCTCAGAGAGTTGGTCTATTGTCTGTGTGAGGTGCTGCTGAAGAAGTGGTAGCCGCCAACACTCGATAATCGTTCACTTCAAAGAACACTTAATCATTAACACAACTGTCATTACTTGAAGTATCTCGTCTTCAACTCCTCATTTTCTACTCTTATTGCATCTTTACTTCTCCTCTTTCTCCCGCTCAACATCATCATCATTGTCGTTATCTCCCACTGATCTACTTCGAATTCACTCTAACATCATCTACATCGGTTCATTTCTTTCGTTATACTTTAAAAACATCATTCTTCACATCAAAACATATGGTTACAAGCAGTGAGAACTTAAATACCTGTAATTATGTCTCTAAGGCAATGCAATTTATTAGTGCGACAGGTTGTTCCCACCAAGTGACAATAGCCAACCAGCATTAACGACGAAGAACTATAGCAACACGGAAACGACAAAGAACTACAGCAACACCCACAAAATGGAGAACTATCAGAACACTGAAACAAGGGAGAACTACGGTAACACGGAAACAACATGGAACTACAGGAACACGGAAACAACGAAGAACTACAGCAACACGAAAACAACGAAGAACTACAGCAACACGGAAACAACGAAGAACTACAGTAATATGGAAACAACAGAGAACTACAGCAACACGGAAACAACGAAGAACTACAGTAATATGGAAACAACAGAGAACTACAGCAACACGGAAACAACGAAGAACTACAGTAATATGGAAACAACAGAGAACTACAGCAACACGGAAACAACGAAGAACTACAGTAATATGGAAACAACAGAGAACTATAGCAACACGGAAACAATGGCCACGATTAATCATTCTTCTCCATCCTCTTCTTTGTCTGTTCAGCGTTCTGATTGTTCGTCCACTTTTTCACTAAAAACTTGTTCCAGAACTTGCGTTCGCGTGCACATCCGTTTAGAAGATCTAGGTTATTTGTATGCAGACTGTTCGTTCTGTGCTTCCTAGACATATGCACTCCGACTTCAAAAAAGAAATCCCCATAATTAACCGCCCTTTACGACAAGTTTGCTACGAGGCAACGGATCTATTCTCCCACGCCAAATGGAGAGGTTTCTAATTCATCGCTACACAATACGGGCGTCCGTGGTTTATGGTTCGCAGTTTGGTACCAAATCGCTGTGCCTTGACTTATATATAAGTCACAACACAATATTATGAACGTTGCGTCTCCAGATCCCCGAACTGGGGCTCCAGAACCAAAACACGGAGAAAAATAACTCAGATATAGTGATGAGAAACATCAGTGGCAGTAATCCTGGCAAAACACGTCCCACGCCCATCCCTCCTCCTCGTTCATCCGGGCTTGGGACCGGCAATGGCGAAACTGTGAACTCACTAGGTGAAATACATGAGAGAAATGCTACGAATAGCTACTGGTGCTCAGTACTTATTGACTCATGGGTACCGGGTCTCCGGCAGGAATATGTTTAGACAGAGGGAAAAGTATGTATGAGTAACTAGGTCGTGATGATTCCTGAAGCGTCAGGAAAGATGGTACAAATATTTCTAGATGCAGAGCGGTGACTGGGTGCGCTCAAAGTGGTGATAACTGCCGTCTTGCATAACTCGACGGCTTCTAGATACAATCATTGAGTGTGTAGGCAGAAATCTGGAAATCTGTGTCACACACAGTGACGAGGTCACGGAGGGGGGGGGGGGGGGGGGGGGGGGGATTCGCCGGCCGCGTTCCAAGGGGAGCAACTATTTGAAAAATGACAAATGGAAGAGTTTTCATACATCTTGTTTATCTCAGCAGCAAGTACGAAGACGCGTTGTCCAGTGCTCAACTGTTGCCTTTCTCTTGCTGGCCATTTCCACTTCTGGGAAGGGTCAGAGCAGAAATATTAAAGTCTCTGACTTTGAGTTCTGGTACTAGCTTGGACAAAAACACTGCAAGGTTTAAGAAGCACGCAGGAAGGACTAGCCCTGACCACATGCAACAAATGACATCTGTTGTAACAGGAGACCAGAAATGGTGAGAATCAGGGCTGTCAGTGAGCAAGATTGTATACATACAGACACGAGCTCCACAAGACCAGGCAGCAGCCAGCGCCTATGTTTAGATTGTATCTGGACATACAACTGGCTCCAAGACATCCATTTATAAATAGAGCCACAGTTTTTACATGGGGGCAGATCGGTCGGTGGATTTACAGGTCAGACTCGCAAGACTACAGATTGGTAGAGCCACAGGCAGACAGACTTAACGGTTGGCAGACTAGTAGAACACACAGAGACAACACAATGACAGGTTTATGGATTGGCAGAACCACGCACAGACTGACGGGCTAAAAGAATAGAAGATCCACATACAGACTGATGGGCTGATGTACTGACAGAGCCACATACAGACTAACGGGCTGATGTACTGACAGAGCCACATACAGACTGACGGGCTGATGTACTGGCAGAGCCACATACAGACTGATGGGCTGATGTACTGGCAGAGCCACATACAGACTGATGGGCTGACGGACTGGCAGAGCCACAAACAGACTGATGGGCTGACGGACTGGCAGAGCCACACACAGACTGATAGGCTGATGGGCTGACGGACTGTTAGAGCCACACACACTGATGGGCTGACGGACTGTTAGAGCCACACACACAGACTGATAGGCTGACAGACTGTTAAAGCCACACACAGACTGATGGGCTGACGGACTGTTAGAGCCACACACACAGACTGATGGGCTGACAGACTGTTAAAGCCACACACAGACTGATGGGCTGACAGACTGTTAAAGCCACACACAGACTGATGGACTGACGGACTGTTAGAGCCACACACAGACTGATGGGCTGACGGACTGTTAGAGCCAAACACAGACTGATGGGCTGACGGACTTAGAGCCACACACAGACTGATGGGCTGACAGACTGTTAAAGCCACACACAGACTGATGGGCTGACGGACTGGTAGAGCCACACATAGACTAATGGGCTGACAGACTGTTAAAGCCACACACAGACTGATGGGCTGACGGACTGGTAGAGCCACACATAGACTAATGGGCTGACAGACTGTTAAAGCCACACACAGACTGATGGGCTGACGGACTGGTAGAGCCACACCAGACTGATGGGCTGGTGGTTTGGTAGAGCCACACACAGACTAATGGGCTGGTGGTTTGGTAGAGCCACCCACAGATACGCTGATGGGCTGGTGGTTTGTTAGAGCCACCCACAGATACGCTGATGGGCTGGTGGTTTGGTAGAGCCACACACAGACTAATGGGCTGGTGGTTTGGTAGAGCCACACACAGACTAATGGGCTGGTGGTTTGGTAGAGCCACACACAGACTAATGGGCTGGTGGTTTGGTAGAGCCACACACAGACTAATTGGCTGGTGGTTTGGTAGAGCCACACACAGACTAATTGGCTGGTGGTCTGGTAGAGCCACACACAGACTAATTGGCTGGTGGTCTGGTAGAGCCACACGCTGATGGGCTGGTGGTTTGGTAGAGCCACACGCTGATGGGCTGGTGGTTTGGTAGAGCCACACACAGACTAATTGGCTGGTGGTCTGGTAGAGTCACACGCTGATGGGCTGGTGTACTGACAGAAAAACAGGCAGACAGACTGATGGCCTGTTAGAATGGAACAGCCAATGCTATTTGAACAAATATACTGACAGAGCGATGGGGGAAACATAAGAAAATGCAAACAGATGGACGCAGATGGCCAGACAGACAGAGGGAAGGAGGGGGTGAAGATCAGGTAGTCGGGCTTGTGAAGAATACAGATAGACATAAGTGTCCATGGGTGGTCAGACGAATACTAAGACCGGCAGACAAGTCTCATAGTAATAAGCCACAAACATGCAGCCAGACACCCCCTACCCAACATGCACACACACACACACACACACACACACACACACACACGCGCGCGCGCGCGCGCGAGCGCGGATCATCTTAAGACGGATCACCTTCAATAAACGCTAATAGACACTGAATTGTTTATTTACCATTTCGTGGGCGGCAGCGGAAGCCAGGGGCATATTGAGTATCTTCAAAGGAAACTACCGGAATAACGACAACGGAGCGAGGAGAGGTGGGGTGCTTCAGTTACCAGCTTATTTTAGTCATAACATGTATTCGTTCTTATGATTCACCAGCTGATAACTTCCGGGCGTGGGTGATTCAGCAAACTCGTTCCTTCACATACAGACACATTCTCTCTCTCTCTCTCTCTCTCTCTCTCTCTCTCTCTCTCTCTCTCTCTCTCTCTCTCTCTCTCTCTCTCTCTCTCATGCATCGACATGAAGAGAATATGCTTTGGAAAAAAAAAAAGCTAGTTTCATCAGACATGAAAGGATTGCAGCACTAAGCACTCCGCGAATGGCTGCCCAAACCTTTATCTGTTTGTGCCAGTTTATGCAGGTGTTCAAGGGAACGAGCGTGCAGATTATTTTGCTGACACTGCGGTTGCTATGGCTGGTCTTGTACTGGACAGAAGCGATGTCATCAATGCCATGCGCAGCGCTTACCTTGATGACGAGCACGCCAGAGGGCATGACCGCATCCCTGTCCAGGCTGATGATGCACATGGGTGTGCAAGCAATAAATATTTCCCCAAGGGGACAAGACGTTTCATTAATCAATTTAGAACAGAGGTCATCAGTCGTTTTACACGTGTATAGCTTCCGAGGAGGAGATCGGCGCAGCTATTGACCTGTCTAGAGTGATGTGATTATAATTCTAAATAATCACATGGAGATAGAGAATAAGGCAGAAAGAGCACGCAGGAGACCGAAAGGGTGTGTGAGTGTGTGACAGAGAGAGAGAGAGTACAGGCAGTGATAGATCGAGGGAGATATAGTGTATGTGGGCGATAGAGGAAAGCGACAGAGCTGGCAAGAGAGTGAATGTGTGTGACAAAGCTTGATGGAGTGACAGAAAGAGACTTATGTAGACAGTGCGAAAGAAAGTACATGCATAACACAGTGAGAGAGAGAGAGAGAGAGAGAGAGAGAGAGAGAGAGAGAGAGAGAGAGAGAGAGAGAGAGAGAGAGAGAGAGAGAGAGAGAGAATGTGTCTTTGGTAGCGTGCGTTATGTGCATGCATGTTATCCAAGTTCCAGACAAAACTGGGCATCTACCAAACAATGAGGAAGCGATGCCATAACTGAGTCGCCAGGAGACAAATGGATCATCATCATCATCCGATTAGCCAACGAAAGAGAGACACCACACGGCGCTGAGTCTGTTTATGACTGAGTTCTATGATGTCACATTCTCGGCCCAGCAGCATGTGGCAAGCTTCAGCCAGACACGAACATCCGCTGTGAACTGAAGCAAACTGAGTGTTGTTTATGCCTTAAACCAGGGCATGGACAGTAGTAATTAGACACTATAGCCAGGCCAAGGTAGCAGTAATTAACCTTAGCAATGCGTTAGCTGGATGATTTGTTGCTTGCATGGACGGTTAGATTGTTTGGCGGGTTGGATGACTAATCTGACAATGTGGTCGGTTAGATGGTTGACTGCATGGTCGGTTAGATGGTTGACTGTATGGTCGGTTAGATGGTTGACTGCATGGTCGGTTAGATGACTGACTGCATGGTCGGTTAGATGGTTGACTGCATGGTCGGTTAGATGACTGACTGCATGGTCGGTTAGATGACTGACTGCATGGTCGGTTAGATGGTTGACTGCATGGTCGGTTAGATGGTTGACTGCATGGTCGGTTAGATGGTTGACTGCATGGTCGGTTAGATGGTTGACTGCATGGTCGGTTAGATGGTTGACTGCATGGTCGGTTAGATGGTTGACTGCATGGTCGGTTAGATGGTTGACTGCATGGTCGGTTAGATGGTTGACTGCATGGTCTGTTAGATGGTTGACTGCATGGTCGGTTAGATGGTTGACTGCATGGTCGGTTAGATGGTTGACTGCGTGGTCGGTTAGATGGTTGACTGCGTGGTCGGTTAGATGGTTGACTGCATGGTCGGTTAGATGGTTGACTGCATGGTCGGTTAGATGGTTGACTGCATGGTCGGTTAGATGGTTGACTGCATGGTCGGTTAGATGGTTGACTGCATGGTCAGTTAGATGGTTGACTGCATGGTCGGTTAGATGGTTGACTGCATGGTCGGTTAGATGGTTGACTGCATGGTCGGTTAGATGGTTGACTGCATGGTCAGTTAGATGGTTGACTGCATGGTCGGTTAGATGGTTGACTGCATGGTCGGTTAGATGGTTGACTGCATGGTCGGTTAGATGGGTGATTGCATGGTCGGTCAGATGGCTGACAACGTGGTCGGTTAGATGGTTGACTGCATGGTCGGTCAGATGGTTGACTGCATGGTCGGTCAGATGACTGACTGCATGGTCGGTTAGATGACTGACTGCATGGTCGGTTAGATGACTGACTGCATGGTCGGTTAGATGACTGACTGCATGGTCGGTTAGATGGTTGACTGCATGGTCGGTTAGATAGCTGATTGCGTAGCTGGTCGGAGGTTGATATAGTACTTTAATTCTAGACGACCTCCATCAGGTTAGCTTCAATATTTAGTAAGGAAGTCCCCAGAACGAATACGGGAGTTAGGGTTAGTAGCAGTAGACAATATTCATTAACTGGCATGTCAAACAGGGTCCACAGAGGGCTATATGGGTCAAATTCTGTCGTCATGACGGCCACACGCGACAACTTATGGCAGTCATCTTATACACATTATTGGAGAATATTTCCTTTATGCGGCCAGCTATCTGACATGACTGCTTTACAGAACGTTGCAGAACCAACCAGCGCATTTCCTTACTGTTTCGTTTTAATAGGTAATCCTACTAGCTTGTCATATCAACCCAAAGAGCCTGTTGTTCAATGGCCCGCTGCAGTAATCGAACCGCGCATTTCGGAATTATTCGTTACGCCTAAGCCAAAGACGCCGACCTAGCTATGTAAACAAAGAACAAGATCAGAGATGATGAAAGCGGACAGGCAGGCAGACTCACAAGCAGACAATCTGACAGACATATATGACATTGGTTTGTTATTACCCTCTTTGTCTTGTCTGATGAGTTTTTCCAGTCACCGTTTGGACTGTATTTAGTATTCCGTTGATAAAGACTTTGGTCGAAACGTCCGGTTGCGTTCGTCTGCGTCTTTTCCATTTCTTCCGTTGAGCTTCCTAGTCAATCTTTGTGTTAATAGTCAGTAATTCTTGCGGAATGCTGGAGAATGACCAAAAAGGATACACACAAGCTGTCCACCTTCCACCACACATGTCTACGTAGAATTATCAAAATTTTCTAGCCTGATACAATCTCAAACACTAAACTACTTCAAGTCACAAACCAAGAAACTTTAGACATTATGATAACCAAGAGAAGAAAGAAATGGCTTGGCCAAGTTATGAGAATGAATCCTAATATACCTGCCAAAACAGCTCTCACATGGACACCAGAGGGAAAGAGAAAACAGGGGCACCCAAAAACAACATGGCGACGAACGATGGAAAGTGACCTGAGTTCGGCATCTTTGACATGGAAAACTGCACTGAAGATTGCACAGGACAGGAAAGCATGGAAAGTCCTCTCTGAAGCCTCATGTGCCACTAGGCATAACGAGAACTGATGATGATGAATTCTTGCAATATGACACAGTCTACAAACCGTTGTCTGATATCTCAGGCTAGATCTAGAAAGAACACTCGTTCTATTCGGGCCTTCCCTAGAGGCAGCAAAAACAAACAATTACCCACCGACAATCAAAGGAAACACATAACAGCGGGGAAACTGCTCGGCTAAACGAGGTCAGTTGTCAACACCACAGCAAGACGCATTCTCGGTTCACACACGGAAGGAAGGTAAGAAGACATTATTATTCCTCCTGGTGATCTTCCCCTCCTATGTCTCCCATACAACTGCGTCGCCCAGCGTGAACTTCTAATGGTATCCATGTAACGACTTGAGCCAATGAAGCAAGCAGCAACACATGGGGGGAGCTGAAGGTAACTGTTTTATATGTTCCTGATGTTATTCATTACAACATACCGGTGTCTGTAGCTTAGCAGTTAAGGAAAGCGCTTCTTCATCCAATATGCCTGGCTTGATTCCAGCTGCGGGCGATTTGGCAGTAGACCACTTTGCGCTGATTTTGAAAAACAAAGGTAATGAGAGCCGACCGGTTAGAAAGAAATGACGGTACTCCTGTCAAATCCGGACGAAGAATAAAAAGCCTTGGACAACTTAGTCAGAGTTCTCTCCCTTGGCCACACTGCAAACAGTGATCGGAAAAGCCAACGAAACAAACGACACAAGCAACATGGCAGTTAGACGCACTCACATAACTAACATCGTTCTTCCGACGCACGACTTAGTTGCCACAGACGTAACTCCTGCAGACCTGTATGCCATAATGACAGATAAGTATGCGTGGTTGCGGTGGCTAGCTGAGCATAGTCTGGGCAAACTTACGGCGTTGCATCTATCTGCACGAGGTAGTAGTCCACCAGACCAACTTCGTTGACGCCGTACACAGTCACATACACACACAAACAATTGAGGGCCTCTGGACGCTGGTCAAACGCACAATTCGCCAACGATTGGGCACCAGCCGCACACTATTGGCGTCATATTTAGCAGAATTTCAGTGGCGCCACGCCCACAAACATCAGATTGTCGGCTACTATTTCGAAACCCTACGTCAAAATTTTCACATCTAACCCTAACCCTACCCCTAACCCTACCCCTAACCCTACCCCTAACTCTAACCCAACAACCGCATGATGACTACACAACCGTTCACGATGCCTCACGCAACCGTACGCAACCCTGCACGCAACCATATGATGACCACGCATCCCTTCACGATGCCTCACGCAACCGTACGCAGCCCTACACGCAACCGTATGATGATAGGTAAGTGTGTCGTTTGTTTCGTTGGCTTTTCCGATCACTGTTTGCAGTGCGGCCAAGGGAGAGAACTCTGACTAAGTCGTCCAAGGCTAGATGGTTGACTGTATGGTGCCCGGAACCCCACATTGCCTCTAATCGTCCTCACTATCAACATAAATATCAAAAATAAAACGACCTCGTTGCTAGGCTAATATCTTGATACCGTAGCTCACCCAGCCACACAGAGATAGACACAGGACCGGTCACTTCCGGGCACTTCTGGTCAAAATGAACGCTAGGCACGGCCACTGTTTCGTGCCGTGGCACATTTTTTGCTTCTGCCAAACGGTGGCCGTTGCATTTGTGCTCTATTTGTAGACTGAAAGGATATAGTTTCGTCGCCCAGCTTCTGAGCTAAGTGCATGGCGTGACACTGTGAGCTGCGGATTTTATTAAAAAAATTTTCCGAAAGGGGACCAACGTGGTGGTGTGAATTGTAGATTCAGAAAATGGCGAGATGCCTGCTGTCGTAATAATGGTCAGGCCATTATGTGATTGAAATTGATCGCGTGTGCAATTGCTGATCTGTTGGTGACTTACTCTACTATCCATGATGAACTGCATTTCCAATGTCGGACTGTTTGTGTTAGCCCTTCGGATGGCTACCGTATGCTTTTAATTCATGTGTATGCTGGATATGCTGAGACAGCAGTCTGTCAATCTTTCCACAAATGACTATGATAAACATTCTGTGTGGTTTTCGTTGCCACAGGAGCGGAGCAACTATGGGGTGACTCGTTTGCTATAACGCTGAAACTAGATTACCAGATTACACAGGACCTGCTGCGCAACAAAGCCTGGCATTTATCACAACATCTAGTTTGAGAATAGAGGTAGAGGCGGTCACTGCGGACTTCCGTTGGCATGAGAATTAGTTGCACACACATGCTGTAATTGTAACTGACTCACAAAGCATTATGAGAACGGTAGTGAAAGGTATGCTTCGTGCAGTAGCAGGCATCGCTTCAGAAGTCCAGGGTAGCGTTAGCACCCATTGGATATTTTCTCCAGGGAATGAGGGTGTGTTGGGACACGAATTGACAGACAAATTTGCTGGCTCTGCATAACGTGGTCGTAAAGCGAGGCTCGACAAGCTAGATGTTGTCAAGGCTCTTTGGGAGGGAATGGACAGTGCGGGGGCAGTGTTGCCCCTTTTCTTTGACAAAAAACATCCAAAGCGGAGTAAAAAAAATATCTTAAAACATCTAAATTTGCGTGGAAAACATAGAAAAACATCCAAATGGAAAGAGTCACAAATTACATAGCAATTGATATGACTTACGCTATCGAATCATGTCCTCATCTTTACTAAAGTCTGTCTTACAAGATCCACAGATAAACTTAGCCTGGGGGATGAAGTTGAAGCTTTAGATCCAAAATGACTCTGGTATGCTTTAGCTGTTCCCAATTCTTTTAATGCCCAGTCAGAGAGCTGATAAGTGGAACAGCCTTTTCCTACTCTTATCAGGCCATATTGTATTGTCAAGACAGCATTTAAGAAGTCAAATTTCATCCTGTTTCTTAGGTTAGATTTGATAAGTTCACTCTAAATGAAATACATCTACCATCTAAACGTCAAAAACGCCATCTAAATGCATGGGAAAACATCTAAATCTGGATGTAAAACATCTAAAGTGGCAAAACTGGTGCGGGGGCACGCTCAGGCTATCACATTCTCAACCGAATGATGCAACGGAGAGTGACCTGGCCGACACTCCACACCACACTAAGAGGAAAGGCAAGACGGACTTAACAATTAGACTGTTACTGGTACCACGGGAGCTTCGCTGGCTGCTGAAGATGAGGACAGGGTGCTTGTGGTAATGTTCCGAGCGCTGTGATATTAGTTCTTAAAAAGACACTCAACAGGACGTGGAGGTCAGCCCGTTCGTTACAGAGGAAGAATCTGAACGAACTAACAACAAACATAATTTGCAGCGGGGAGTGACGAGAGGTTCTGGCAGATGCTCAAAGGAAAGGCAAGACGGACGTTTTATCAGAATGCTACTGGCACCAACGGTATCGGAACTCTTCGCTGGCTGCTGAAGATGGGGACGCAGCACTTATAGGAATGACCCGAGTGCTGAGATGTCGGTTTTTGAATCAACAACTCAACTCAATTTCGAGAAATGGGTTGATCAAAAACAAGAATACAGGAAATGAAAATATGACCCCGAAATCTGCAAGTCACTGTAAGACAAACAGAATTATCATCAGAATTAGAATCATAAATTTAAGTATCAATTTTAATGAGAAAACGAATTAGAAGCAGACATGTTTAAATGTTGAAGAGTAACGCACTACACAGCTAATCATTCTGTTTAGACAAGCACAATCCCCTCTTCCGTGTTATTTCCACCGGCCAACGTGCCTTGCTTTGTACAGGACACATGTAAACACTCGGCTACAATTGTATCGGAGATGCCTATACACGCTATTTTTCAGGGAGATATGGAGATAGAGACAGAAAGCCTGACAGACAGACAGACAGACAGACAGACAGACAGACAGACAGACAGACAGACAGACAGACAGACAGACAGACAGACAGACAGACAGACAGACAGACAGACAGACAGACAGACAGACAGACAGACAGACAGACAGACAGAGCAATACAGAGAGAGTTGCGTGTGAACGACCACTTGCATTGCATATATATCTCCATGGCGCTCCAAGCTCCAGTCTCCCCCAAAAGTTGAACAAGGATTATCTTAGTACAGTACACGAACGCCGTCGACACCAGCGAATGTTTACTAGAATGGCGTATGCTATATATATAAACACATGGTAAACATACTGTTTTTGTCACGCTTTTTTTTTTTTGAAAGTGTAGCCTAAGCAATGCTATGAAAGAATCTGAAATGCTGAAAAGCTGTTAATGCGCAAGCATGATAACTATAAAAACAAAAGGTAACAGAACCCGCCAGAACATACCAAAAAAAAAAAAAAAAAAGAGGAATGAAATATCTTTTTCTTTGCGTTTACCATTAGAAGGACGGCTGGCACATAGTGTTGTGGTTTACAGCTAGGATACGAAATATGCGCCTTGCGGCCCAACACATCCGATTTCAACAACGCCTTAATTTGTCGCCTTTTACGGCATGATCCCTAAGAGGCGGAGAGTCTGTTCTATTGATCCCACAGGGGTCCCAGTACCCACAGAGGAAGGGGGAATTAAACAATTCAAAAGAAAGATGTATGCCTTAGTTGCACGAGATAAGTATGTAAAACCCGACCCGGGTTGACTGACCCAGGGGAAATAAATCGGACCAGAACACACACTTGATCCATGACTGGTAATCCTGTGTGTTGGTGATGCAAGTTCGTCCAGCCTACCTTCATGCCACTCGATGATGATTCGAGTCTGTGATACTTCAAGAAGTCATACCACTTTCATGTGTACAAGCTTCCAAACAGACCTGTACATTGGTTACTAACATAGGATACACAATCAAGGATAAATAACTATATGTCGTGTTTCATCACTTCTCTAGACTATGTTGAAGTACACAAACAACTGAGACGTGTACACCCACGGGGAACTGATGACCACTAGGTGCTTGAATAGTCGCCCAGGCTCTGCCGACATCAACAGGGTCCATCAGGATTCGCTGTATTGGTAATCACACTGGCCCGAACGGTAAGTTAGACAAAACAGAGCTATTATCGAGAAGAACTAATCTCCCCGTTTTGTGGAATTAAATGAAGCCGACGGCAGAAAATCTTAGAACTATATAACTAAAAAGACTTCACATGGAACCCATATATATCTGGACATGAATTAAAGACAGTCTCAAAAGGAAATGGGGTCAGTGCATCAGGTCAACTGCAAATAACAGGACGACTTGGCGTGAGTTGGCTGGGGTCTATGCTCCATTTGGAAATGGAGAAGGATGAGGAAGAAAAGGAGGAGGAAGAAGAAGACGAAGAAGAAGAACAAGTGCTAGGAGAAGGAGGAGGAGAAAAAAAACAAGGAGGAGGAGAACAAGAAGGAAGTTATGTATGCTGGCAATATTTACCTCTTCCTATTTCCCCAAGTTTCCCCCCTCTAGGAGTATTTTAGTTAGGTTTTGTAAATGGAAACTAACGCGTCAGGATCAGCCCTGTAAACGGTGACGAAAGTGAAGTGTAACCCGTTTCAAGTGTCACATAGGAAGATCATGATCAGCAGCACGGAGCAGCAGCAGGTATCAGGCACATCTTTACAAAGGCAAAACTTGGCAAAAGAACATATAAATGCAAAGTAACTGAAGGATAAGCACGGACAAGCAGATAAGAAAAAACTGACGCAGAACGATAGATACAGCGTGAATAAAACCAGAAAAATGACGCATTTTACAAAAAAATTCAGAAGAAGAAATAATTTAGACTAAAAAGTCTTCCGACAGGTAAAGACACTCACACAAAAGAAAAGGCTTTAGAATACAACGGATAGAAATGATAGCTGATTTAAAAAAAAAAATACCAAAAACAGAAAGACAAAAGAAATTATAAGAAAACTGAATAAGAAAAACTAGAGATAACATTGCAGATATAGATAATTTATTTCAAGCGAAAAAAATAAGAAAGAAAAATATGGGGGGAAAAAGGAATGGGTTAAAAAACCGACAAAAACAACAACAATAGGACGGGGGGGGGGGGGGGATAAAATACTAGAACAGCACAAATACAAACATACAGAAGAGCACACAGAGAAAACACACAAAGGAAACAAGACACAGACAAGTAACGAACAGACAAAGAACCTATAAATATACGCGCACGTTCAAACGCCGGTCTGCAAACTCTAGATGCATGATGCCTCAGCGACACCTGGAAACGATGGCTCCAAACTTCCCACTGTATCAACAAGCTAAAGGTGCAGTGTGTGGAAACAGACCAAGCACATTAAGAACGCCCCAGCCAATTTTCTGGGGGAAATATTTTTCCCCTTTTCCTCCGCCCTCTAAGGAATTCTTCAATCCAATTCAATCATCTCCCGGTGAAACTGATTGCCTCCACAGCAAGCCTCAGTGATTCTATTGCCATCTTTCGCCATCCGCCCCTCTAAAATTATTTCCCTTTACCTGTTCAGCTTATAGCTTGACTTCCTTCTCCAATTTCAGGTGGAAAGATCTGGTTGCACTTTATCAACCTAAAGGCTAGCTCGTTTGCTTGCTAGTCTGTACAGCACATGTTCGAATTCCAGTATTTCACCTCACACGGCAATGTTCTGTTAGGCTTCAACATCTACCACATCATTTCTACAGTGCCAATCAACGGTGCCAAATTGACCACATAGTTTCCAGGGCCAAAGGATGGTGCCATATTGACCACATAGTTTCTCCAGTGTCAGTTACCGGTGCCATATTGACCACATAGTTTCTCCAGTGTCAATTAACAGTGCCATATTGACCACGTCATTTCTCCAGTGCTAAGTAATGGTGCCATATTTACCACATCATTTCTCCAGTGCCAATTAACGGTGCGATATTGACCGCATCATTTATCGAATGTGTACAGACGGTCCCACAATGACCATACCATTACCCGACTGTCAACAGACGGCGCCATATTGACCACATCATTTCTCGAATGTCAACAGACTATGCCATATTGACCAAATCATTTCTCGAATGTCAACAGACGGTGAAATATTGACCACATCATTTATCCAGTGCCAATTAACACTGCCATACTGACCACATCATTATCGAATGTGTACAGACGGTCCCACACTGATCATACCATTACCCGAATGTCAACAGACGTTACCATACTGACCACATCAGTCCTTCAGTGTCAACAGACGTTACCACACTGACCACATCATTCCTTCAGTGTCAACGGACGTTACCACACTGACCACATCATTCCTTCAGTGTCAACAGACGTTACCATACTGACCACATCATTCCTTTAGTGTCAACGGACGTTACCATACTGACCACATCATTCCTTCAGTGTCAACGGACGTTACCATAGTGACCACATCAGTCCTTCAGTGTCAACAGACGGCTCCATACTGACCACATCATTCCTTCAGTGTCAACGGACGTTACCATACTGACCACATCATTCCTTCAGTGTCAACGGACGTTACCATACTGACCACATCATTCCTTCAGTGTCAACAGACGTGACCATACTGACCACATCAGTCCTTCGGTGTTAACAGACGTGACCATACTGCCCACATCAGTCCTTCAGTGTCAACAGACGTGACCATACTGACCACATCATTCCTTCAGTGTCAACGGACGTTACCATACTGACCACATCATTCCTTCAGTGTCAACGGACATTACCATACTGACCACATCAGTCCTTCGGTGTCAACAGACGTGACCATACTGACCACATCAGTCCTTCAGTGTCAACAGACGTGACCATACTGACCACATCATTCCTTTAGTGTCAACGGACGTTACCATACTGACCACATCATTCCTTCAGTGTCAACGGATATTACCATACTGACCACATCAGTCCTTCGGTGTCAACAGACGTGACCATACTGACCACATCATTCCTTCAGTGTCAACAGACGTTACCATACTGACCACATCATTCCTTTAGTGTCAATGGACGTTATCATACTGACCACATCATTCCTTCAGTGTCAACGGACATTACCATACTGACCACATCAGTCCTTTAGTGTCAACAGACGTTACCATACTGACCACATCATTCCTTCAGTGTCAACAGACGTTACCATACTGACCTTCACTGTCAACAGACGTGACCATACTGACCACACCAGTCCTTCAGTGCCAACAGACGTGACCATACTGACCACATCAGTCTTTTAGTGTCAACAGACGTGACCATGCTGACCACATCAGTTCTTCAGTGTCAACAGACGTTACCATACTGACCACATCAGTCCTTCAGTGTCAACGGACGTTACCATACTGACCACATCATTCCTTCAGTGTCAACAGACGTTACCATACTGACCACATCAGTCCTTCAGTGTCAACAGACGTTACCATACTGACCACATCATTCCTTCAGTGTCAACAGACGTTACCATACTGACCACATCAGTCCTTCAGTGTCAACAGACGTTACCATACTGACCACATCAGTCCTTCAGTGTCAACAGACGTGACCATACTGACCACATCAGTCCTTCAGTGTCAACAGACGTTACCATACTGACCACATCAGTCCTTCAGTGTCAACAGACGTGACCATACTGACCACATCAGTCCTTCGGTGTCAACAGACGTGACCATACTGACCACATCAATCCTTCAGTGTCAACAGACGTGACCATAATGACCACATCAGTCCTTCAGTGTCAACGGACGTTACCATACTGACCACATCAGTCCTTCAGTGTCAACGGACGTTACCATACTGACCACATCAGTCCTTCAGTGTCAACGGACGTTACCATACTGACCACATCAGTCCTTCAGTGTCAACAGACTCTACCATACTGACCACATCAGTCCTTCAGTGTCAACAGACTCTACCATACTGACCACATCAGTCCTTCAGTGTCAACAGACGTTACCATACTGACCACATCAGTCCTTCAGTGTCAACAGACGTTACCATACTGACCACATCAGTCCTTCAGTGTCAACAGACGTTACCATACTGACCACATCAGTCCTTCAGTGTCAACAGACGTGACCATACTGACCACATCAGTCCTTCGGTGTCAAAAGACGTGGCCATACTGACCACATCAATCCTTCAGTGTCAACAGACGTGACCATACTGACCACATCAGTCCTTCGGTGTCAACGGACGTTACCATACTGACCACATCAGTCCTTCAGTGTCAACGGACGTTACCATACTGACCACATCAGTCCTTCAGTGTCAACGGACGTTACCATACTGACCACATCAGTCCTTCAGTGTCAACAGACGTTACCATACTGACCACAACTAGTGACTTGGACCGGTACTCTAGTACCTATTGAGGATCACTGGAAAGAGTGTATGTGTGTATATTCATATACACATAAGTGTGTGCATATGTGTGTATGTATATGTATATACACACAAACACATGAACAAGGAAGCCGCCGTGGTGTAAAACAGCACGACGGATTGTGGGTACACACGGACATACAGGCAAGCTGAATTATGGTAATTACAGACAAAGAAGCAGACAGAATTATGGGTACTCTCAAATAAACAGGCAAGGAGGATCGCAGGTTACTACTCTCTGGCAAAGAGGGGGCATGACTGTGGGTACTCACGGGCAAGCAGGATCGCAGGTTACTCTGCGGCAAAGAGGCGGCATGATTGTGGGTACTCACCGGCAAGGAGGATAGCAGGTTACTCTCTGGCAAGGATGTGGGCATGACTGTGAGTACTCAAACAGGCAAGATTGTTAGCCCTCACAAACAGACAGGATCGTACGTATATTTACACGCACAGATGCATGTGGTATTGCGGGTACTCAGAGACAAACATACAGGCAGGCAAGATTGCATGTGTACTCCTAGATAAATAGACAGAGAGGCAGGATCGACCCTGTACTCACAAACAAAGAGGCAGACATGAAGTCTGAAGAGCAAGTGTACACAGACAGAAAGTGAGGAGCCACGATCTCAGCTGCCCACAGACACACTGTACCTGCCTATAAACAACCTGCCACTCTCCTGTATACAACACCACAAACTGATATTTAAAAAAAAAATATTATCTCCACAGCTGTATGTGCCCAGATGTACACAGGGTTACATTACACGAACTGCCCGATCACAAATCAGACGCACACACGAAACAAAGAAAGAAAGAAAGATATAAACACCCAGGTTCCGGTTACAATGATAAGAATAATAGCAAAGGTAAGAAGAACTGAGCTGATGTCATCCCAGAGAGCTGTTTGGATTAGTTCGTCGATGCCAGGCATGATAAGAGAGAGGTAAGGCACCAAAGTGACTGGGAGATGGGTGATGACGCCGTCACGGGTAGGCAGGAAAAGGAGGGGAGGGGGTTGTGTTTTAAAGAAAGAAAGACAGAAAGACAGACAGACAGAAACATCAAGAAGAAGAAGAAGAAGAAGAAGAAGAAGAAGAAGAAGAAGAAGAAGAAGAAGAAGAAAGAAGAAGAAGAAGAAGAAGAAGAAGAAGAGAAGAAGAAGAAGAAGAAGAAGAAGAAGAAGAAGAAGAAGAAGAAGAAGAAGAAGAAGAAGAAGAAGAAGAAGAAGAAGAAGAAGAAGAAGAAGAAGAAGAAGAAGAGAAGAAGAAGAAGAAGAAGAAGAAGAAGAAGAAGAAGAAGAAGAAGAAGAAGAAGAAGAAGAGAGAAGAAAGAAGAAGAAGAAGAAGAAGAAGAAGAAGAAGAAGAAGAAGAAGAAGAAGAAGAAGAAGAAGAAGAAGAAGAAGAAGAAGAAGAAGAAGAAAGAAGAAGAAGAAGAAGAAGAAGAAGAAGAAGAAAGAAGAAGAAGAAAGAAGAAGAAGAAGAAGAAGAAGAAGAAGAAGAAGAAGAAGAAGAAGAAGAAGAAGAAGAAGAAGAAGAAGAAGAAGAAGAAGAAGAAGAAGAAGAAGAAGAAGAAGAAGAAGAAGAAGAAGAAGAAGAAGAAGAAGAAGAAGAAAGAAGAAGAAGAAGAAGAAGAAGAAGAAGAAGAAGAAGAAGAAGAAGAAGAAGAAGAAGAAGAAGAAGAAGAGAAGAAGAAGAAGAAGAGAAGAAGAAGAAGAAGAAGAAGAAGAAGAAGAAGAAGAAGAAGAAGAAGAAGAAGAAGAAGAAGAAGAAGAAGAAGAAGAAGAAGAAGAAGAAGAAGAAGACTAAACATTTAAAAAACATGACGCTTTGCTGGGAATTTCCCAGGAAAGGACTCAACCACATATCCTATGTAGCGAGATACGCAAAGCATTTAAACCCCAAGCCCTCCGATATTTCACAACCGCAGGAGCACAAAATATATCTGGAGCTACAAAATAAAACCGAATATATTTGCTGGCAAGAATCATGGGCAGATAGGGTATAACGGCCTTATCTGGTTCATTTCGTTATCGAAACTATAAAGTTTTACAGATATCTACCTGTGTATAAACCTGTCTGTGGGGCCTGGGCGTGCTAGTTATATCTCTATAACTCTTTACTCTGGAGGATGGCGATAAGGGAGTGCAAAAAAAGAAGGGGGCGAGAGAGAACGAATGAATGAACGAACTTTATTTTCAAAGGGTTGCAAACTAGGCACGCAGGCCCGTCTTACATTCGGCCCTTTCAAACACCCATCTTTTACATAGCAGTTGTATTTTATCAATAAAGGACGTTATGTTCATCTAATATTATGCATATTACGGAGAGAGAGAGAGAGAGAGAGAGAGAGAGAGAGAGAGAGAGAGAGAGAGAGAGAGAGAGAGAGAGAGAGAGAGAATTGAGAACTAAAAAGACAAAGAGAATATATATACACACACACACAAATACATCCTCTTGGGGCGGGTTATTTTCAAGGGGTCACAAATTGGGACTGCAAGTTCATGGTGTAAAGAGAGAGAGACGAGGAGAATAAACGTGACGGAATGGTGAGTGTGAAAGGATTGGGGAGGGGTGGGGGGTGGGTGGAAGAGGAAGACAAGACTATCCGGGGCAGAGTGTTAACTGCATAAATGAGAAGTGTAATACAATGAGACACCGGAATAAAATAAATAACATTAACAGAACGCACAAGACCAGAACGGCTACTGCCAGACAAAACAACATTTGGACTGTGTTAAAACTGCTTAATCACCAAGCAAAGAATAAACACCGGGTACCCTGCATAACCATCAATGGTTGAAGCAATGCTGAGCTTAAAATATGTATTATCATATTTCTTGTTGCCGTTTAGATTTAACTAGCGAGGACACAAGCAATTAAAATATAGAGCAATGTCTTCTCCTGGTATGGTTCGTTGTCTCTCATCCAAACCTAGCCCGGATACACAACTCATATACTTGTGGTCAAATGTTACAATGCACATCTCAACTCAGACGTTGTTAGCATGGTAATTTTTCGTTAACTTTCATGGTCACTGTCTTATTTTCTTTGCACATGGGGGTTCTGCACCCCACTACAGGGGAACTGGGTGTGGGGGGGGGGGGGGTTGTAGAGGTGTTTAGGCTCCATGTCGCCTAACAAGCATGTCGTAAAAGGCGACTAACTATGAGCGTTTTCCTTTGTATTCGGAATGCATTTGCCTAAGAGGCAAGGAACCAATGGATGTGCACGCAAAGGCCAGAATGGACGACAAATCAGAACTTTCTGCTGGGGTTTACAGGTGGGGGACGCTAGAGGGGAGAAGGCCTAATTACAAAACAGCCAGTAGTGACATTATGTGGTATATTAAACACTCGTCTAACTTACAGAGTTGCCTTCCAGTGAGTAATAGAAACAAGAAACATCATTGCTATTGTTTACCACATCATCAAAGAAGCCTGTAAAACCTGACCTTGTGAGTCATCAAGGCATCGCTGAACTGATGACGTTTATCGATGCTGACGGCGTCTAGCTTGTTTACAAGGGGAGGTGATCAATCATCTCACACACAGGAGAGATAACTCTAGACACCGGGAATGTCTACACATGGGAATATCTGTAGAATCTGAGGGGTTACCAGACGGAAGCTGGCATCATCTCATGGAAGCTGAGCATGCAAGGTTTTCAGATTAGGGTCTCAAGGCTAGGATTCTCGTTGGCTTCTGGGGCCCCAGTGTGGAGGGGGTAGAGGAGATTAGACCCACTGCTGTCTAATAATCATGAGGCAAGAGTAGACTAATTAGCGATGTTTCCTTTAGAGTCGGAGTACATCTGCTGGAGAGGCGAGAAACCAACAATCTGCACACAAATATGCGAGATCTGTAAAACGGATGTGAAGGCACAAGTCAGGTTCTGGAACCAGAAGTGGGCGACCAACCAGAAATGTCCGCCAGAACGTTTACAGCTGGTGCACACTAAGCAGTTCACCGGCTGTAAACTCTGGCATTAAGTTTTACAGATCTGGCTTATCTGTTTGCAGACCATTGGTTCCTCGCCTCCAAGGCAGATGCACTCCGACACTGAAACCAATAATCAGTCGCCTCCTACGACATACTTGATTTTGAGAAGTGGGTCTATTATTTGTTCTCAAAACTGAAGCACAGAGAACCACACTAGGACCTTTGCATCTAAGAACGCCAATATTGTAATCCCCTTCGACAAAAATTACAGTAACTAAAGCAATGCCCAGATAACTAACTGCCCGTCATGTGCTGAAGAATTCAATTGACCAAAATAATAAAAGTCGGACGGCTGTAAGATTACCAGTTATTGCAATCAAAGGGAAAAATAGGCGTGTATAGATGAAGAGAGTCACATATGAAGTGACAGACCATCATATGCAGGCCAGCAGACTGACTGACTGGCGTGTGAGCAGATCAAACAGAAGGCAGACAACATCAACAGGTAAGCAGACAAACTAAAAGATACACAGAAAAATTAAAAACAAAAGAGAAATTAGTGAGACAGGCTGATGGTTACAAACGTAAAGAACGGATATTCATAAACAGGAAAGTAAACAGAAGCGCAAATAAGCAGATATACCAAAAGATACATAGGAAGAGAGAGTAAGTCAGTGAGACAGACTCAGACAAATAATCAAGAGCCAAGAATGCAAAAGCAGGGAAACAGACGGACGAACGGACAAAAATACAGACAGACTTGTGCACACACAGGGAAGCAGTCAGACAGACAGACAGACAAATAAAAAGATAAACTAGAAGATACATAGTAAGACAAGGAAACATCACTGAGACAAGCTGACAGTCAGAAAATCAACAGACAGACATGTACAAGCAAACAAGCAGATAGTCAGACAATCAATATACAAACGGACATACACAAGCATACAGTTAGACAGACAATCAACATACAGACATACACACAGAAGTAGGCAAGTGGCTAGACATGCACAGGTAGACAGACATAGGCAGGCAAACAAAATGAGACAGAGATAAGAATGTAGGAGCAGCATCACTTACCTGGAAGTGCAGGATAATAGTCCAGATAAGACCCAGCGTTAACTTTGGGTTGCCGTCCACAATCTCGTCTGATCGAATGTTGACAAGCTTAATCTGTTGAGGTACAAGCCATCATCACTATTTCGTTGCTGTTTTAGCATCCAAACAATAGCATCATCAACATTACAGTACTGTCGTCACTATAGCACCATCCACACTATAGCAACATCAACACTACCGCATCACCCTTGTCACTACATCACCTGTGTCACTACATCACCCTTGACACTACATCACCTGTGTCACTAAATCACACTTGTCACTACATCACCTTTGTCACTACATCACCTTTGTCACTACATCACCTTTGTCACTACATCACCCTTGCCAATACAGCACCACCGTCACTACAGCACCACCATCATTATAGCATCACCGTCACTAAAGCATCACCGTCACTGTAGCATCACCGTCACTATAGCACCACCGTCACTATAGCACCACCGTCACTATAGCGTCACCATAACTATAGCGTCACCATCACTATAGCGTCACCATCACTATAGCGTCACCATAACTATAGCGTCACCATCACTATAGCGTCACCATCACTATAGCACCACCGTCACTATAGCGTCACCATCACTATAGCACCACCGTCACTATAGCGTCACCATCGATACTATAGCACCATCCATATCAAAGCGGCATTTTTACTTTTCCCTCTCCAGTAGTTTAGTCTGCAGGATTACCATCTCAAGTATGAGAATCAAACAGCTACAATTCTAGGGAACCCCATTCAACCTATAGCCATACAGCACAGTTATACTGGGACAAGGGAAAACGATCATGAAGTCACCTGCAGTCCCGTGATGGTGGGTTGAATTATGTAAGATAGGGGTGTTTCCTTCGAAGTGTGTCTGAGAGATGAGGAATCAACTGTCTGCACAGAAATAAGCCAGATCTGCAAAACGAATTTGCAGCAAATTCTAAGTTCTGGAACAAGATCAAAGTTTAGAAGTGGACGAACAACCAGAGCACTTATCTCTCAACAGCGAGGTCTGTGTATGACCGACAAAAAAAAAAAGAACAATAACCACTAAATAAAATAGCCCACACCACGCAAGTTCTTTCCCTTGGTTCCCTCTGCGTACTGTTGACAGACACGGTCAGCTTTCAGCAAGTTGTTTGCTGTGCATTCTCTACTGCAGCGTTCTTCAACCGGTACACAGTGGCCCAGACATCGGCGGATCGAGGACAAGTTACGGCGGGCGTCCAAAAATTTAAGCTTTATCATGTAACGGGGTAGGATAGAAAGTTATTCTCTTCCAGGATTGCATCTGTGTGATTAACATCTCAAGGATGAGAACCACAAAAGGTAGGAATCCTGGAATAACTGCATTAAAACAATTTTTAAAAAATGTCCCCCAATCCCCCCCCCCCCCCCCACATTTTGGTGAACCACATCCCTGAAAACATTGAGAAACACTGCTTCACTGGATGGAACACAGCCAAACCCATGATGTTTTGGCAGCTTGGTATCACAGTGCCAATTTTACTTTCAGTGATCACTTTAACCACATGTGCTGTCTCCACGAGGTCACTAACATCACTAGGCGAGACAGGGTTACGAATACCAGCATTAGAGAGAAAGATGGAATAAGACCATGTCTGGATTATATTGACAGGCAAACAATGAAATGGTTCTGCCATCTAGTGAGAATGCAGCCAGACCAGATTGCAAATGAGACTTTTTATAGTAAAACATCTGGGAGGCAGGCAAGAGGAAGACCAAGAAAGATGGATGAATAGTGTAGCTGAGACCTGCAAAAGATGAACAAATCCATTACTCAAGCCACCCGAGAAGCGCAAGACAAATAGAGAAAACCATGACACTATGCTACAACCTGGTATCATTGAGACAACAAAAGAAGAAGAAGTGATCACTTTCTAACCAGTCGGTTCTCTGTACCAACGTCCAAATCAACACAAAGCAGTCTGCTGTCAAATCACCTGCATCTAGAATAGAAAGAGTGCCTCCTGAAATTATAAAGCTCATTAGCAAACCTAAGCCATGCCATAACGCCAACTGTTACGATTACGAAATGATACAAGGCACGAATAAAAACAGTGAATTGTTAAAATTATAATCCTGTTTTATATCAGAGGAAGTAAAATTCATAAGGTAACGAAACTGGATAACGATCGATGGCCATGCTTACCCCTTTCATGCGAAGAAAATCCAGTGCTATCTGTACATTCTGGATCTTGTGAAACCTCATGTGACCCCGCTCTCGAGGCTGTAGAGGTAGACAATAAATACAAGAGACATCAATCAATCACAGGTGTAGTAGCACTAGTGGTGGTAGTGTCTGTGGTAGCAGGAGGAGAAGAAACATGGAGTAGTAGTAGTGGTAACAGCAGCATCAGTAGGTGTGGAGATGTTAGTAGAGATATAAATATAGTAAGTAGTATTAATGGCAAAAGAAGTAGCTGAATATCATAATATTGAGACAAGGTCTAATGCGCTTGTGTAAAATCATCAACTTCAACGTGTCAAATGTAAATGTTCATCACCATTATAACTTTAACAATTTCCACTTTTGTAGAGTGAATCCTGCCTTTTCAGAAACCACGCCTTCCAACAATATTCTTTTCTGAATCTCGACACGTTATGTAGTCCAAGTTCGTGAGACACTAAAGTTTTTTTCTGATCCATATTTCTTCCATTTCTTATAGAATGTCAATTCTCTCCCTCCCCACTCCCACTCCATCAAATTTCCAACCCACCACACCCCAACCCCAAGTTTTCTTGATCAGTTGTATGCCAACAATGTGTACGTCACGTTAGTCTCCTCTTTAGTAACAGCGAACTGCCTCACTGCAAACTCATGCTACTTCTATCTTTCAGCAAATGCATCAGTCGTATAATGTATAATCCAACTTACATACTGTCTGTCACATATGTAGAAGTTGTCAGCTCATGGGATGCAATTTTTATTTTTATTTTGAAACCCCACTCTGGCTTCCGCCTGGGGCTCTGAATTTAGCCGGGCCATAATTATGACCTAGCCATAGATATAGCCTAACAACTGAAAGGGGTTTCTGGGACCTCTCCATGGGTGATCCTCATCCACATGGTGGTACTTTGTGTCACGGGGTGTTTATCGCTTGTGTGGAGTCCTGGTGGGGTACAACCTACCTACCTTGAATACTGTCACACACCCCCTGTGCCATGGACAGATGTTCCACTCACCAGAATTTTGTGTGCCAGGACCTCCAGAAGTGAAATGAGGTTATGTCCACATGGACAGATGTTCCACTCACCAGAATTTCGTGTGCCAGGACCTCCAGAAGTGAAATGAGGTTATGTCCACATGGACAGATGCTCTACTCACCAGAATTTTGTGTGCCAGGACCTCCTGAAGTGAAATGAGGTTATGTCCACATGGACAGATGCTCTACTCACCAGAATTTTGTGTGCCAGGACCTCCAGAAGTGAAATGAGGTTATGTCCACATGGACAGATGTTCCACTCACCAGAATTTCGTGTGCCAGGACCTCCAGAAGTGAAATGAGGTTATGTCCACATGGACAGATGCTCTACTCACCAGAATTTCGTGTGCCAGGACCTCCAGAAGTGAAATGAGGTTATGTCCACATGGACAGATGCTCTACTCACCAGAATTTCGTGTGCCAGGACCTCCAGAAGTGAAATGAGGTTATGTCCATCCCTTAGGTCTTCGTAGAGGTCAAGAATCTTTCGCCCGGCCTGACAACGAGTAAAATATGAGTTAGCACATATGATCATTGAGGTGAAGCTGAGATATACAAGAAAACTATCGTAAAACTATCAGTGTGCGAAAAGGCTGATACCTGTACTTTAATCGTCTTCTTATTGTTGTTGTTGTTGTTTCAAGTTGTATAAGCCTAAAGCCCCCTGAACCCCCAAGAAAATGTGAAAGGAGACTGGATACCCCTTCACCCTCTTTGTCAACCTGTGTCAGGCCCATGTCACCACCACAGCTAACATCAAAAGAAGACATATTATGTGACTGCAAAACAACTATTAAAAAACAACGTCATCAAGATTGTGAAAGATGACATGTCTTGTGGCTAGTGGACTAAAAGGTAATTAAAACAGGAAATCTAGCCACTTAATCTAATTGATTTCAAACGAGCAATTAAAACTCTGCTTTCTGAAACGGTGAACAGATGAAAGACAAGAATGATCTTTGATTTTTTTTTTTATGAAAAACTTAAGTTATCTAAAAAGCGATTTAATGTAATTCTAATGAATAATATAGTACTACTTCGAAAACTAATTTACAGTTAATTTGGCGAGCATGGTAGCGTTTTCAGGAGAGTTATGTTTGTGTAATATGGTACACTGTTGCTTTCAACAGTGAAGTGGAGTCGGTTTGAACAGTAGTGTTACTTTGAACAGTAATGCTGTGTTGCTTCGAACAGTAATGCAGTGTTGCTTTGAACACTAATGTAGAGTTGCTTTAAACAGTAATGAAGTGTTGCTTTGAACAGTAATGCAGTGTTACTTTGAACAGTAATGTAGTGTTGCTTTAAACAGTAATGAAGTGTTGCTTTGAACAGTAATGAAGTGTTGCTTTGAACAGTAATGAAGTGTTACTTTGAACAGTAATGTAGTGTTGCTTTAAACAGTAATGTATTGTTGCTTTGAACAGTAATGCAGTGTTACTTTGAACAGTAATGCTGTGTTGCTTCCAACAGTAATGCAGTGTTGCTTTGAACACTAATGTAGAGTTGCTTTAAACAGTAATGAAGTGTTGCTTTGAACAGTAATGTAGTGTTGCTTTGAACAGTAATGTAGAGTTGCTTTAAACAGCAATGTAGTGTTGCTTTGAACAGTAATGCAGTGTTACTTTGAACAGTAATGTAGTGTTGCTTTGAACAGTAATGAAGTGTTACTTTGAACAGTAATGTAGTGTTACTTTGAACAGTAATGTAGTGTTACTTTGAACAGTAATGTAGTGTTACTTTTAACAGTAATGAAGTGTTGCTTTGAACAGTAATGAAGTGTTGCTTTGAACAGTAATGAAGTGTTGCTTTGAACAGTAATGAAGTGTTGCTTTGAACAGTAATGCAGTGTTGCTTTAAAAAGTAATGTAGTGTTGCTTTAAACAGTAATGAAGTGTTGCTTTGAACAGTAATGCAGTGTTGCTTTAAACAGTAATGTATTGTTGCTTTGAACAGTAATGTAGTGTTGCTTTGAACAGTAATGCAGTGTTACTTTGAATAGTAAAATAGTGTTGCTTTGAATAGTAATGCAGTGTTACTTTGAACAGTCATGCAGTGTTGCTCTAAACAGTAATGTAGTGTTACTCTGAACAGTAATGTAGTGTTGCTTTGCACAGTAATGTAGAGATGATGTAACATGGTGGTGCATTGAATAGTAATAGCATGTTAATGTTAACAGCAGGGTGGTACTAATCTGAATTGTGGCCCTGATGTAAAACAAAAGTACTATGACTTTTACTACAACTACTACTTCGTCATATTCTTCTTCTACTTCTTTTTCTTCTTCTTTTCTTCTGCTGCCGCTGCTACTACTGTTACTAATACTGCTGCTGCTGTTGCTACTACTGTTACTATTGCTGTTGCTATTCCCGCTGCTGCTACTACTACTGTTGCCACTACTACTACTACGATCATTCTGTCAGAAAAACGTATAATAATTAGGAGGCCGGTGGCCCTAATGACAGCTATCGTGTTATTGTCTATAAACGAAAAATTAGCCATGGATACTTTCAGACGCGCTGTCAAGACTAACATTCGGTGAAGGCCCTGCTAACTGATAATAATGATATCATATAAAAAAGGAGACTTTAAAATGCAATCGTATCTGTCATTCTGCTATTTATAAATTAAGTTCTTCAGTATGCCTATTAATAAGTATGGGGTCCGCAGCAAACCTTGCAAACTAAGATAGGAAGGCAGTTCTCAGCTACATAAGAACCACTGTTCTAAACGTGAGACCGCACCTTATCTGTGAAATGCTGGGAATGTTGTCACCTTACTCTTTCATTCCAAGAACTTTATCAGTTGCCCTAATCAGGTTGTCGTCTTCTCTTCCTTCTTTGTTCACCGGGTGTGAGCTCCGATCCAAAGTCCTGGTTGTTCGTCCATCTGAAATTTGGCGTTATGCCAGTACATGAGCCTTGCGTGTTTATCCAGTTAGTTTACTGACTTATCTGCGGGCAGTTGGTTGTTCCTTGCCGCTCGGGCACATGCACTCCAACTCTGAAGGATGCTCCCAATTAGTCAACTCCTACGCCATGCTTGCTGGGAAGGCAGTGGCTCTATTTCCGTTGTCCACACAACAGGCCCAGGAACCCACAGTGGGAACTCGGGTAATCAACTATACTGAAATATACCGACTTCCCAGCTGCCAAAGTAGTCAAATATGCGATAGAAGAATCCTCCCCGATCAACAGATTGTGGCAGTATTTTCTGGTTAAGTGTGAGAAGTAACACCGTGCCTTTACCCAACGTTTGGGGATTCAAGGCAAGTCCGTCACACATGACGCACTGTTTGCAACTGAAAAACCGGTAGGTGATCCTCTGTTCTCCTCCTCCTGCTGCTACTTCTTCAGCCGTGTTACAGTTAGGGTGCGATATCTGCGTGTTCGGCCAAACACACCCGATTTCGCCTCCTCAATTTGTCGCCTTTTATGGCATGCTTATTATGGAGTAGTAATGCTACCTCCCACCCCCTTTTCAACAACATAGTGTCCTGGGAACTACACCGGGAGACAGAGTACTCAGTAGAATAAGTCCGACATACGTGACGCATTATTTAGGACTGAAATAGTTGACTTAGTATTTGATGGTGAACAACTTTAACTCGAAAGTTGTGTGATCTTCTATCGATTACAAGTTCACCATGTACTGAGATCACAATTACAAACCCAGCGATCGTTTGTTTAGCTCCACAAGTCTAAATAAATGCATACTACACATCCGACAACTACACAGTGAGCGCAAGATCCTAGACAACCACTACACGTGCACACTACACGTCAAACACTACAATCATGCTAGAAACATTTGACACAATGCAGATACAGTAAAAAATTTAAAAACAGTGAACAGTATATTGTTAAACTAAACAGCGTTAGATGCTAGACAACACGTGTACACTACACATCAACATGACAATCATGCCAAAAACTAGTTACCCAATGCAAATAAAGTATGCAAATAATTAGTAATTATTGTTCATCGCCCCCCCCCCCCCCCCCCCCCCCCCCCCCCCCCCCCCCCTCTCCCACCCCCTTCCCTTTTTCCGCAGAACTTGCGCAGTTCTCTCCTAAAGCTCTACATTGGTGATTATTATATTACACCATTTAATTCCCACTATTCTACACAGGCACCAGTTAATAAATGTGTGGGGTTCGATCCCAGCTGCAGGCCACGCCTTGCGTTGGTTTCGACAGTGTTATCAAGAAAGCCGACCGTCCAGGAAGCAATGGCAAACTACTGGACGTAGATTTGCCTAGAAAAACCACACAAACAGCCAGGGGCAAACCTTTCCAGCAACAAATATTAATACGTAAGGGATCCGTGGCAAACTTTTCAAAAATAAAAGCAGTTCACATGTCTTAGCTACTTGGGAACCGTTGACATAGGCATTAACATCTGTTGGCTTATTTCTGGCACCTTCTATCACTATCTGCCTACACAGAACAAAAGCAAGTCCAAGTGCTACCGTGCTCTAATGTACAACAACACAAGCATGTATAAAAATGGCTGTTAAATAGAGAGAACTACATAAGAAACATGCACTAAGAAATGTTTCATCCAGCAAAAAAACCAAACAAACAAAAAACACACTCAGAAATGAATTACAAACCGAAATACCTGTAAAAATTAAGCTTATACAAGTATGCAAAACTGCATGGGTAAGTTTATATCCATCGGAATCACAGGGGTCTCTCTCAATATACACAGACACCCACGTTCTACATGTGCCTATTCTTTTCAGCAGAGAGGTCAGAAAGTGGCAGAAGAAGTGGATATGATTCTATTTCGGTTCTATACAAAGACATAGGGCGGGAGTCGTAATGACCAAAAGGTCTTGCTTCTGGAAGCACGATTGCTCCGTACGAAGCAAAGAAGGGGAGAAATCTCTCGTCTACACATAAGTATGGACTTTAATTACTGCACACGCCCTATTATTTTGCATGAAATGTTACTGCGTTGTTAACACGTCTGTGTATCCATTTTGATCTTACTGGCGTAATATTCCAAATTTATCTTACTTGCAATGGGTATATCTAATCCCCCTCCCAATCTCTCTCTGCCTCCTTCTCTCTGTCTTTCTCTGTCTGTATGTCTCCCTCTCTCTCTCTCTGTCTCAATCGGTATGTCTCTCTCCTTCTCTCTCTCTCTCTCTCTCTCTCTCTCTCTCTCTCTCTCTCTCTCTCTCTCTCTCTCTCTCTCTCTCTCTCTCTCTTTTTAGATACACATGCGCAACACACACAATGAAGGGTAAACAGGGTATCTGAGATTTGCACTACTGGTCTGCCACGAGACTGAGACTAACCGCAGGTGTCAAACCTTCAAGTAGCCGCAAGGAGGAGGAAGATGGAAGAAAGGACAGAAGTATACATGCAGACTCCATACAGGCCAACATGCACATACAAACAGCATGATGAACAAGCAGAGACTACAGACAACAGCAACACCACCAGACAGTGCCGAGCTATGACCGTCTCCATGCAAACAAACCTTGGTGAACCTCCAGTGCTGCATGTAATCAAGGGGAAATGGACACCACTAAAATAAAGACATTCACCACATGGTATCAGTACACAACAAATGATTGGATTGTAGTGTTGTTGTGACAGGGATAGTGTCCTGCATTGCTACATGTTTCTTGTCGGTATCTGGGATCTGCCTGGGAGCCATAGAAGCGTAGTGGCTAGCGACAGCGCCTGCAGGTTTGGACGTCGTGAGTTTGAATCCATGACTTTACTGCTAATCTACATGTTTTTTCTAGCTTCCCCTCCCCCCCCCTCTCTCTCTCTCTCTCTCTCTCTCTCTCTCTCTCTCTCTCTCTCTCATTCCAAGAAAGTAACTAAAGGACCTTTTCGTGTCAATGGCTCAACGAGCATGTGGTTCTACACACATATGTTTACCGACCAATCAGCAGTAGATGTGTGTTACGACATCGACATCACACAGGCAGTTTTCCCCCCCCCCCCCCCCATGATACTTCTTGGTATCCATTACAGGCTGGGTCAACATGGGATCCCAAAAGTACATTATAACAGTAAGAATCAAGCAGTATTGGAACCCAAGACCTCAGGCCGACAGGCAAGCCGTGTTACAGCAGCAACCCTTGGATATGAGATAACATGTAGGTCCTCTAGACATCATCAATCCGGTACCGTCTCCAGAGTGAGGATTGGTTGTAATGTCTCGTGTCATGGTTATATACTCTCTGAGACTGCCGTCCGTTCATCTTTTAATGTTGTCTTTCCAGGGGCATCGTTATCTACCCATTGCTCCCTTTCCTCCGCCGTTTTCCTCTAGTACGGTTTTTAAAAGAGTATTATGTCTTTTAATGTGGCCAAATTCGTTAAATTATCTCTTTTGCATTTTATTTTTCGGGTAAATGATCTAGCCATGGATGCATAAATAATCGCTGTTTATCAGAAACAGAATTTTTGAAAGGCGTGATTGACATGAAAAAGCGCAATTTAACCACACACACCCCCCCCCCCCTCCCCAAAAAAAAATTCACAATGAATGAAGCCGATGAAGGCTTTCTAACCGCAACGTTCATCTGTCGTTTGTAATTGTGTTAAGGTGAAGCTGGCGAGTTCTACTCTTGGTTTACTTTGATATCTTTTGAGAACCTCATACAGCGGATATAGCTACACAGGGAAGCGCGTGGAGCATAAGCTGAACACTGCTAAGGGAGAGGGGGGAAGGGGATGATTGAATATTCACCGGAAAGAGACGCGCATGAGCACACACGCACACCTACTGCTATGTTATCTCATAAACATGTCACCATAACAGATTCACGTGTCTCGTCAATCCAGTCAACAGCAATGTTTATAATGAAATTACTCATATGGAACTTATAACCACTTAATACTACACGTGCATTCTTCTGACCTCTCAGTAAAGCGATAGTGGTTGACTGCACTGCTATCTAAGATGATATTATTATTATTATACATCTTTTCATCTTCCTCCTCTCTGTTCTCCTCGTGCTCTAACTCTATTCCTTCTTCTGCTTATTTTTACTCATCATTATTATCTTCCTTCTTTTCCTTTTTCCCATTTTTCTTTCTGTCCCTATTCATGTTGCTGTACATACAACATAAACACACATGTATGCATACCCCCCCCCCCCCCCCCCCCAACCCTCGTTTCCGCAAAAAAACATGTCAAAATCATCAGATTATTACAAAATGTAGTACAAATTATGATGAAGTGGATTTTGTTTTACATGTTGTCTATTTCTTCTACTTATTCTTTGCGTTTACCGGCTGTAAACTCCAGCGTAAAGTTCTGGACTTTAGTCTTTTGTTCCAGAACCTGAGTGTTGCGGTCACATCTGTTTTACAGATCTTACTTATGTTTATGAAGATAGTTCGTTCCTTGCCTCTCGGGCAGATGCACTCCGACTTCAAAGAAAGCCCCCAGTCAGTGATTGATTGTCGACTCTTACGACATGCTAGCTGTGGAGGCAGTGGGTCTATTCTTGTTTTCCCTACAATGGGGCCCCGGAACCCACCCAGGGAGTTGTCTATTTAAACTGGTGCTCAAAATATCCATGACCGGCTTCAACAGACGCATACAGTCGGATCAGCCACATTTCCACTGCCGTTTTTAGTAAACCGGCCATGAAATACTACAACTAATGAGCAGAAGATCGTAGCAGCAGAGATGAGATGTCTTAGGAGAGCTGCCGGTGCGACAAGAAGAGATCAAATCAGGAATGAAGAAAGTAGAAAAAGGACTTAAACAAGTCATACAATTCATTAAAGAACAACAAACGGTATGGTCTGGCCACCTGATGAGAATTCCCTGGTACCAACTGCCACAGAGAGCAAAGCTGAGGAAATATAATGAAAACAAATCAAGGGCAAGACCACGCAAGATATGGAGCGACACCGTCAGGAGCAACTTAACAGAAATGAAAACACCAGCAGGTAAAATGCATTGGAAAAAGCGCACAAACGACCCATACATCTCACCCAAACACCTCGCTGAAGTAAACAGAGGAAGAGAAAAAGAGGAACATTACCGGCTTAGTCGATATTTTACCGAAAGTAAGAGTCCCCCGAAACTAAATTGTCTGTTTGGAAATTCATTGAGAATTCGTTTTGTGCCAAATCTTGTCATTGTTTTGTTTTTTCTCCCCTCAAGACATTTTATCGCAATTTTTATCTTTATCAGGCAACGCCATTTTGAAGCAGACGAATCATCAATCGTACAGCTGTGGTACAACACCGCCACCTACAGGCCGTTGAGACATTCTTGGCGAGATATTCAAATTCTAAATAAAGGCGTTCTTTTCAACATGTGTACCCAACTTTATAAACATCGAATGATTTTTGAGTTATTAAAATATATAAATGTTTTTTTTTTTTTTTGGGGGGGGGGGGGGGGGGGGGGGGGGGTGGTGGAGAAAACACTGTGTGTGCGCGCGCGCGTGTGTGTACACACTGTGTGCGTATAGCCCCACTTAACGCAGTTTGATTTATGATGTAACGTGTTGATGATATCTGTCCATGCCACGTGATCAGACATAAACCGCTTTGCCAAGTTTACAAACACGGACAAATTAATGGCTGTAACAAAGCCGATAAGGTAAGCAAGTAGGCAGGTAGAGAGGTAAGGAATGCTCCCATTAGAGATGGGTTTAGTCAATGGCGATCAACACTGATGGGCAAAGCAGACTTCCGGTAACGTAGACCATACACTATGACTCACGTTTTATGAGAGAAGACGCGAGCGGGGTAAACATGCACCCGGTAGTTTAAATGGGGTGCTAGAACTGCACTGTATGCTGTTACACCTGCCCTCTCATAGGGGCAAGAAACTGGGCACTCCGAAACATTCATCCATTCAAACAACCGAAACATTCATCCATTCAAACAACCGAAACATTCATCCATTCAAACAACCGAAACATTCATCCATTCAAACAACCGAAACATTCATCCATTCAAACAACCGAAACATTCATCCATTCAAACAACCGAAACATTCATCCATTCAAACAACCGAAACATTCATCCATTCAAACAACCGAAACATTCATCCATTCAAACAACCGAAACATTCATCCATTCAAACAACCGAAACATTCATCCATTCAAACAACCGAAACATTCATCCATTCAAACAACCGAAACATTCATCCATTCAAACAACCGAAACATTCATCCATTCAAACAAAATGTTGTTGGACTCTTACTTCTCCTAACCCCCCCCCCCTCTCTCTCTCTCTCTCTCTCTCTCTCTCTCTCTCTCTCTCTACCACTCCTTGACTTTTCACAGCTCATGTCTCACTCTTTAACTTCTTTCCCCCACCCCCAACTCTTTATCACACGGTTACTGCCTGCCACCTCTTCCTCCATCCCTCCCCCTCTCTCTCTCTCTCTTTCTTTCTCTCTCTCTCTCTCTCTCTCTCTCTCTCTCTCTCTCTCTCTCTCTCTCTACCACTCCTTGACTTTTCACAGCTCATGTCTCACTCTTTAACTTCTTTCCCCCACCCCCAACTCTTTATCACACGGTTACTGCCTGCCCCCTCTTCCTCCCTCCCTCCCTCTCTCTCTTTCTTTCTTTCTCTCTCTCTCTCTCTCTCTCTCTCTACCACTCCTTGACTTTTCACAGCCCATGTCTCACTCTTTAACCCCTTTCCCCCACCCCCTACTCTTTATCACTCGGTTACTGCCTGCCACCTCTTCCTCCCTCCCCCCTCTCTCTTTTTCTACTATACCCCTGTCTCGCTGCACTACCCGACTCTCTCACTCCCATTCGTACACTATCTCTTTCTCTACCACTGCCTCCTACTCTCCCAGCATCTACCTCTCTCGCAACCCATTCTATTCCTCCTATCGTCGCCAACTCTTACGTTTTCGGTTACAAAGAAATACACTACACGCCCTCATGTTCATTCTACGTGCTGACGTATGAAAGCAAACAACCAGGTTTCCAGTACACAACGACCTCGTTTTTAGTCGTTTTCTTTACCTTGAAACTTTCTTTCTTTCCCTTCCCCGTGTCTTCCACAGCAAGTTCAAGGAAAGTCTGCCCACACTCCTGTTTTGTTATGACTGTGAAATGCAGTAAAAACCAGCGCATTCTCAGATGTCAGTTCTCGCACTAATGTGTAACTGCCTTCATCATTCAAACACCGAGACTACAGATTTGACTGCAGTAAGAATATCTCTGTCTCTTTCTCTCTTCTTCCCCCCCCCCTCCTCTCTATGTCTCTCTCTCTCTCTCTCTCTCTCTCTCTCTCTCTCTCTCTGTGTCATTATTTACTTATAATCACACATAAACTTAGCTAAATAACCCGAATTCTTCCCAATATACCTACATATATAGTTAGCCAGCCACCTTCCTAGCTACCCACCCATCCATTTATCCGTCGACACCCATGTGCTCACCCATCAAAATAATCTACATATCAGCAATATTTCCAACCCCACGCCTAGTTACATAGCTCCACCTATATAGCAAGCTACCTACCTACCTGCCTAGTTAATCACCCACCCATTTTCCCAGAGGTTCACCCACTAATCTTATCTGTAGAGATAGCTAGCTATCTACCCAGCCATCAACCCATCAATTCCATTCATTCACCAGCCTATTTTATTGATAAGTGAGCAATATTTCAAACCTCACGTTCCTACGACGGAGGATGTAAGTAAATTCAGCATACGTGCAGCAGATTTCTGCCTCCTTGCCAGATTGGCTTATAATCATGGAGGAATTGCAGCGACATTCTTTGTGCATACCTGGACAGTCTGCTCCAGATAGATACTTACTTTGTCTGCAAGAGCCGGTCGGGTTATCAGCATCAACTCTTAAGGGGGATGGTCAGCAAGGAGAGCAGGCATCAGACCAGTAAGTAGACAGACGGACGGACAGACAGACACATACACACAGGCAGACAGAGGGGGACAGACAGAGAAGATGAACAGACAGGTAGGTTGACAGGTGGACATTAGATAAATACAAAGCGTTAAATGTCGAGAAAAAAAAAACCGGCACAGCCCGGGCCCTATATCCTCAAGCTCAAAGATAGCCCAGCCTAGACCACAAACAGTGGTCAATGCAGGCAGTAATGGCTGTTTTGGACAGTGTTAAAAACAAACAGGTAGACAGAAAAAAAGATAAACAGAAGGAAACGCAGATAACGAGACAGCCAGCAAAAAATACCAAAACATAAAAAAGACAAGTAGATAACGAGGAACGCATACAGTAAGACAATAACACAGACAGACACGCGGACGGACAGAACGAGAGGAAGTCAAATGCGTGGACGGACAGATAGACAAACAGAGAAGACGACAGCGTCAACAATCAATCGGCAAGCAATAGGGCTAGGAGATACTTAAAGAGACACGTTAAGTTGATAAACCTGCCTGTGGTTCTTGTACTGAGAAGTGATCAAACACTACACATCTGGAAAATGACTAGAAAGCTGCCTGGGAAGAAGGCGACCATGTTTTCTCACAGATTTGAGTCTCTTACGAATGCCAAGAAGTGAAGAATTCGCATATACCAAAATACTATCGCACATACACTCTCAAACACAGCCAGACAGAGAGGGAAGGAGAGAATAATATGGCAAGAAATAAATAAATACAAACTAAATTAAGCCAAAGGTAGTATTAAAAAATGAAAAGAGAGTATGGAAAGAGAGTTTGGAAAGACAGTATGTAAAGAAAACATGGTCTCTGGAAACACAAATTTTTAGTGACAGACATAAGCCAGACAAACAGAAATGCGGTCACAGACAAAGGTAAAGGGTGATACGTAAAAGAAGGAAATGTAGAACGCATGGAAGCCTTACAGAAATGAAGGGAACATTCAACAAAGACAGAGACAGGGGGCAGAAGTAGAAGAAAGCGAAATAGACGGGCAGTAAGAAAAGGTTGAAAGAAAGGCTGACAGACTGTAAGTAAAGAGTAAAAGAAGCATAAAGAGATAAGTGGGGAGGAGAAAAGTATCCCCCCCCCCTCCCATTTCTCTGTCGTTTCAAGGGTTGGGGGGGGGGGGCAGGAAACACCAGGACGATGAAGTCAAGCACCCTGGGTCGGTGTTTGCTCACTCTAGTCTATGTGCTATTATGTAAAGGTCAGCACTGGGGATTCCCGCAAGCAGACCTGGATTTGTGACATCGCTGTCATTCTCACGGTAAACTCATGATCTCTTTGTCTGCCCAAGCTTGTCTGCATTCTTCCATGTTGGTGCACCTACTGTTGCTCTCTCCATCTCTCTCTCTCTCTCTCTCTCTCTCTCTCTCTCTCTCTCTCTCTCTCTCCCCCACACACACACACGCACGCACGCACACACACACACACACACACACACACACACACCAGCACTCAAAGGTGATTTGGTCAAGATCAAGCCGATCACCTTTACTTCACACGACATATCCTAGCCCTATTTCAGGCTGAGTCGGCCCGGCAGCTAATTTATAAACAAAACCCAGCACCAATTTAGATTCTTCTTTTGCTATTCGTTTGTCCGAGTGAGGTAACTGCGTAATGTCTGTTAACAGCAAAGCTGCGGTATTTGGGCTTTTCGGACAATATATCCGACTTTAATGAGCATTTGCTGGCCGGGTTAACTTCCCCGCAAAATGGAGTTGATTTCAAGACCTTCGGTCCAGCAGGACATTGTTTTGTTTGTTTTAGTATCCAGAAGCCATGAGTTGTAAACCCTTAAGCTCGGTATTATGGATATCGCCACCTTTCGGTCTTGATTCCATTTTAAATACCGTAAATCTGGGAGAAAATGTGGCTTTTCTGCCTACACCCGGGAGTGAACCCGGACCACAAGGAGTTCGTCACCCCGCCTCCGCGCAATCCGGTTTAGCCAACTACGCTAGAGAGCCGGGCGTCCAGCAGGACATACATGTGCCGAAGTTAAAACTACACAGGACTGAAAGAGTTAATTACCACTGAAATGGTTGGTGTATATTTTTGGGCATCTTCGCCGAAGCAGATCTATGTGTGCATAACTACCAGCACAAGCCTGACTTGTCTAGGTTACCCTGTGTCTACAATGGAGCGCAGAATAGGGGACCTAGTACCGTGTTGTCTGAGTGTTGTCAAGTTCTGTGCTCGAAATGTTTCAATTAAACACATCAAATGTTTGCATTACGCCTGCTTCAGTTATATATAATACAAGGCCAAGTTACAGATACATACATACGCATATATATATATATATATATATATATATATATATATATATATATATATATATATATATATATATATATATATATTATATATATATATATATATATAAATATATATATATATATATAGAAAGAGGGGTGACGGGGAGGGGGGGAGGAGGGGTGTTACATCTTTTGGCTGTCGAAAAAACTAAGTAGAGAGTTAGAATATATGTGTGTGCGTGGGAGAAAGAGGGCGACGGCAGTGATTATAACAATCTTTCTACTTTAAACAACGCACCAAGTACCACTGGCTGAACTTATGTCCAATCTAATTAGTTATGTGTGACTAGTTTACCTTCAGTTACCACCTTCTGAAAAAATCTGACAACGTGTGTGCGTGTCAAACTACTGGACGTAAATTGCCTAGAGAAACCACACAACAGCCAGGGGCTGTTAGGGTTGGTTCTGCAACGTCCTGTAAAGGATACGCAACTAACTTTGTGTGCGTGTGTGGAAAAAAAACACCAGAGAGAGAGAGAGAAAGAGAGAGAGGGAGAGAGAGAGAGAGAGAGAGAGAGAGAGAGAGAGAGAGAGAGAGAGAGAGATGTATACTGTTGATTCCTTCGAGACAGACACAACCCGTAAACTCAATACAGAAACTGGACATTTTGCGTTTTTCTCACATGCTATGAAAGGGAATGAACTCTAGACCTTGACTACAACTGACAAATTCGGCAGTGTAAAGAGATAGAGAAGAACACTGACATGATCCCTGATTCCGGTGAATGTCAGTCCTTTCATGACCTGGTATATACTCCATGGTATGCGATCTATACAAACTAATTCTTAACTGTTCTGAAGAGAAGGGGAAGAAGGGAGAATAAAATCCAAATACTTTGAGAATTCAGCATCTGAACAAGAAGCACGTCAAGTACACGGGAAAGCAATGATGGTCCTTAAATCTCGAGCTCCAACTATAAGCAAAGTAAAGGACCCTTTCCACGTCTGCAGGTGTACTCGGCATGGAGGGCTAGAACTATCCTCGTAGACCAATCAACACTCGATGTGCTCAACATCACACCAGCCGCCTTTACTCCCCAGAACTATATCTGGTACTCGTTTAAGGCTCGGTCAACGTGACAGCCAAGGTCACCTGTTCATTTCAATTGTGTAAAAAGTGTAAACTTTCATTTGGTAACTGTGTGAGTGTCTGAACCGTGGTAGAGGTATTTGGTGACTGTGTGAGTGTCTGAACCACCGTAGAGGTATTTGGTGACTGTGTGAGTGTCTGAAATGTCGTAGAGGTATTTGGTGACTGTGAGTGTCTGAACCGTGGTAGAGGTATTTGGTGACTGTGTGAGTGTCTGAACCGTCGTAGAGGTATTTGGTGACTGTGTGAGTGTCTGAACCGTGGTAGAGGTATTTGGTGACTGTGAGTGTCTGAACCGTGGTAGAGGTATTTGGTGACTGTGTGAGTGTCTGAACCGTGGTAGACTTATTTGGTGACTGTGTGAGTGTCTGAACCGTCGTAGAGGTATTTGGTAACTGTGTGAGTGTCTGAACCGTGGTAGAGGTATTTGGTAACTGTGTGAGTGTCTGAACCGTGGTAGAGGTATTTGGTGATTGTGTGAGTGTCTGAACCGTCGTAGAGGTATTTGGTAACTGTGTGAGTGTCTGAACCGTGGTAGAGGTATTTGGTAACTGTGTGAGTGTCTGAACCGTGGTAGAGGTATTTGGTGATTGTGTGAGTGTCTGAACTGTCGTAGAGGTATCTAGTGACTGACTGACTGTGGCTAACTAACAGAAGGGTGTGCTGGTCGCTGGAGACTAGGATATGCAAAAAGAGTCACTACAGAAATAAAACTAACAGGACTGGCTGTTACATGGTAAAACTACTTTGCTTGCTGGCGTATCTATGACTTGAATCGTTCTCAGTCTTCGATGAAAATAGGTCAGGGTTGTGAACGCATCTTTATACTCTCGACATGCCGGGGCGCAAAGTCAACTGCAAATGATTTGGTAACAGGTTGCTTTGTCTTGACTTTGACAGAGGTATGATGAATGCTGTACAAGCTATGGCAAACTATAGAAGGTAAAATTGCCTAGTTTACAATTCACGAACAATCATAGTTTTTTTTATATATATTTGATGGTTTGGCCATCTTAAAAGAATGTCCTGGTATCAACCAGCTATAGCACCATATTCACGGAAGCGGCCATTCAGACATATGGTGACTGACATATTGTAACAGACCAACAGGCCGTCAGTGGCCGATGTGGGCAACATCCCGCCGGCCGCCTTTATTTCCAAAAACTTAACCTGATACGCATTTTAGGATCTGACGACAGTGGGTGGAGTCTCTAAATCGTACCGGGCTGACACATATTAGTTTCATATCTGTGCCAGGGCACGCAGGTGTGCAAGTAAATGAGCGAGCTTATCGGCTTGCAGGTCAAGCTACTCTAGAGGGTCGACGAGCCATGGATCATGCTGATATTCTGAATGCACTACGAGAAGTAAGACTTTTGTGAGAACCAAATGATGGCTGTGAATCTGCAACAATGACCAGACCGCTAGAACAACATGTTGAAAGCAGTGTGGCCACAAAAGAGCACCATGCAGGAAGCCAGAGAAAACAAAACACAAAAAAACAACACAGAACTGGAGTCGTCAGCTGCTACACGCTGCGGGATTTATTAAGGCTGGGATACGAGCACTTATGGACTGAATGGTTCGATCTGCAATGAGGATAACCTGTCGACTAACTAACTAACTAACTATGGAACCAGGGTAGAGAAATCAGAACAGAAAATAATAGGAAGACCAAGCCTACGATACAACAACGGCTGCAAGAACTTTACAGAAATTAAGACATACATGTATTTACATCACGTATCTTAGAGAAGGTCGGCGTCTGTGGCTTAGGCGTTGCCAGCGCTCTTCGTAATGTCGGGGTGCCGGGTTCGATCCCTGCTGCGGACAGTTTGTCTTGCCATGGTTTCGACCGTGGTACCGAGAGCCGACCGTCCAGGAAGAATGGCAAACTACTGGACGTAAATTTGCCTAGAAAAACCTAGACAGCAGAAAGTGCTGCGGTTGGTTCTGCAACGTCCTGTAAAGGATACGCAACTAAGAAAAAAATCTTAAAGAAGACATGGTTGATCATCACTTCATCTTTTTATACTTCGTTTAGGTCACAGTGCGTGATGTTGCCCACATCACTAATCTTGTGCCGATTAGTCTATAAAAAAAATAGATCTAGCCCTATATGCCCTATACGCCTAAAGCCGTGGAAAAGGGTCCTTTATTTTACTTTTTTTTTTTTTTTTGTTCAGGCCATAGGAAGGAGAGGAGAACAGGAACAAATTTCCCTACCTTATCATCAATAACGTGAATTTGTATGGCTACAAAAGTTCACAAAATTGTACAACTGAAATAGTAGCTGAAACTGATTACGACTGGACATACGATTAAATTAACGCAGCGATGTCAGTCAGTTCTGTGACTTATTTCCACACTGCATATGACCACAGTCTCTACTAAGCCTTTGATGCGTTCTATGTTGGTCTGACCACTGCCGTCTCCCACGGCCCAGAGACAGCCTTGGTCTTATAGTGTGTGTACAATTCTGCACTGTTGAGTTTGTACTGGTGAAAGTAAGTCTACAGACTATCATCTCATTTTGTTGTTGATATTTTTCTTCTTCTTATTTTCCTCCTCCTTTTCTTCTGCTTTGTATGATGTATTCGACCTTAAAAAGGCTGGTTGACACGTTGTGTTGTGGTTTACAGCTAGGATATGATATTTGCACCTCTCATCCCGATACACCCGACTGCAGCAAAAATCCTAATTGGCAGCTTTTTATGACTTACTGGCGTGAAATCACCCCATTTTTTTTTTCCTTGTCAAAATCGGTCTAGAAACCCATACGCGAACTGCTACTCTATCCTCTGGAGTCAACGTCCATCCTTATATCTTCTTCCATGGGTGCTAATCAGTGAGCACTTATTCAAGCCCATGCTATCTCGCCAACTGTAAAACACACTAACACACACACACACACACACACACACACACACGAACACACACGAACACACACACACACACACACGGCCCGCAATCAACCTGCAATATCCATTAGCGTTCCGTGTCAGTCTCAGGTGGCAACCAATATCCGGTTGCAGACAGTCTACTAGTGTCCCTGATTCCGTGGACACAATGTCATTAGTCTCGGGGACAGGGGCGCTCTAATTAATCTACATGTCAATCCGCTCCGGCCGTCAAGTCTCTCTCTCCTGCGTTACTAGACAACTAGACAATTTACAAATTCAACACTGCACAGGTTGCATATGACCAAGGCACAGCAGAAAGGCAATGAATCGAAACATAAAAACATGCCTGAACACTGGAAGTGTAAGTAATAATCTTAAGGAAAAGAAAGCTGCACACAGATTATTGTCTCGACCAGTCTTCATCAACAAAAAATAATAGTAATAATAACATGAACAATACCTGGTTACAAAAACTGAAATATGACCGCCACAAATAAGGCGATACAAATGATTAAATGACTACCAAAGAAAATCGTATGAAACGTGCTTGTCGCAGATGATCGCTGCAATCTCTAGTATTTCCTAGAAAATAAGAACAGTATCCACAAAATAGCAAAATAATGAAGAAAAAAAAATTGAAGGAAGGAATTTGGCAGAGGGAGGAAAACGCGTTGAATCTTATGGTTTTTTTTTTTTTCAACCTGAACCATACAAATAAAGAAATCTGAACTTAATAAAAGTTGATAAAAAATTAACATAATTCCTGCACTGTGAATAAGGCGACTATCTGAGGGATGGGTGATCTGATCCCCGGAAAATAGCTAGATTGCAGTCACCACTAACTTCACCATCACCGGGAGTTATATAACAGAGGTGAGGTTTTCCAATCCCCTGATACAAGTCTTTTCGTGTTAATATCCTTTCTCTGTGCCCCTTTCTTCGCTCTCCCATGGGGCTGTATTGAAATGTATTCAATTCGATAGGCCTTCAGAGAAATTTTCATTAAAATTGTTTTGTTGAATCAGGAATGTCTGCGCATAGCAGACATTTTAAAATTGACGTTTGGTATTCACCCGCTTTGTGTGTAAGGAATTGAATAGGCCGCTCATAGAGAAGTTGAGTATTCATCCATGAGATGTTGGATAAATGTTAGTTGCGTATCCTTTAACAGGACGTTGCAGAACCAACCTCAGCAACAAAAAGTCTGGAGAAGGGACAGAAAGACAGAAAGGGGGAGTAGAGAAAACAGGAGAGACTACGACCGATTCGTCAGTTTGTCCATCCATCCCGCTCCCTCGTGTTTGCTTTTAAAACTGCGTCTGCTACTTTCTATCTCTCTGAAGGGCACTACAATAGTTGCATAAAGCTTGTCCATTGAATTATTATGACCTTATGACTCGGTTTCTGATGCCCCCCTCCCCTCCCTCGCACGCACACACGTACTAACACACACACACACACACACACACACACACACACAACACATACAATGCAGGTCTGGCTTCCCCTTTCCCTCAACTGGTTTCTGTGTGTTAGTTAGGACATATGGGAATCAAAGGACCGTTGCACTTAAACTATACCGGAATCTATCATATGTGCAGTGAATGACTGACACTGTTGAGACAGTATCCAACAAGGCATCAGGGTGTCTAGCTGGCTAAGCCTCACAGCCTGTTTGCTTCTTTAGTGAGTCGCTTGCATCAAGACAGTGGTGCCCTGTTCGGCAAACAAGTTAAAATATTGAAGGTCGACTTCAGTGCACTGGGTTTTATCCCATATGGTCCTGCCTAACTGCAGAGAACATGTAGCCGCCTATATAGTGTCGCACAACGCACAAACTCCGTAGCCCAGGCGATGATCCCCATGTATCTCCATTAAAAAATGTGGGCTGAATGATGTATGAAACGAAGACACGAACTTCAGAGCGCGAGGCAAACGGATTACCACTCTGCAATGGAGACACCCCCACCCATTTTCCACCCACCCAGGGTCTAAAGACTGGTACGCCCATGGTTGTCAATTTGTAGTCCATATCTGATCTCGTTCCTGCATCCACTATGGATGTTTATTAATACATGTGCATTAGATTCTTACAGAGTAACAGATGTCTCAGTGGTTACAATGCTGATCTCTAGTTTCTATAAAACTGGGTTCTGCTCTGTGGTAAGGCGAGGGCTACTTCTTTTTACTAAAAAAAAATGGAGGGGCGGTGCGGGGGCGCAAACCAAGAATCACAACCTGCACAGTTCATGACAAATGCATTAGCAGTGGTGCTCCTCCTCCTCCTTAAAATAGTGATTGTGCAGATTGTGTTCGCCATTTACAGCTAGGCCTGCACCAAATTCTGACAAACACTGAATTAATCACCTTTCACGAGGTGCTTGTTATGGATCAACAGGTCTATCTCGACTCCCTGCCTCAATGGGGCCTCAACACCCACATGAAGAGAGGTGCACGATTCAAAGACAACTACACCACTTTTACAATTACATGTGAGCTCTGTTCTGTTTCTTTCCTTCATCCCCGATGAGTGCTATTCAATACCAACGCATGTGAAAAGAAGCATGGACAGAGCAGATTATCACCAACTCTCTACGGACTAGGTTAGTGAAAAATGACGAATATCTCACACTAACGCGACTGCGTGACATAGGAGCGAAGAACAGTGAAGCAAGTCTATGCCGCATTCGAGGAGGAGATAGAAGACACTAAAACTGACTCCCCACAATCATTAGAGCTACACTGCAATGGCTGCAGGCATATGCCCAATGTGCAGTTGCGTCCATTATCAAATATACTCAAATATAACATTCAATACTTGTGCAAAACATCATCACGGAGGAACAGTTGGTCGAGTGGTTACAATGCTGGCCTTTCGTTAGAGGGAACCATGTTCAATTATTGGGTCAAGGCGAAGGACATTTCTTTCTGTCGAGGGACTAAGACAAAAATTCTAGCCTTCAGGAAAGTAGGATAAAGAAATTCTTTTCCATGCCTTTAAGCGTTCTGGGCATATAGGGCTAGAGCTATATTTTATAAAGCATTCGGTTGGTGATGTGGAGAGTATCATGCCGGCCGCCTTTACTAACCAGGATTAGGCCTGTTGCCCATTTAAGGTTGGGTCGGCCTGGCGGCCAAGGTCATTTATGCCAAAAAAGCCCGGCTCTATCAGGATCTGAACCCACGACCTACGGATCCACAAGTAAGCGTCTAGCCGCTACACCACGACGACTCCCGACCTGCACGAAAGTAATGGGGCTTTAAATCCACAGGCTCGGGGAGCACCTGTGCGTGCCGCCGCCGCCTTAAAAGGTGGTAAATATCGGCAGTAAAGACAGTGTACAAATACCATAAACACGCAGCAGTCTTTTGTTGGGAAACTGAAAACCGCGCGATAACAATGTTTATAGCCATCCAAGCTGCTCCCCCGGGATTCTTCAACCCCGTGCTACATACAAAACATCGGCACACAAACCGAGGACAATTGTGATTTTTAGTGATCTGATTGCGCGCAGCATAACTTTACTGGCTATTGCCGTCACGACTGGAGAAACGGGTTCAACCCAAGTTGTGTACAAACACCGTAAGGCAAGATACAATTTCACGGGCTGTGTGCACTCTTGCCAACCAAACTAGCATAGGCAGATTACAATAACAGCTAGCGAACCAACAGACAGTTCCAAAATGTCTAAATGAAAGTCACTGGGCTGGATACAGAAGACGATAGCTAAACCTTCTTCTTCTTCTTCTTCTTCTGCTTTTTTGTAACGTTCACCGACTGTAAACTCCGGACGGAAATTCTCACTGTATGTCCACTTCTGAACTTTAGTTTTGTTCCAAAACTTGAGTTTTGCGTGAACATCCGGTTCACAGATCTGCCTTATCAGTATGCAGATTGTTGGCTCCTCGACTAGCCGGCAGGTGGACTTGGACTTCGAAAGAAACACCCATAATCAGTCGACTTGTACGATATGCTTGTTTCTTGTCTAAGCTATTGCTGCATTCCGATTCCAGCTATTTTAGAGACTTATAACTTTAGTGGCTCCTAACAAGACATCAAAATCTCCACGAACAGCAAATATTCCGGTATCAACTGACTGACTCACATCGAACGTATGAGAGGTCGGTTCTGATAACGAAGTCGGGCCCAGCTATACACTAGCTGAACAGTACACAAATGTGCTGAATGGCAAATAAAAATATTGCTATACTTGATACAATATGAAATGTAGGAACATGTATATTTTTTAAATTTATATACATTGTTAAGACAGCCTCTTTTTCAAAGATTTTATTAATTTTAGCCTAGTTTGTTTGTTATGCTGGGTGAGATTTTGTGTTCGGTTTTTTTTTTAAATACTTACACAGAAATCAAATACACAGAGATCTGACCGCAATATGTCCTACAGTATATTAATGCATAACTACAAGAGCAGTTACAAATAATATTAAATGAAAAGAAACGGTGCACAGTCCCCGTCTGAAGCACCAGAGTCAACAACCCGACAATCTATTGACGTGTACGACTGACACTCCTTCGCACTATACCCTTTAACAAAAACTAGAGACTAGAATGTGAAGAGCCCAATACTGAGGTGTCAAATCTCCTTGGGCGTGACTCAAATGAGGATATTTACAAATCACCACCCGAAACTTACCTTCAAAAGGTGTTTGTTGACCCATTTTGTGAAGGTCTTTTTCTGTACGGCGTCTCTTTCATCTGCGAAAGAAAAAGAATATATCTGGTTCTAGACAAGTCAAACAGATATGTTGTATAGGGGGATATTTGTGGCCGTGTTATGAATAAGTGACTGCGCTCAAGCTATTACCAGTAAAGCCGAATTACGCCTGTGAATCAATTCAGAGTCGCTTGGACAGAGAAAGAAATGTATAAATGGAGGAAAACGTTACTACTGTAGCTGCTCTGGGGGCTGTTTATGCCTGCAGCGTGCAATAAAGCTGCACTTTATGAGGTCTGCTTCGGATCACGTCTTAGTCAGGAAATATGCAAACTCAGCCAAGCAATACAATCATTCGGTGATGCTAACTGTGCAGGGGCGTGTATACGATTCATTATCAACCATGCTGAAGATTCAAACTGTGCGGCTGTGCTGTGCTGTGCAATGGTTGACATTTTTTTTTTAAAGCAACAACCTATAGAAACGTGTACGGGTATATAAAACGTGAGATACCACATTGTGCAAACGGCTCAGACGGAGGAGTGAATTTGGGGAGGATACTAGCCATATCGTAGAAAGAGAAAATGCAATCTGAAAACGTAATGGTAAGGCATGGTAGATCAGGCCCTTAGCCTTAGTCTGCAGCTAGTCTAGTAAGAGGGGATCTCCGACCGGCGGATAGACAGAGCACTAATCTTCTGGCCAGTTACTACGCCGTGTTTTGTTGCAAACGTGCTGTTTTTACTTTAGCTTCAACGTAAACAAGACAGACTGAGACAGACAGACAGACTGAGACAGACAGACAGACAGACAGACAGACAGACAGACAGACAGACAGACAGACAGACAGACAGACAGACAGACAGAGGGAGATCATACAGCTTGGTCCTTATAACACCGCTTTGTTCTATACAGAGCAGGAATGCATCCAAGATCTCCCTAAAGCGAACAAGAAAACACTATGATCAGGAAAGGCGCCAACTAACTGACTTTATTCTTTTTCTTTTGTTCACCAGCTGTAAGCTCCGCCGGAAAGTCATGCTTCTTCGTCCACGGTTTTGTGTGCAATTCCGTTTTACCAACTTATTTGTGTGCAGTTGATTGTTCCTTGTCGCTCTGGCAGATGCACTTCGGCTTCGAAGGAAGTCCCCAGTTAGTCGACTCCTACGACATGCTTGCTGGGAAGGCAGTGGGTCTATTCTTGTTTTCCCCAGAATGGGGCCCCCGAACCCACACGGGGGAACTGACTGTATTGAAATATAAGAGTTCGTAACCAAGGAGACACTGGGTACTTTATAGAACGCCGACCGGTGCTGAATGTAGCCCCATACGCCCATTACGTAAGTCCTCAAACAACAGATAACTGTAATAGCACTGTAACTATCACCGAGCCTCCTTCGGGTCTGCCCTACTATCCTTCTTTCTTAATGTCAAATCTGTCATCAGAAAAACTCATCCACATAATTCCACAACATTTGTGGCTTTGGCAGCTGATTATGACAGCATCCACGGAGAGAGAGAGAAAGAGAGAGAGAGAGAGAGAGAGAGAGAGAGAGAGAGAGAGAGGCAGAGAGGCAGAGAGAAAGAGAGAGACAGAGAGAGAGACAGAGAGAGACAGAGAGAGAGACAGAGAGAGACAGAGAGATAGAGAGAGGCACAGAGAGAGACAGAGAGAGACAGAGAGAGAGACAGAGAGAGAAAGACAGAGAGAGAGGCAGAGAAAAAGAAAGAGAGACAGAGAGAGAGGTAGAGAGAAAGAGGGAGAGGCAGAGAGACAGAGAGAGAGAGAGGCAGAGAGAAAGAGAGAGAGACACAGAGAGAGAGAGACAGAGAGAAAGAGAGAAGGGGGGGGGGGGGGGGGCAAAGAGACACAACTCCGCGGTAACCATGACGCCAGGAGCAATGAGATGGCTCGGAGGACTGACTTCCGGTTGTGAAACTAATGGAAGTGACGATCGCAAATTTCACTAAACGCCGAGACCATTCATGTCATGATAGTGGTGGTCGTTGTGGTTAAGATCAATTTTACAAGTTATACATCCCACATTTCCAACTGAACGGGACTGCCATTGAGAAATGCATGAAGATGATGTTAATCGGCATTCAGCAGTAGTATTTGCAGTAGTTCCAGCAGTAGTAGTACTGTAGTAGTATTAGTAGCAGTAGTAGTGGTAGGAAGAGGATGAGAAAGAGGAGTGGTTATTGTAGTAGTAGCTAGGAGGTTGTGCTAAATTGACTCCGGCTCTTCTTGCCACGCATGTGTCTATCATACACTCATTTCCCTCCAGGTTCTCCTATTATACCAGGATACGGTGTGACACAAAGGAAACGACTTCTGGGTCTGGGGCGATGCACCTGCGACTACATCAATCGTGGAAACCCGAAGCTGACATAACTTCAGGTGTATATTCAGTATTGTGTTCAACTATTTATACATTCATTCATTACTGCCTTCACTGTCCTGTTGTGCCATGTTATGTCACACAGGGCTAGCACTCTATTCCTCCAATCCGTTCAATCCTGTGCAATTACTTCGACATCATGAGCTGAAGCAGCCCAGCGACTTTGGCTAATCGCATCAACGTTCGCCGTAGGGTTTCTCTTTCGGACGTCCTCGTTTCCTCAATCCCCATCATATAGCCGACTGTCCCTCTCTAGAGCAGCGATGAAGCGAGTCTCGAGGAGAAATCTGACGTCTATCCAGCCACCTTTCTTGGAAACTAGGGCATTCATTTCATTTACCGTTTATATCCCTCCCCCCCCCCCTTTTTTTTCCTATTTCCCCATCTGACCTACAGAAACCAAGAAAAGAAGAGAATCATCTGTGTGCAGGGTAAACGGAATCTGGGAGCTAAGGTATCTTAAGCCTACCCTCTAAAAACTCTGAGGGATAAGCCCATTCCCGCACCACACCCTTTCAACTAGACAATCTGCAACAAGGTTAAGAGGTGCCACTAACACATAGGAATTTGTGAAATGCTGATGCTGACAAACAAAGAAAAATACAACGCAACAAGCGAAAGACGCTTGAGTGGCAAGACCCTGTTTTACGCGAAAGCCGTTTAAGAAACAGAAAAGGACGAATTTGTGTATACGTTTTATTCTGGTCAAATATATTCAATTTATCTGCCGTTTAGCAGATACCAATCATCATCATGTAGCAGGTTCTTTGCAAGACGTCGCTCTCATCACGGTCTGCATGAAAGAAACTCAGTTTCTCGCCAACTCTCTGGCCTCGTGCACTCTCGTACCCAAGAGGTCACTTATATCCTATGCCAATCTTTCTGCTGGTGGCCCCTGCCCCTCTTTCCTGGCACCATGCTTTCTGGAATTACCCCCCACCCCCTCCTTCCCCAATCAAAGCTCATCAACGCTTGATATGGACAAAATAGTCTAGTCCCCGAAAATGGATGCTGTTAACTAATCAATCTTTCTCGATGTTTAGTTCTTTAAGAATGTCAGCATTTCATTCTTTCTGAATCCATGACATTTTGACAATCTTTCTATAGCATTACAGTTTAGAGGCCCCTATTTTCTTCCCTAATGACTAAAACATAGTCCACGACCCACATCTTTGTGTTGCCACAGGAAGGATGGTTGCTCTCACAATTCTGACTCTGATTTCCCTGCTGGTGTTAAAAAGAAAACAAGAATAGTACTTCACTACTTTACTGTGCTGTGCAGTGCTTTGCTGCTGCTACTACTATTACTACCACTATTACTAATACTATTATTATTAGTAATATTACTACTACTACTACTACAACTACTACTACTACTACTACTACTACTACTACTACTACTACTACTACTACTACTACTACTACTACTACTACTAATACTACTACTACTAATACCACTATTACTAATACTACTACTACTATTACTAATACTACTATTACTACCACTACTACTACCACTACTACTACTATTACTACTACTACTACTACTACTACTACTACTACTAATACTATTATTACTACTACTACTACTACTACTAAGAGTACTACTACTACTACTACCACTACTACCACTACTACTACTACTACCACTACTACTACTACCACTACTACTACTACTACTACTACCACTACTACTACTACTACCACTACTACTACTACTACTACTACTACTACTACTACTACTACTACTACTACCACTATTACTACTACTACTACTACTACTACTACTACTACTACTACTACTACTACTACTACTACTACTACTACTACCACTATTACTAATACTACTACTACTACTACTACTACTATTACTACTACTATTACTACTACTACTACTACTACCACTATTACTACTACCACTATTACTACTACTACTACTACTACTACTACTACTACTATTATTATGCACACTTAGATTTTCAGTCCCTTAACTCCCTCCCCCTCCCCACTGAGAAAATTATTGAGTCCATGACACACACCCTCCCGTTAGCCAATGTTGTCTTTGTGCTTATGCCCCTGCCTATGCCACAAGGGCAATGGCACCCCGTCTTAGGACACGTACACATCAATACAAGCCAGTGGACACAGGAGTCTGATGCGCGAGTTAATTCCGCTCGGACGACACAGGGGAAGATGGTATCTAAATCAATACAAGGTTAGATTAATGGGTGCCAGAAAGGGGTTGGAGAGACCAGCTATCTGCCAGTAGCTGGCAACCAAAGGAATTCGAAATTAGATGACACACAGTCGAGTACCAATCGCTGGAGGCAAATCTGGTTACTTCTGAAGTCGTGGCAAGGGCATGAACCCGGCTAGTCATTGATTTTCGTGTGTTCTTTTAGTGAGAGGAGAGAGAGAGAGAGAGAGAGAGAGAGAGAGAGAGAGAGAGAGAGAGAGAGAGAGAGAGAGAGAGAGAAGGTCAGGAATGTAACCTATACTGTACCAGAAATGGCACTGTCATTTAGTTCTTACTTCACACGTCCCTCACCCACTGAACGATTCCCCGCCCGCCAGTTGTTACATTAACTCATTGTTCACCGATGCTACTGAACTTGTTGACCGCGATGGGGATACCAATTTGTGGTAGGAGCGCAATAACCTCCCTCACCTCGATCTACACACCGGGTCATGCGGGCGTAAAGGGAAATGAGCGAGCGGACCATTTGGCAAGCACTGCATTAAGAATTGCGGGAAAAAGCATGGACAGAGCAGATATCGTCAACGCTGTACGGACTGGGCTAGTGGATAATGAGGAATCCCTGACACTAACTTGATTGCGTGACATGGGAGTAAAGCATAGTTAAGCACGTCTTCGGGGCCGATCTAAGAGACAATATAACCAGCTTCTCACGGGAACAATTAGCAGAAGTACTTTGGAGTGGCAGCTGCATCACAGGACTGGGCACGCATGGGAATGCCCAATGTGCAGTGACGTCGATTGGGATAACATAACAGGAGTAACCTGAAACACTTACAGAGATATTCCGTGCGATGAAAGTGATCCTTTCCCACCCAAAGTGAATATTAACTGTCCCAACAAAGCATCATGTCTGCGTGGTTCTCTTCCGGTTATTCAACCATCTTATTTTATACTCTCATGTTGTTAAATCTGGTTGAGGATTCACTGTCCCCCAACAAGCATGTCGTAGAAGGCGACTAACTATGACTTGTTTCTTTAATGTCGGAGTGCATTTGCCTGAAAGGCAAGGAACCAACAGTTTGAAGACAAATAAGCCAGATCTGTTCTCAAACGGATGTGCACGCAAAACCCGAGTTCTGGATCAAGACCAGAATCCAGGAGTGCATAAGTAACCAGAACTTTTCCACCGGAGTCTGCATTCAGTGACCGCTAGATGAAGATGGAGGAGGAGAAGGAGGTGGAGAAAAAGAAGAAGAGGAAGAAGAAAAAGAATATAAACAAAAAAATGAGACGATAGTCTGTAAAAGTACTTTCAAGCTCAACAGTGGAGAATAGTCCATACATTATAAGACAAGGCTGTCACTAAGCTGTTGGAGACGGTCTTGATGAGACCAACAAGGCACCGTTAGCAGAATTCTATACGGAAAGAAGACTTACAAAGGAGGGAACGAATCAACATAAATAGTCCTTCCTTTAGACAAACTGTCTTCTATGGAAAACCTATTAAGGTCTTGCCACCCGGGCGTCTTTCCTTTATTACACTGTATTTTTGTATACTTGATAGCATCCACTTGTAGTTCACAAATTCACAAGTGTTTATTAAATTATGACCAGCTGCCACGGGCAAGACCGGGGAAAGAGAGTGAAAGGGGAACAGGCAGAAACTGAGAAAGCGAGATGGCTTTGGGAGGTGGGGGGCGAGACCGGGTCAGCCCAAGAAAGACAGAATCGATCAGGAGACACTTTTCAAAGACTACACTCTAATCTCAGATTGACCCCAAGGCACAGCTGATAAAGATATTTCCTTAACGAGCGGTCTCTCCCTTCTTGTATTTTCTTTTCTCCCACTCTGTCACTTTCTCTCTGTGTGTCTCTCTCTCTCTCTCTCTCTCTCTCTTCGCCAATTTGCCTCCACTGGTGTTGGTTTCTGCACTGCCTTCATTCTTCTGATCTACAGCATTTGCAATCTTTATACTTGTACATCCCATCTGAACGAAGAATCAATCAATCGCTCTGACCGTCTTCACAATGAAAGTTGACTACAAGGGATTTCTAGCGCTCTCTCTCTCTCTCTCTCTCTCTCTCTCTCTCTCTCTCTCTCTCTCTCTCTCTCTCTCTCTCTCTCTCTCTCTCTCTAGCTGCACACTATCTGAAACTTCTGCTAGTCTAGTCTATATATTATCATCGCACTTGTGTCGCTGTCTACCTCTTATTCGCTTGCTTTCAAATTTCCCCCCTGTTTTATTAATTTTGTAATTAAAAGAATGGCATGTCTTTTAATGACGCAAAAATATGTTACGTTTCTTTTTACTTCATGTTCGGTGTTTTATTACCTTTACTATTTAAGTCTTAGGCTAGCCTCCGAATAACGGAAACATATTATGGCAGCCAAAAACAGGGCCTCAGTCACATGTAAGTTGCTGACCTCCGGCGACTATACCGCCACAGCGCGGAGCGGAGCTAAACTAGGTTGCTGCGACTCACGAGCAAAGTTGCTGGAGATTCGGAAGCTGCTGCTCGTGAGTCCCAGCCGAGATACTCTCGGCGGTGGCGGTATAGTCGCCGGTCTGCAATTTAAGTCGCCGAAGTCCGCAATTTACATGTGACTGAGGCCCTCTCAGGGTGTGCTTTGGCCGCCATTATATGTGGCCGTTATTCGGAGGATAGCCTAGTCTTAAAAATTAAGAATATCACCGCTGACTTCCTCAATAAACCCATTCAGACAGTGCTATCCCTGTGTGGTTGTTGTCACGTAAGAAAGCGGTCCAGGACAAGACAGATACGGGAACGCTGCTGCACATGTCCTTAGGGAAATCCTTCGACTGGTGGGTTTAAGGTAGAACTACCAGGTCAGCCCAACACTAGAATTCGACAGCTATATACATTACAGTAATGACGCGTGATGGATTAATTTTACAGACTGAAAGGTTGATCTAGAAAAGAGATGGTCTGCCAAAGTCCCAAAGTCAGGCTCAGGAGTCAGAATAGTTAGGACCATGGAATACTTACTCACAGACCTAGTGTGAATAACGTTACAAAAATCGCAATGTGTTCCAGCGAATCGGAAGATCAAAAAGCGGTCTTATACACACTTGCAGTTACTGAAGAGGACAAGGAGAGCTTACAGCAGAGACCATTGTTCTGTACCGACTGGCGAGGAGAGCTCTAAAACAGCTACTATAGTGATGATAGTTCTGTACTGATTGGCAAGGAAAGCTCTAAAACAGTTACAATAGTGATGATAGTTCTGTTACGACAGGCGAAGAAAGCTCTAAAACAGTTACTATAGTGATGATAGTTCTGTACTGATTGACAAGGAAAGCTCTAAAACAGTTACTATAGTGATAATAGTTCTGTACCGACTGGCGAGGAGAGCTCTAAAACAGTTACTATAGTGATGATAGTTCTGTTACGACAGGCGAGGAGAGCTCTAAAACAGTTGCTATAGTGATGGTAGTTCTGTTACGACTGGAGAGGAGAGCTCTAAAACAGTTACTAAAGTGATGATAGTTCTCTACCGACTGACGAGGAAAGCTCCAAAAAAATTACTATAGTGATGATAGTTCTCTACCGACAGGTGAGGAGAGCTCTAAAACAGTTTTTACAGTGACGAAAATTCTGGTCCACGTAGGAAGAAGAGATGTACAGTATTGATTACAATGATAGTAAATCTGGCAGATGCCGTCTGTAACTTTCTAGAGACGGCTGTGTTCTGGCCCAGCTAACAATAAAAGCACTGCAACAGTGATCAAGGCGATGGTAATTCTAGCCCATACAAGAACGAAAGCTGAGCCATTTTCGTGCGGATTTCTCTTTGTTCGCACACGTGCGAGCGCGCAAGAACGCACGTGCAGTCATTTACAGAGACATGTTGGAACAAATACAAAGCATTAAAAAAAACAGGCAGATGTCCACTCAGGTGGTTATCCAACAAGCCACCACACAGGAAGGTAGGTACGTAGGCATTTAGACAGACAAGGAGACGGATAGGGAATCAGACGAGCAGAATGTTGAATGCTGAATTAAGCAATCGACATCACAGCGCTTGCGACACCCCCATAGGCGCTCCGTCCCCATCTTCAGCAGCAAAAGTAGAGTTACAATTTCGATGGCACCGGTAACTATACGATTGTATATCCGTCTCGCCCTTACTTTAAATGTTGAGCGTCGGCCCGATCTCCTGGTAACTCCTCGCAGCGCCATTTTCCTCAGACTGTAATGATCTATTTGCGCTTCCGCACTGTTCACTCGCTCCCAGCGGGCCCTCACAACGTCTAGCTTGTCACTCATCAATTCATCATCAGGTGGTGCAGAACCGGCCAGTCTATCTATCCTGCTTATTTCCTAACACACCGGCATGACCTGGAGAGAATATCCAAAGTAAACTAACTACCCGGGACCTCTGAAGTGATGCTTGCCACTCTGCACGGAGCATACCTGTCTCCACCTTTCTCAACATGCTCTGTGAGTTAGTGACAATCCCGACATGTGTGTCGGACCAGCAGAGAGAGGAAGAAGGTGGGACAGACAGCTAGGATGAGGGTAAGACCGGCATCGCTGGCGGAAGGACAGACGAACAGATACACACATTGATATGTCACATAAGAAACACAGAAGACAGCTAGGAAATAAAGACAAACCAAGGCCTTCTGTAGGACGGAGAAAGCATTGGATAAACTCAGCAGGCCTCAGGCCACATAATCCGGCAACAAATATATAATAGGAAAATCTACCGTTATGTTATCAACACAACAGCTTTAACCCTGTTATGACTAATTAATGAATGCACCACAATGCGGCTTTATTCAACTATCGTTCAACTGGCGTGTGTGGGACTCGCGCAAGAACTGCCAGTTTTAGGTAATTGAGTGCCAGCTGCTGCTAGCGGGGTCTGTGCACAACATACAAGACGCCAATCAATGGGAGAGGACGTACACACAGGAGAAGCTAATCAAGGAGATAGGAGCTGGGGGTCAGACCGATGGGTCACTGTTTTAAATCACAGGCTCGCCTAGACGTCACACTGCGAAATAATCATGTATCTTGGTGATGAACAGGTTGTTGATGATTGTAAATTTGTCGATGATAATATGACCATCAAAGGGGTGTGATGAAGAAACAGCAGCAGTGGCAACCAAAGGAGTTGCATGCACCCTAGGTCCCACGACTGCTTAGACTGTCCCGTGACCTGTGGATCTCCCCTGTTTGGGTATGATATTAATAAAGCACCTAAAAGGAGAAGTAATAGAAGAAGAAAACGAAAAAGGAAAAAAAATGGAAAGGAGAGAAATACAAAAAAGAACGAACGAACGCAAGGAAGGAAGAAAGGAAGAATGAAAGGAAGAACGAAGAAAGAAAGAAAGAAAGAAAGAAAGAAAGAAAGAAAGAAAGAAAGAAAGAAAGAAAGAAAGAAAGAAAGAAAGAAAGAAAGAAAGAAAGAAAGAAAGAAAGAAAGAAAGAAAGAAAGAAAGAAAGAAAGAAAGAATGAAAGAAAGAAAGAAAGAAAGAAAGAAAGAAAGAAAGAAAGAAAAGAAAGAAGCACTAGCAGCTGATTAACACACACGATTACATATCTGCATTATGTACTGATCTGGATCACCTAATAACGAGACAGGAGAACAGCCAGTCTACACAGCATACAGCCTTGGGGAGACAGATAGCAGACGCCTGGTCTGATGAAAACGTCAGGATGTCAACTTGATAACGGCCGCTTGAATACATCTGGGGCTGTGTCTTCAGGTGCAAACAATATGTTCCTGGCTTGAAACTTCACATACAAGTTCTTTTTCTTTTCTTTTGCACATCCGGCTTGTTTCTGAACTTTTAATAAAGGTGTAGAACTATCCAAGACAATCCTTGTGAAAAATGAACTGTCGTAACTGGTCGCAATGTAAGACTACAACTTCGCCTCGACAAATACAAGGCCTTTTTAGAACAAATGAATAGATAGCCAATACATCGCACAAGAAAACAAGTGTTCACAAATTATTTACTCATTCATTAATTCATTCATTCATTCATTCATTCATTCATTCTTCCTCTTCTTATTCTCCTCCTCCTACTGCAACAGCAGCTGCTGCTGCTGCTATTACTACTACTGCTGCTGCTACTACTACTTTTTTCTTCTTCTTCTTCTTCATCTTCTTTCCTGCAGTCACCTCGTCAAAGAATAGGGTGGGGAGGGGTTATCATTAAGTAATGCTCTTTGTAATGTGTTGCATAAGTTGACATTTATTTCTTTAAGACTCTTCTGGGTACCGTTGTTACATATTTAGCGTGGTCTTCCCCTTGCTTTGTGTTCATTATATTTCTTCAGCGTGGCTCTCTGTGGCAGTTGGTACCAATGCATTCTATTCAGATGGCCAAACCATATTAGCTGTTGGCCTTTAATTAACCGTATGACTGGTACCAGTTTTAGTCCTCATGGTGAGCCAATCTATTAATACAACGTCCTAAAGAATGTGGGTTCCTGCCTAATGTTTCTGTAGCTACAAAAGTGCTCGATTATTTGCATGGCTTGAGCGATACTGAACATATGATGATAGCCCTCCTCTGTTATAGACCAAATGGCACTCGACTGATGATGTCACAAATACCACTGGTGGCCTTAATTTACGATACTATTTCCTGAAATCCTGGTACTAGTTTTAGGCTAGAACAATCTGTTCGTGGTCAGAGAAGGGTGGTAACCAGTGCACCGGCCGATGTAAGAGCGTACCAAGTTATTTCTCTTCTTCCTCCTTCTCCTGTTCACATTTTATTTTCTCCTCCTCATCTACCTTCGCCATTGGGAGAGAGTTTGGAAAACAAACCAAATCGCCAAGTTGTTTCATCGATGAGGAAATTGCTAACCTAGAGCCTACATTTCACAACAGAGCGTAAGTTTGTAGTGTCTCTGCTAGGACAACGCCCCGACAACTCTCCACGGGTAGTGATCTACAAGAAACTAGCTAGCCGTGACTCATCCGAGAAGTACACACATTCCCCACCAAACAGCTGTCGGGATATCGATGAACTCACGTGGCGGCACACAGCGTTTCGTCAAGCAGCGTTAGAGATCTATACATGTCCGAAACATTCCTAAGTAAAGTAAGTAAATAAGTAAAGAAACCTTTTAACGCATGTGACATAAAGGGCTTACAGTGCTAGACAGATATTTGTGTAGAGCAATCACGCGATGGATGATGTGGTCAAGATCACGCCGGCCACTTTTACTTCCCAGGACACTGTCTGCTACCCATGTCAGGCGTGCTCAATGTGGTAGGCTGACATTTACATGGCAGTCAAGGAAACATTCATGCCAATAAAGAAATAATAGTCTCGGAATCAGTTTCCCCGATCTACTTGCAGTCCTTCGATGAAATACTTCAAAGTTAACTGAATCTATTAACTACAATGAAAACAGAAATGATCTGAATGCTTTACTGCGTGGCAATTTAACTTGAGGCCCGAGAGCCGAATCGGAGAGCAGGGACAAACCAAGTGGCCCGCGGATCATTGTCAATACAGTGAAATATTTTTTATTAATCTTTCTACGCTAGGACTTAGGCCTCTGGCGACACCCATTTTCAAAACGTTGACCCCGTTGTAAACTTAACAGAATGGTGCTGTTGTTATGTAATGAAAATACCAAACAGCACGTATGCTAAAATAAATCTATTAATGCTATGAATGATGTAATAAAAACGGCACCGATTTGAAGGCCGTAATGAAACAGGACCACTATGTTCTTTCTACACAGCCCTAAAATATAGATATAGACAGTAACAACATTTTTGTTTACAGAAGGTAAACAGCGATGGTCGGTGTCTGTTCCTGGGGCGTTGCGAACACCCTTCGTAAACTCCAAAGTAACAGGTTCGATTCCCGCTGTGGGCGATCTGGCAAAATACCACTCTGCTTTGACTTCAACAAACCTAGATCGAGACCTGACAGTTTCTGAGGCAAAGGCAAACTAGTGGACGTAAAATCAAGAGCCGGAAAAACTGTCTAGTAAACCAAAAGCCGAAAAAATGTACAGTAAAATCAACAGGGGAAAAAAAAAAAACCAGACTAGCAAAAACCAAGAGCCGAAAAAACTGTCTAGTAAAACCAACAGCCGAAAAGTGTATAGTAAAATCATCAAGTCCAAAAAAAAATGTCTAGTAAAACCAACAGCTGGAAAAAAAAATCGGTATGGTAAAACAGTTGTAAAAGAAAAACTGTTCAGTACAAGCAACAGTCGAAAAAAGGCAAGGGTCGGTACTGCAATGTCCTGAAAAGCTAACCAAGGGTCTCCTGAGGTCCACATGGGTCACATTCGTGATGTCATGAGGGCCACACACCACTACAATTTTGAAGTCTTTTAATATAAATTATTTGAGACTATTTTTTTTATTGCGGGCCGCAGATGTGCTTGAAAAGGGCCGCATGTCTGACATGCCTGCTATAAGGGATACACAATCTAACTAAACATCGGTGGAACAATTGCTGCAACGAAAACTGCAGAAATACTGTAATGAAAACAGCAACAATGTCGCAGGTCGTATGAATCCCGACAGACCGGGTTTGTTTGGCGGGGCATCCTCAAAAATACAACATACCACAGACGTAAAAATGACAGCTTCTGATTGTTTTACCTGGACTATTTCCAGGCAGGAATTCAACAGAAGCATTACCTCACATGTTCTTCAACTTAACATTTCGCTACCCCTCACTCACCCAAGTGTCTCTCTCTCTCTCTCTCTCTCGCTCTCTCTCTCTCTCTCTCTCTCAGATATGCAGTGTATATATATATATATATATATATATATATATATATATATATATATATATATATATATATATATATATATATATATATATATATATATATACACATACACACACACACACACGCCCACACAGACTGTGAAGTCTGCAAACCGTTTAATGAGTTTGTAGAAGGCGGGTAGTATTTTTAGACACGGCGGGGAAACTTGTCTGTCGACTCTGGTTACGGTGTCATCATGCCCGGAGACCGACAATTGTTGAGCCAGTTCTATTTTCAAGAGACAAGGTATGTAGTTCGATGTATTTTTCACATCATATGTGAGGCTACATTTCAAAATTCCGAGAAACTACAATCTAACGGCTATATAGAATATGTTAATGCGGTGTACCTTCAAGGAACCATCATAGGTGGTAGGAGTTTCTGCTCGCGTGATCTACAGAGAAGACGGGAGAACTTATCCAGTTGTTCGACAGCACTGTCATCAATCCTTAATAAAAACCAACATTAAAAATTAGCCTTTGTTTGATGTTGTCTATTGTTTTGCTGCCGCCGCCCCCCCCCCCCCCCCCCCCGCTCCCCACTCCCTGTTTTCTGTAGCGTGCTATAGGTACACACGCTGTTTGCCTATGTACACTGATCCGTGGTTCATAAGGACAGATTAGTACACATATGACAGACATACAAAGAGGAATGTCCAAACAGACAGGCAGAGATACACACATGGAGGAAACCCCACATAGACCGACAGACATACAGGAAGGAAGACACACACAGACATACACACATGTCGAGGGCAAAACACAGATACACATACATACACACAGGGAGGGAGGCAAACATAGGCCGACAGAAACAGCCGTTCAGACAGAGAGATAGACTCCCATGACACTACTAGGAAAAGCCAGTAATGAATCACAGTATCAACAACAACAGGGAGAAATCACCAATCCCATCCACATCACTGAAAACAAGAAGACCTTTAGTGTATGACAGAAGAAAAATGTGACAAAGAGGCAAGAAGCAGTCCTATACTGAATTGGGTATGCAACTCACTGCCAGTGAAATGAGAGAGAGAGGACTCAATTGTACCAGGAGGGCTGGTTCATGTTACCGTGGTGTCAGGGGAACACTACTGGGTAAAGGGCTCATAAAATCGATAGATGGTAATAGTGTCTTCCCAGTCCTGCACCGAAGCGAACAGAAATGCCAAGTCTGGCTGATGGACAATTACACAGAAATATATTAGGAAAAAATACTTTACATTTTCTGCCGACGCCATGTACCATCATAGCCATTCATTTACAAGATGCTCTGTTAGTTCTAAAAACTCATACACAGCCATGTTATACAACTTATTAACTCTTGTAGTCCTTGAAGGCGATAGCTGATGTCCGAGGAATGTTATACAGGCAATAACTAACGCAATTTTTTTTTTAATCCAGAAACCAAGATTTGCAAACCCATTGGCTCGGCACTATAGATATCACAACCCTTCGGCCTTGATTCCATGACAGGTACCGTAAATCTGGGAAATTTGTGGTTTTTCTACCTAACCCGATGTGTACTCGGACTACAGGGTCTGATTTGATATGATTCAAGAACCGACATCACAGCACCCGGGGCATTCCCACAAGCGCTCCGTCTCCATCTTCAGCAGCCAGCGAAGAGTTCCGATACTAATGGTGCCAGTAGCTTTCTGATTAAATGCCTGTCTTGCCTTTTCTCTGAGCCTTGAGCTTCTGCCAGAACCTCTCGTCACCCCCACCTGCATCAATCTCACCAAACTGTGGTGATCCATCTGCTCCTCCGCATTGTACACGTTCTCCCACAAGGCACTAACCACGGCTGCCCTATCATGTAGCAGTATTCCACCAAGTTGTGCAGAGCCAGCCAGTCTGTCCGCCTGTTCATTTCCTAACACACCGGCATGACCCGGTGAAAAAATCCAGACAATACTCCTCACTCGTGTCCTCCGCAGCGAAGCATGCCACTCTGCACGAAGCATACCTGTTCTGATCTTCCTCAGCATGCTTTCTGAATCAGTTACAATTACAATGTGTGTGTATGTGTGTGTGTCGTGTTCTCTAGCCAGCGGAAAGCTGCAGTGACCGCCTCCAGCTCCATTCTTAAGCTGGATGTTGTGGTATCATATGCTAGGCTCTGCTACACCAAACGTCGACCATTAACTTTTGCTAAAAAGCCCCAAGCACTTCTTTTGCCTTTTGACACTGAACCATCTGTGTAAATGATCAAATCCTCTGAGCGAGCATTATCTTGAATTAATTGCTGAATTTCCACCTCTGTAGCACCTGCTGGCCAGTCTCTGCATTCCCGGCTCAGCGTGATTATGACTCTACACAAGTCTGACTGCTCAGGTGGCACTTTGACCCACTCCTCTCCTCGCCTAATGTTCTCAAGGATGCAAACCTGTCTGATTGTGTCTTCTGCCTGAGCCATCCATGACCTCCCTCTTATCAGCCGCTGACCCTTAACTGCACCCAGAGCTTCATGCAGAGGGTGGTCTGTGTCTGCAGCTACCATGAGATATGACTTCGCCTGCATCACCTTGTGCCTACCTGCAACCGTCGGCAAACCAAGGATGTATTGCATACACACCACTGGGGTGTCTCTGGTGCAACCCAGAATGACCCGCATAGCCGCGTTCTGTATGCGCTCTAGTTTGTCCATCTGACTCTTTGAGACGGTAAGCAGTCCCAGGCCATAATCCACCACTGACAGGATCAGGTGCTGATATAGTGTGAAAAGCTTTCTCTGCTCTATGTCAATTGCAGCCATAGTCTTAAGTGCACCAAGTCCTTTTTGGCATCTCGTCACAACACTCTCCACATGGTCCTTAAATGACAGGCTCCTGTCAAATGTAATTCCCAGATACTTCAGTTTGCTCTCTCTGTTGACGTCTCTACTATCTATCGTGAGACTTGGAACATTAGTTTTAACGATTCTGTTGTCCAGAAAACACCACAAAACAGACGCCTTTTCCGGGTGGACGACAGCCTTCATTTCTGTACACCACTCAGTCACTTTGTCTACAGTCGCTTGTAGCTCCCAGGCTGTTTGCTCCCTCTCTTCCCCCTGCCTATATGCAAGTATATCATCCGCAAAACTCAGTATCCTTCCAACTCCTGGTGCTTCTAGGCTTGCAATCTTGCTCGTATACACGTTGAAGAGCACAGGCGAGATAGCCGATCCCTGTGGCAGTCCCGGGGCCAAAGTGCATGGTTCTGAGGTCCATGAGCCCAGTCGGAGAGCAACCCGACGTGAATACAGGACAGCTGCAACCCAATTCACCAGCCATGGACTGACCTCCTTCTCCCTCAGTGCAGTCATTAGGATGTCGTATCTCACTCTGTTATAAGCATCCTCGAGATCCAGTCCTACCGCCATAGTTTCCTGTCTGTTCTGGAACCCTTCATATACGTCAAAAGCAAAAGTGGCTGCATTTGCCCAAGTGTCCTTTCCTGGCCTGTAACTTCCCAGACTTCTTAGGAGAAGCTTCCCCCTTTCCAAAAATTCTTGTAACTTTACAGCAACTATCTTCTCCAAGACCTTCCCAAGACTTCGTCACCCGATTGCCGCGCAGCTGGTTTAACCAACTCAGCTAGCGTGCCAGGTATCACTAACGCATACGTGTAGTACCTTCACAAGGTCCACAACCTCAGCCCTTGAAAGAAATTAGGGCGTTCTCAGAGTTATGCATACTCCTTGTCTAGCATATATTGTTGACAAAAAATAAAAATGACATTTTTTTTTTTTTTTTACAAAAACATGTATACTAGAAATTTCTTAATAACAACAACAAAAGTGGTTTACTGAGCTGATATTGATAATTCTATGGATCAAGAAGACAAGAAATAATGTTTGAGAAAGATCTGAAATTTAAAAAAAAATTGGCTCGTACAAATAATCTTCTTAAGGGAACCGAGATACTTAGGTCATACAAGCGTTACGTGCATTAGAACCAACAGTAGCAGAGGGTATGGTACCAGGCAAAATAGGCAGGGCCGATCAGCAAGAAGGGTCCAGGACAAAAGAGACACGTTAGGCAGGTCAGGGGAGGAGACAGAAAAGCTGGTGAGGGAGCGAGCTCCTTTCAGGTGTGCTGTGAGGGGAGCATTCTGTATAAAGGACCTATTAGACGACAATGGACGGAAGGTACGGTCTGTAGAAGAGGAGGCAGGAAGCGACTAATAAAAAAGAAAAAAATAGGTTTTATAGAGTAACGCATTAGCAAGGGTCATTATCTGACCTTCAGAGTGTCTCATAAGTTTCCATAAATAGGACAAAAAACATTTTTTTATGAAAACCGTTTGTATTTATCGAATATGTTGTAGGAGACACGATTTTTTACAAACATTTTTATGTGTATCCTCCACTGCTGAGAAACATGTATAAGCACCTGCTGGAGTTAAGCTTGGAATGGTAAAGTATGTTTATTTCTCCCATTGTGTGGAAGCTTATGGGACAGCCTGTAGAAGAGAATGGTCAGATGTATCTAGCACTGCTACAATACTTGCCTGTGTCTTTTCTTCTGGCCTGCTCGTAGTGAACTGTGGGACTCTGCGGTGGTTCCTCAAAAAACGCAAATCCATTCCTTGGTGTTAAACTCATGTTGGCAGCAGTGTGGTCTTCAACCGTCCAGAGTTAGCTCCAACATGAGAGTGGATGAATTCAGCACGTATAACCCATGACTGGAACGTGTGGTCTGTACAATTACTTCACAGCAGATCTACTTGTTGGCGACTAACACGGAATTTAAACCGCAACTTGTTCACGCAACTCTACCGGTTCTGACAGTCGCTGATACAAGAACAAACTAAACGAATCAAGAGGAACTAGTTCACTATCAACATGAACATAGCTACACATACGGACATGTCTAAAACACCCATGCTCCCTTATAAGTCACTATAATTAACGAATTACCTGGTACTGATTTACGCTTATCTAATAAGACAGAAAATTGGAGGTTATGCAGAGAAAATATGCAAGGCACCTGATCCTAAATGGTACTGACCTACGTGTATGTAACAGGACAGTTTTGAAATAACTAAGTGGATGCATAAAGGACATTTTTGTGCCATCTCTCCACAATCAATATATTCACTGTCCAGCTGTGCTGTTATATTTAGGGATCGCAAGCATTTCCTCATTACGTTGTACATTTTGTAATCATCTGGATATCATAGATGGAATCCAGTCACGCATCTTTGGCCTCTCTCGTCACCGTTCGCGTCAGAGTTTCTCTTGGACGTTCTCGTTTTCTCGATCCATCTGTCACGTCAGCGTCTGTTTGATGATTCTCTCATGATGTGTCCAATATGGTATGGCGGCGTCTGCTCTGCCTTATGACTTAATACTAGTGGTTGTCCAGACATCGATCTTATTCACAATAAAGGTATGCTGCAAATGGAAAAATGTGCACCTTCCAAAGTCTTTGGGAACATATCGTGAAAAGGCCCTATTAACTTCCATGGTGCGATTCTGACATCAATGAAACCCACGCGAAGTCTTTCTGTAAACTGTCCACAAAGAAATATGATACCCCGGTAGGTCGAAAAATGCGAACGCTTACTAACCTCTAATCCAAACAACCGCACAAAAACACGATAGACAACAAAAAAATAAGTTTTAACGTTATGGGTATGCCAAAAATTCCACAATCTACATAATAACTACAAACACCGTAGGCTAGCTACTGTGAAACTTGTAAAAGGATTCACTGCAACCAATCTGAATATAAAAGGCCCGTAGATATGGTTGCACGGGAAACAATTCAGCCATGTCGATGGTAACCGAATCTGCGAATCTTTACAACCGCTGCCAGCACTGCTGGTTAGATCAGGTAATTGATATACTGATTCCGGTAATCGATACCCACAGGGAGGGCCAATCGCTGTATTTTGGGAGCTTCACTCCAGGCCAGTGATTATAATCAGTGATTATCTCTCTCCACCAATGTCTAGATGGTTGGTTGTGAATCCTCTGGGAGACAACGCTCAAGTCTGATGAACTGGCATCCATGACACAGGTGTGATACAAATGTCTTGTATCTAACAAGAGTCTTTTAATCGTCTTCTTCGAGTTTACCGGCTGCAAAGTTCGGCAAAAAGTTCTAGCCGTTCGTCCATTTCCAGACTCAAGTCTTCTGTCTGGTCTTGAGTGTTTGGTGAAGACTGTTCCTAGCTCTCAGACAGATGCACTACGACTTCCAAGGAAAACTCGATCCTATAAACGCTGGCCAGTACCCCGACTTGGAAGCTGTTTACAGGATGATCGCGAAGAGGAATACAGGGAGGCAGGTACATAAAGACATACAAGGAGGAAAGCACACAAAGACAGGCAGACATACTCACAGGGAGGAAAGCACACAAAGACAGGCAGACATACACACAGGGAGGAAAGCACACAAAGACAGGCAGACATACACACAGGGAGGAAAGCACACAAAGACAGGCAGACATACTCACAGGGAGAAAAGCACACAAAGACAGGCAGACATACACACAGGGAGGAAAGCACACAAAGACAGGCAGACATACTCACAGGGAGAAAAGCACACAAAGACAGGCAGACATAAACACAGGGAGAAAAGCACACAAAGACAGGCAGACATACATACAGGGAGAAAAGCACACAAAGACAGGCAGACATACACACAGGGAGGAAAGCACACAAAGACAGGCAGGCATACACACAGGGAGGAAAGCACACAAAGACAGACAGATATACACACAGGGAGGAAAGCACACAAAGACAGGCAGACATACACACAGGGAGGAAAGCACACAAAGACAGGCAGACATACACACAGGGAGAAAAGCACACAATGACAGTCAGACATACACACAGGGAGGAAAGCACACAAAGACAGGCAGACATACACACAGGGAGGAAAGCACACAAAGACAGGCAGACATACACACAGGGAGAAAAGCACACAAAGACAGGCAGACATACACACAGGGAGGAAAGCACACAAAGACAGGCAGCCATACACACAGGGAGGAAAGCACACAAAGACAGGCAGACATACACACAGGGAGGAAAGCACACAAAGACATTGTGGCATACAGAGATATATATACATACAGGGGGAGTAACCGTTTTCTACTTCATTAGACGCACTGGGCATTTAGTGCTAGACCTACATGTGACTGACCAATCGGCCCCCTAGTGATCGATACAATCAACATTGCGTATGTCGCCTTTTACTTCCCATTATCTGGCACCCACTTTAGGCTAGGTCATCCTGGCAGCAAGGTCATTTCTAAAGGGACAAAATACAGCTCGATACAGATATGAAACTACAACCTTCGGGCCCGAGACGGACGTCTAGCCGCTGCAACTCGGCGGCGGATGCCAATAACCAGCTATTGAAAATTGTTGAAAAGTTGTCCCATGTGAAAATGTCTAGCAGTTGTCTTGTGAGGCCTCTAAAGAGGAGATAAAACTAACCTAACTAGCTGCCAACTACATTCTAACTAAGAGCAAACAGGTTGTGCACGATTTTTGTGTGTGTGTGTGTGTGTGTGTGCGCGCGCGCGCGCGTGCGTGTGTGTGTATGAGTCCCGTTTTTTGTTCATTTAGTTTATATATACACAATAATTACTTTCCCTCCAGGGGGTTAATATGGCTTATTCAACTACATCATTGTGACTTTCGAAGCGGAGAGAGTGCCTTGGCGCAGGCAAGGTCGTTTAATAATAATGTACATTATTGTATTTCTGTAGCTATTATTTGCTCCTGCGGGTTTGTTGTTAAAAATCCGTCTTTGATGTCGCATAGTCATATTTCACACCATTCATTCTTTCAATAGAAATATTTTAACAGTACCTCTCTACTCTCTACCGTACTACTTAGACAAGCCTTATTATTATTACTATTATTTGTAGCAGTGGTAACAGCAGTAGCAGCAGCAGCTGTAGTGGTAGTTGTATTTAGTGTAGCAGTAGTAATGGTAGTGTAAGCAGCAGCAGCAGCTGTAGTGGTAGTTGTATTTAGTTTAGCAGTAGGAATGGTAGTGTAAGAAGCAGCAGCTGTAGTGGTAGTTGTATTTAGTGTAGCAGTAGCAATGGTAGTGTAAGCAGCAGCAGCAGCTGTAGTGGTAGTTGTATTTAGTGTAGCAGTAGTAATGGTAGTGTAAGCAGCAGCAGCAGCTGTAGTGGTAGTTGTATTTAGTGTAGCAGTAGTAATGGTAGTGTAAGCAGCAGCAGCAGCTGTAGTGGTAGTTGTATTTAGTGTAGCAGTAGCAATGGTAGTGTAAGCAGCAGCAGCAGCTGTAGTGGTAGTTGTATTTAGTGTAGCAGTAGTAATGGTAGTGTAAGCAGCAGCAGCAGCTGTAGTGGTAGTTGTATTTAGTTTAGCAGTAGGAATGGTAGTGTAAGCAGCAGCAGCTGTAGTGGTAGTTGTATTTAGTGTAGCAGTAGCAATGGTAGTGTAAGCAGCAGCGACAGCTATAGTGGTAGTTGTATTTGGTTTAGCAGTAGCAATGGTAGTGTAAGCAGCAGCAGCTGTAATAAAAGCAAAAGTATAATTTGTTTTGTACTAAAGTAGTAGTAGCAGCAGCAGCAGCAACCTGGGTAGTAGCAGTAACAGCAGCAGTAGTATTTGTATTGTTGTAGCAGCAGAAGCAGTAGTAGTGGTAGCAACTGTTGTAAAGGCGTGAAGAAGGGTCCTTTACCTCCTTTACCATTTACTTATTGTATTGTATCGAAGTGTACCGAACTGTTTTAATCTGCTGTATTCGTACTGTAATGTTGTTTCTGTTGTTATTGTTGTTGCAGCTGCACCAGCAGTCGAACTGTAATGGTGGTGGTGGTGGTAGTAGTAGTAGTAGTAGTAGTAGTAGTAGTAGTAGTAGTAGTAGTAGTAGTAGTAGTGGTGGTGGTGGTGGTGGTGGTGGTAGTGGCGGTGGTGGTGGCGGCGGCTGTATTGTATAGTAGCAGCAGCAGAGCAGGACAACGGTATAATCCCAATAGTTCATACATTTCTGGTTAACATGTTTAAAGTCGAGAGGATCGACATAGTTGCCCCACGTTTTATACAACATAATAGGATTTCACTACGGTGAGAGAGCCGCACAAAGGATGAAATCCGTAGCTCCAGAAATGTCCCAAGAAATCTCTATAAAAATTATCCTGTTAAAACAGAACGACACGCTAGTTCTTGATTTAAATAATGTCGAATTAAGAATCGACATCACAACATTTAGGACACTCCCATAAGCGCTCCGTCGCCATATTCAGCAACAAGCAAAGAGTTCCAATTCCGATGTCACCAGTAACTGTTTTATTGTACATCCGTCTCGCCTTGCACTTGAGTGCTAAGCGTCGGCCAGATCCCGCGGTAACTCCGCAGCGCCATTCTCCTCAAAGTAAGTAAACAGCACCTTGATCAAAACCTCCCAAGATCACCAGAATCACAGATCATGGCAGCGCTCTTGTCTCGCCCCCCATCCATATACCATACAGGCATATATCTCAATGCCTTCCTTTCTCGTGGTCTTTGTACATCAATCTTGACAGTTATGACCAAGTCAGCTAGTTCATTCCTTCTCAACCGACAGTCAATGCCTAATTCCATACCACGGTCGAAATAAACACAAAGCGGTCTGCTGTCAAATCTTCTGCAGCTACCATCGACCCGGGTATTTCGAAATCACGAAAAGCGTCCGCAATACCTAAGCCCCGAAAGCCGACAACTGGGTACAGTCCTAAAAAACATACAGTGAATAACTGCGCTCGGTTTATGTGTTAACATCACGCAAATAAAACCATACATGAGGTGCAACGCGGAAGAAATAAGTCAGGTAAGTAGTTGACAGTCACGTTGCAGTCATGCATGACAGTGAAGACCAGACCATACCCGAGCCACGCTTAGCTGGTCAAGTGTGAACATGAAAATCACTTCAGTAATCCTGGTGTTCATCGGGAACACGGCACAGATACACAGGATGAAATGGATGCTTATAAAATACAGACAGATAGATAAATAGGCAGCGACGTAAACAGAGAAAGAAAGTATATTTTATAAAACTTCTAATCAGTTGCCCCTTACGACATGTTTTGCGGAAGGCACTGTGTCTCTCCCCCCCCCCCCTTTCCTCTTTTTTCCCTCCCAATGGCACAACGGAGACCACACATGGTCCTTCGAAGATCCACATGTGTGTATTGAGAACTGAACGCAGAATTATAAGTGGAAAATGTTTGTCAGCCAGTGTCATATCCGGTCTGCTCATGTCGGTTCACAACTGCCAAATGACTTCCCTTTAGTTATTTGTTCTTATCCGAAATTACTACCATGTTTAACCGAAAACGGGGACAAAAAGGTCCTACATCAAAAATATACGCCCTGGCACGATTTTTCAGGATACTTTTAATATTAGCCCTAGTTAAGATGGTCGGCTAGAATAAGGAAAACATGAGAGACTGGGGTCAATGATGCTACAGGAAATGGAGTCGCAAGGAATTCGGGATTTGGAGAGTTATAACGATGTTCCAGCAATTATTTTTCTTCTTCTTTGCGTTCGCTGGCTGTAAAATCCGGTGGAAAGTTCTCACTGGTCGTAAAATTGTGAACTACTTTTCGTCCTTCTTAGGACGTTATTTTTTGTTGTTTGAAGCCCCACTCTGGCTTTTGCCAGGGGCCGCAATATAGGCAGGTCATCATTATGGCCAAATGTCTGAACGCGGTTTCTGGGACCTCTCCACGGTGATCCTCATCCGCATGGTGGCACTTTGTGTCATCGGGTGTTTATCGCTTGTGTGATGTCCTGGTGGGGTAAAAAAATCCAATCCACTGGTCGTCCAATTATTTACACCAGTCTTTTTCAGAACTTGAGAACTTTTTTTTTTTTTCCATTTAGCACAAAATAATAACCATTATTATTATTATTGAGCATTTTAACGCTTCTTAGGCTCCTGGAGACCCCTGCCCCTCTAAAAATGTATAAAAGGTTTGAATTCTCCCACCCGTACCGCCCCCCCCCCTTTTTTTTTTCTTTGTGACAGCGCCTCTGGTAGACAGGAGCAAGTCATCTAGGTGATAAGTAGATTACTGGAGGGGGTGGGTATATCTAGACGGTAGCAGTAATTACAATTATGTGTACCAAATATCCAGGTTATGAGTTAACGCAATCATAAGGAGGGCTGAGCTAATGTAATCACTGGCAGAGAATCAGGCCTAGCTTCAAGAGACTGCGATAGGATGACGACACGGACCGTTCCCAGAAACAAACGTCAGGTCTATTTAAAACACTGACTGCATCGCCGGACTCTGGAGCCGGCGTCTGGCAACATTCCACGACAGGCTCTCCAGTAAGAACTATGAATCGTACTTTTTCTTCCAAACGACTCTTCAATCGAGTTAGTCGTGCGCCGGGAGACACGTACCCCCTGGGAGAGGTTGTGCCACCTTCTGAAGGCGACGCCTTTGAATTCCAGTTTTCTCACTAGTTTTAGGGTTTCCATTGTATAGTGAGCCCAGTAATTCTGTCATTTCTACTTGCTCCCTGTTATCTTCTTTGAGCACGATCTACACTTTGTATCGCTCCTATATACCCCGTTCGAGCTCCAAAGAAGTCATAATTAGAGCACCCGTAGCCGCTACACTCACAGCAAGAAATGGTAGGACTGAGAATAAATACAAAGAAAACTCAGATCATGACAAACAGTCCAAACCAACAACAAGTGACCATAAGTAACCAAACAATTGAAAATGTAGAAAATTTCACATTTCTTGGCAGTGTGGTGTCCCTACTGGGAGGGACCGAAGAAGACATACAGTCACGCCCGAACAAAGCTAGAGCTGCTTTTGGAAGGATGAGGCAAATTTGGAAATCCAACAGTTACTGCAGAGGAACGAAAATCCGACTCTACAAGAGAATAATTTTGCCAGTTCTTCTTTATGGAGCGGAATGCTGGAGAATGACCAAAAGGGATGCATACAAACTGTCTACCTTCCACCACACATGTCTACGTAGAATTATCAAAATTTTCAAACACTAAACTACTTAAGTCACAAACCAAGAAACTATACAGAGTATGATAACCAATAGAAAATGGAAATGGCTTGGCCACGTAATGAGAATGACTTCTGATATACCTGCCGAAATAGCTCTCACATGGACACCAGAGGGAAAGAGACAGAAGGGGCGCCCAAAAACAACATGGAGAGGAACGATGAAAAGTGACCTGAGTGCTGCATCTTTGACATAGAAAACTGCACTGAAGATTGCACAGGACAGGAAAGCATGAAAGGGCCTCTCTGGAGCCTCATGTGCCACTAGGCATAACAAGAACTGATGATAGTGGCTACACTAGCCAAGTGTAATCTTCAATCCTGTGTGGATAAGCGCGTTTCTTGTGAATTGACCTCTCACTAGTTTATGTGAGAGTTCTGCGAAGAAAATCACTTAGTTCTAGTTATTCACTCACAGTAATGGTTCCAAAACCATTCCATAACTGGTAATGTTTATGTTATGCCTCCGACGAAGTTTTAATATTGTTTCATTTCAATAATGACATCCCTGAGGTATAGTTTGATATTTTCGCTTGGAAAGTGTGTCATTTTGCCTTGCATGTATTTAAAAAAAAAACAGTTTTTTATTGGCTTGGCGAATAGACCTCACATCGAATCAGAAACTATTAACCAAAACATTTGTCTTACGTAATTAGCGATCTCCCATGAATGTTAGAAAGAGAGCAGTGATCAACAAACGATATAGGCGGGCGGAGGGGTGCATCTGGGGACGAGGTTACTAGCATTATCCTGGGAAAAAGAAGTGAGACCTGAAATGTAATGGCCGGTAGGGAAGGTCCGTAGTCTTGGTTGGCAGCTGGTAGATGAGAGAAGCTCCGACAAGCAGATAGATAGAGCAATGCTCTTCTGATCTTGCAATCCCAGGAAAAGTAAGTGAAACCTATGGTCGACAGGGAAGGTCGGGAGCTGGTCGAAGGGGATAGCTCCGACAGGCGGCAGATAGAGCACTGCTCTTCTGATCCAGTAGCTTCTGCGGAGTGCTTTGTTCCAAACGTATTGGTGCTGCCTTAACTATGCAATAAACAACGCAGGTTGAGGCAGGGGTCACAATATATGGACAATATACGGTTGCTACAAGACTACTTAGGCTTTGTGCCAACGAGAAGAGGTGCTACATCCCCCGGCATCAATTTGCTGTGATCTCCACGCTGCGCTACAACATAATACAACACCATAGTCAAGAATGACGGAAAGGTGCCACACTCGAAAGACTCGGGATACGAAGAAACAAGATCCTCAGAAACATGAACACCAAGGCAAACGATGACGATTACTGTGTCATTCCATTACAAGATTAGAGACTTCAACTTATTCTTGTCATCTAGTTACCTCATCGAAGAGATGGGCAAAAGGAAAGAGGAGGGGGGGGGGGGGGGTATGTAAGGATACGATTAGTATCGGTGTGCTATAAAGGTTAGTACAATAAGCCACCATAACAGGCTAAGAACCAGGGAACCAGACCTCTAAGGCGACCCAGGGTCCGCGGTGAAGACAACATCCGACAGAGAACTAGAATATAAGAAAGCCAGAAAGATAAATGCTGATAGAGAAGTCTAGCGATCTCTGTGGGAAACATCTACACCCCAAGGTAGAAGAGGAGCGACTACGTAAGTAAGTAGTAAAGTTTAGTGAATTTATTTAACAAGACAATGTTCCCGGTTCAACCCCAACCAGTGGCAGGAAAACCGTTCACATCTGCCCAGGATTAGGAGAAATCCACTTCATAAAACAGGCACTAGTAAACTGTCAAAATTCTACAGAAATTTTTGGGAGATGACAAGGGAGATAAATGGTCATCCCCATCTCATTATTTGGTAGTCTAGATTAGGTAAATGTCTAACATTCCACATCACTACGCCAAAATCTATCATCTGGCTAACCTGGTCTTTCAGCCTGAGCTTATCCCACTGAGAATAAATACCATCTAGATACTAAAGACAAATACAACGCACAAACTGAAAAAAATACCTGTTGCGTTATAGACATAACAACAATGATTTACGCAATAAAATACATAAATGTCGCGTAACCGCAATATATATATATATATATATATATATATATATATATATATATATATATATATATATATATAATAAAACTATTTACCAACTAACAACATGCGTTTTAAGTAACTATTTACGCAGTGAAAATACGTATATTTTATAGTGAAAATGAACACATTAACAAGTAATCAAAATAATATCCCAATTTATACACGAAAAAACAACACTACAGCACTAATGCATTAAAAATAAAAACAATGGCTTCTACACTGAAGGTGAACACGTATAGGCGCTTAAAATATACATATGACATCCTTTGAAGACGAGGACGTAACGAGGGAAAAATCACTGTCCTAGGCTGCGAGTTTTTTAAGCAGGTGTTGATAAATCCGGCAATGCTTCACAAACATGCAGGTAGACACTGCCTTCATATAATACCGGAGGAATACTTTAACAACTTGCAACAACTTGCAACAGGCATTCCAGGCGGCCACAAAATACATGAACCGTCCTCCAGGTGGGTGGAGACACGATCCTCTCAATGGAACGCAATTATAAAAGATTGGGGGCGGAGGGCGGGGGTATGGGGTATCTGAGGTTGTTACCCAAGAAAATTGTCACTAGCAGGGCTTGAGGTAAGCTTTGAAATCTGAAAATATGTGTAGTGGGAAAAGTCAAGCATGACGACCCTCGATATGCCTATATATCCCGAGCTCTTGTGGCTCACAAACATCCCAGAAACACCCGGAGTTCCCTGTGTGTACATACAGCTATCTGCGACAATTAACCCAGCAAGTATATGGGGAGACGTATTTCTACTTAGAGCAACTGTTGGATTTGTAGTGGATTTCTAGAGGATCTAGTAAGTGTGACAGACAGCTAATGTAAAGCAAAAAAGATAGGTACGAGGGTTAGCTACGTGTCTTTTTCTTCTTCTGCGTGTTAACTTCCAACTGAGCATATAACAGTCTTTAACCACTCGTTCCAAGTTGGCTTATCCTTTAGTATCTAATGAATCTGATCCCATGTCCTCCACAACTTTTTCATTTGACTTCATTCTGTAATAACCTTCTTTGTGTGCTTTCTGGTCTGCATTAATGTTTATGCTCCTGTGGGTTCCAGTGTAAAGACATTTTAGTTATACTTTTCTCAGGGTTTCTCAAGATGTTTCCTGTCGAGTTCCAGCTCTTTTTTCATCTGTTGGTTCACTGGAGTTTGTTTAGTTCTCTCCTTAAGCTCCACATTAGTGTCTCTATAATACCACTTAATACCCTCTATTCTGGGCAAGCACAGGTCAATGAATAGTTGTAGCTTAACAGTAACTGTTTTAGTTGTTCTCCCTATCTCAGCTTCATACAGCAGTATTGATTTGACATGATAGCTAGATATTTTGTTTCCTTAGTACCAACTCAAATACGATGGTTAATGTATGTGTAGTCAGCACAAGCTCACAGATACAACCATTACAGTACTTTAATTTTAGACGACCCCATTTCAGCGGCTTCGAGATCTCGTAGGGAATTCCTCGGGATTTCCCTGGACAGTACCATGTTATAGGGTCCTCGGGGTTAAGGCTAGTGTTAAATGAATAGCGACTACTACTAACCGCCCCCCCCCCCCTTCCCTTAATGGGACGTCTTGGGGATTTTTCTACCAGATCTTGAAACCCATGAGATGGGGTTGTCTAAAATTAAAGTACTATCATTACTGAGGTTGAGTCAACAGCCAGGTATCTACTGATCACCAACGATAAACGCACTGTTTGTTACTGTGTCTAGCTGTGACGTGCTAAGCCCAGGGATCAGTGTGAATGGTAATGTACAGATTTTATGTACTTTTCTTGTAAAGATTCATACTGTTTACTCTGCAAATTTATTTACCTTCACAGGGGGGAAGCCTGGGTTTTTTAACGCTAGAGCTCATAAGGTTAGCTGTTTCTCTCTTTGTTACTAATTTCAGACCAAGTCCCTAACTGCAAACAATTAGGATTAAATCATGAGTAATGAAACAGCCGAGGAAAGTCATCAGTGTAACCAGAAGAGACAGTTTTAGACACTCCTTTCTATGGAACCTTTAGGTTATAAGAAACCAAAGGAGATTTAACAACCCAGGAAAGAAGGAGAATGAGAGATAGTGATGAATAAAATCGACAGGAAATGGAGTGAGCTGCAGGAGATAGCAAAACATTGGAAGCTTTATTGTGGATGGTTGAGGGCCTATGCTCCAGTAGGAGATTTAGGGGCGAAGAAGAATATACTTGTAGGAATGGCTCAAACAGTGGGGTTCGCACAGCAACATAAACAATAATCAAAGTGATCTGTCTAGGTAAAACAGGAATTCTTAAAACATATAACATACATAACATAACCCTTGACCCATTGGGGTCATGAAGGTGTTTTGATAGAAGCACTAGCACATAAAACCCGCCATCTTCCCCTGCCTTCCACTTGTTGCAAGAGTGTATGTTAACTTTGTCGAAAAAAAGCAGAGGCCACCATTAGGATGTGAGCTTTCACACATACTTCTTCATATACCCTCCATCCCTCAGTGGAGAATAGGCCCTCAACCAACTCATGTCAATTTGCTCTATCCCTCGTCATTGCAAGCAGCTGTTCCCGTCCTACACAAATGTTTAACTTCTTCATGTATTTGTGTTCTACTTTTATTTCCACGCAAAGACATTCTAGTTATATTGTTTTCAAGGTTTCACGTGTGTCCTATCCAATACCAGCATCTTTTCTTCACCTCTTGGTCCACTGGAATTTGTTTAGTTCTCTCCCAAAGCTCCACATTAGTGGTGCAATAAGCCGTCAGTGATTTACTACCAATGAAATTTCAGTTTCATGTTATAAGAATATAATGTCACTCTTTCTTTCTCTCTCTCTCTCTCTCTGGCACTTTACAAGTAAAAACAGTAAAGCTGATGAAATGAGATACTACCACCTAAAAAGAATTAGGGGGTTCCACAGTCATGCATTTCCCATGTGATGCTATTCCCCTCTCTATCTCAATAACAGGTAATATCGTTATCATTTGAACGCAGAGTATTCAAAGATCTTTAAAGGGAAAAATTAGAGTGCAGGCAACTAGGAAAAATAATGGTTGTCTACATTCATTGTACAAGATGCAGCTTAGTTTCACGGCCTAATTTCAGAGCAAAAACAGTGCATCTTATACATCAACAAATATGATATGCCACCACAGCTCTCTATTCACAGCTCGTATTGGGGCTTACAGCATGTGTCTCAGAGCTTCAACTGGCCAGAAACACACATGGATATTTCTTGGAGATACCTCAGCTAAGTGATTTATGTGTATTCTTGTTTGTAAATGTAACACTGTCTATACATATCATGTGCTAATGAAGGCTTTCTAGCCGCAACGTTCATTTGTTGTTTGTGACTGTTATAATGTGAAGCTAATCTGTTCTACTATCTGTCTAGTTTTGATCTCTCTTCATAATATCATTTTACTTACAGCACAGATATACAATTCCTTTCAAAGATGGCTTACAGGACAAGATGGTGACTAAACTGGAAAACAGCTGACAGTGTTAAAGGGACAATATCAAAACACAGTCCCACAATTTCGACTACAAGCCAATACTATTCCTCCTACAGCATCTAGCAATAGGTGCCCACTAGTCACAAAGAATCAACACTTCCAACAAATACAAAGATGCTCCACGTCTGCCAGCAAATACGGTAAAGTGTACATATAACTGTTTCCGTAAACATATTGGTTACAAACATTTCAGATCTGCCCCACAAACCTCTTTTCCTTTTTTACTTTAATACAAACAACCATCTTTAAATAGGCCATTTATTTGCTAATGATACTTTAAACAGAAGATGTTCCTAAGAAGTCATCAGAGTACCTGTCTTGACTATTCAAATTCAATCTCTATGTGACTTAACTTACAACAGAAACAGGCCATAGGTTTCAGTTAAGGTACACATGAATTTCATAATTCCAATATTTATAAATGTCTTAAACAATTACGCTCGACGCGGATCGGAAGGTCATGGGTTCACTCCTTGGTGAAGCCAGACTTTTTTTTAAAAATGACATTGGCTTCCAGGTTGACCCGGCCTTGAGTGGGAACCGGGTGCAGTCCCGGAAAGTAGAGGCGGCCAGCGTGATCCTGACCACGTCACCCATAATGTGCCGATTGGTTTATAAAAATATAGGTCCAGCCCTATATGCCCTATACGCCTAGAGGCGTGAAAAAGGGTCCTTTACTTTACTTTTTACTTACTTATACAATTGTGCAGGCAAAGTACAGAACCATTTTCATGCTAATGGTGTATCGGGCATGCTTTGCCCGATGCTTGACAATTTTGTGCTGTTTCTGAGGTGGGCCTCTTCTAGCACCTGGCTGATGAGAACAGTAATCCTGCGATTTATGAATTCCAGAGAAATTTGACTAAAAAGCTCAACAAAATGGGAAAGAGGAAAACGTGCACAAAACAACAAAACGTAAAAGGCTGCCCAGCCGAAACGTTACGTTTTGTTGTTTTGTGCACGTTTTCCTCTTTCCCATTTTGTTGAGCTTTTTAGTCAAATTTCTCTGGAATTCATTGTATTAGCTTGACTGCAGTCACCCCCATAGTTTAACCATTCCTGCGATTTATGTGTATTCTTGTTGGTAAATGTAACACTGTCTTTACATATCATGTGCTAATGAAGGCTTTCTAGCCGCAACGTTAGACCAGACCACTGGGAGTTGAACCGTTAATGACTGTCATGTTAAATAAGTGCACTAACCATTATACCATCTTCGGCTGCTCCCACTCAATGTACACTTACTCTTCAATCAACTCCACTAGACCATGGCTATTCAACTAAGTTGGCCCAGGGCCAAAATCATGAAAATGGGACTGACATGGGCCAGTGGCCTGAGCCCCAGCACAGAAAGATTCATTGATAAAATACAACTGGCAACATTCTGCAAGCCACGTGCTAGGCCTCCGCCACCCGTTGAATAGCCCTGCTATAAACCAATTGGCACTCAATGAGTAATGAGGTCAATGTCCCCTCATCCTCCTTTTACTTCCCAGGTCACATTTAATAAAAATCCACCACAATGCAGATTTAAACCCAAGAGTTTCAGGCTGGTATGCAAGCACCTAGCCAGGTGTACTACAGAGACACCCATCTTCAACTGCTCCATGTCCACAAATATTTACTCTTCAATAAAATCAACTATTTCATAAAACTACATAAAAGTGCTCCAAATAAACTGGGGCCTTGGTTTAAATATAATGCAAGACATCAAATGTCAACACATAATACATAACCCCCTCAGGATAGACTTAAACAAAACAGGCGGCACACTCCGCACAATCCTGCACATCAAACGAAAGATACCATCAACCACTAAACACTCAATTGCGAGCTTAAGATTCTTTTCCACTCCAGTGGGATACTGGTTATATGCTGCTAAATCCCTATTTTCATAGACCATATAGCACTCGATACGATTAGTGTGGGGATGGCATAGTAGTTAGTGCATTTATTTAACATGACGTTGTTCAAGGTTCAAGCCATAGTTAAGAGCAGGATTACTGGTCTGATCAGTCAGGTGCTAGAAGAGGCCTGTCTCACAAAAATTAACAGAAAATTGTCAAGCAATTACATGGGAGGCTAAGGTGACAAGAAAAAGATATGGTCACCTCATACCACTATTATGTTATTATGCAATGGCTACATCCCCCATTATCATTGGGAAAATTTGATCTTTCAGTGCAAGCTTATTCCACTGAGCAAAAAAAACTATTTTCACGTCACTGGAGACAAATATGATTTAGGAACTTAAAATAAATACCTCTTGCATAACAAAAATAAATACCTTTTGTGTAACAGAAATATGGACTAAACCCATAATTTTACAGACCACATAACACTCAACGGGTTGTGTAGTCAACATCACATCAGTCACCTTTACTTCCAATAACATTTCCTGGTACCTATTTTAGCCTTGGTCAACCTGGGAGACCTAAATTTGTTACTCTTTCTGAATGCAGATTAAGTTGAGAGAATCGACTTCAACGCGTGCGCCGTGTCTTACCCCATATGGCTTGGTCACAGCTAGCTGCCTACCAAGACTACGGCTAAAAGCACAAGACAAACGACTGGCCCACTTTGGGGGGAGACCCTCATCTGATGTAGATTATAACACAAGACATTTAGAGACTTCATGTACTGCCAACATCATAGTTAGCATCTTTATCATCATTTGGATCACTATTATCATCAAATGATTTTATCTTTTCGCATCTGCTTATTTATAAACTATAACCCAAGTAATGTTGTCATGTTTTCTGTAAGTAAATCTATTTGTTATTATATTTCATATTTATGTTCTTCTTTCTGGACAGATAGCTGGTGAAACAGAATCAGTTTGCAAGAGTTGATCAATGAAGAGTCATGCCCAGGTGACATTATATATAAAGATGGGTCTGCAGTGAGAGGTAAGAAGAGTGGGTTGGGTTTCATTGCACAGGTGAATGGACACTGCTTGAAAACAGGGAGCCTCAAATATAACATCACAACATCCAGTATGAGAATGGAGGCATCTCACATATAACATCACAAAATCCAGTACAAGAATGGAGGCATCTCACATATAACATCACAACATCCAGTATAAGAATGGAGGCATCTCACATATAACATCACAACATCCAGTATGAGAATGGAGGCAAAGGCAGTAACAGCAGCTTTCCAATGTCTTGAGAACAGCACAGTCTGACATGTAACTGTAACAGACTCACACAGCACACTTTGAAACTGGCATCACATGCTTAGATTGGCCTGCACCACTTGATATGACTCAGATCAGGGACATAACATGCTTTTTCTGATTAGGATAATCATGTGTACAGGGTAGTGAGAAGGCTGATAGATTTGCTGCTGCGCTCCTTTGGGCAGTGAGCTACTTTATGATAGAGCAGACATGGTAAAGGCTCTCTGGGATGAAATGAAGAATGCAAAAGAATGGACAGAGAATCCATACAGTGAAACACTAACTCAACAGGGGCGAACAGAGGTTTAAGAAGACATTCAACACTAAGCGGGGACACAGACAGACGTTCAATCAGGTTGTAACTGGTACTATTAACATGTTGATTCTTTCTTTGCTACTGAGGAAGGAGATGAAACACGTGTGGAAACGTCCTGGAGCAGTCATGCCTATTCTTTATTTATTTAATCATATATTTTAATCTGTTTGCTATTATCATAGCTTTGTCATTATCATAATTCTAACCAATACCATACCACTGTTGTATGGCAATCAGATCATATTTGGCACTATCAGCATTTTCTTTTCTGTATCCCCCACTCCAGGACTGCAGTGTTAAGGTCTGAAACTAAAGTAATCCCAAGAGCGACAATCTGAATGTCAACCTGCTTCTTCTTCTTTGTTCACCGGCTGTAAGCTCAGGCGGAAAGTCCTGACTGTTCACCCATTTGGACTTTGGCTTCGTGCCAGGGCTTGATTTTTGCGTGTATAATAGATATTTTACTGGTTTACTTGTGTGCAGCTGGTTGTTCCTTGCCTCTCTGGCAGATGCAATCCGACTTCGAAGAAAGCCCCCAATTAGTCGACTCTTACTATATGCCTGTTAGGAGGTAGTGGGTCAATTCTTGTTTTCCCCCACAATGGGGTCCAGGAACCCACATGAGGAAAATCAAACAAAAACAATTCCTAGATACCCTGTTCAACTGTAAGAAAAAATTATTTTATGACACTATGGTTATACCAAGTACCTAATGTGCTGTGTCTTATGCAGGTAAGTGTATTCATTATCGCAGTAAATCAAATCAATGACATATAACATGGCAATGACATATAATCATATAATACATATAACCAGATTGTGACCGGTACCATCAGTATTGGAACTCTGCGCTGGTGGCTAAAGATGAGGAGGGAGCACTCATTGGAACGCCTGAGTGCTGTGATGTCAATTCTTGACTTCACTAACTATTACTAACTCATTTAGGAATAACTCCGGATAAACATATTAAAAATACATAAATAACACAATCTGTGATTATAAGAAGTAAGCAAACATAGAACTTATGTAAAATGCCCTACCTGCAATACGGATTACAGCTCTATCTGCTGGATCAAGCTGTAGTATACAAAGTGGGAGTTGAGTATAATCCGTGTAATATTGATAGTCACGTTCTCCCCACGGGCTCTCCATTGTTCTTGTTCTATTATTAAGTTAGTCCATCATATCAATATTTTGTGCTTTCAATACTGTTCACGCATCAACGGTTCTTGCGTCTGAAACACAAAGAGAAGATAAATGGTCTAGCAAGCTAAGTCAACAAGTGTGTTTTATTGAACAAGTGCGTATTGGTATCGTTATTATTTGTCAGCCAGTCTCCCTCCCCAATATGTCATATCGTCATGATGATCATTCGTTATCCTGTAGTGCCGTTATATGCCAAATGGGGCAAACAGTTTATTGTTCCATTCCGTTATTTCTGGTTCAGCACAGTTGGCCTTTCTCATCAACTCATCATCTTACGGCACGGCTCATATTCTGTGGTGAGTAGTAGTTTTAATTTGACCACCCACACTGAACTGAACTCACAGCCAAATTTTTAATTACAACCCACGACTCACACATAAAATAGGAGAGTTTCCGCGACACAACACTAGAAATATATCCTCAAAATAAACACTCGCAATAAACTAACACACGATTGAAACTATAAAGAAAGTTACAATCCAGGACAGACCGATTATCTCTCTCTCTCTCTCCGACTTTACCTGTAAATCTGTGTACCAGAATATGGCCGCCGGGCCGCTGTTATTTCACAGTCGTGTCCCTTGCTCTTTAACCGCTGTTGTTTAAATCTTCTCTGTTTACTTAACGTTTTCTCTAAATCCGTTGGGCATTTATGGGGTTATCGGGTCGTTTTGTTGTTCTAATCCATCGGCTGGGCGTCTGTGAGTGCGTGTTTTCTGGTGTTCCTGTGGGAGCACTGGGAGTCGAGGGATGTTCTCCTGGGGGGAGATGGGAGTCGTCTGCTCGTCGATGATCACAGATCGATACAACAACACTGGTTTGTACCACGGCGTTTTATTGGTCAGTGGCAGCCAATCAACGTTTTGATAATGACATCACTGGGCGGAGGCGACCATGGTCACCTCATTTAACTCTTCGCCGTTGATAAAGACTTTGGTCGAAACGTTCGGTTGTATTTCTGCATGTTTTTTTCCCCATTCCCTCTGTAGAACTTTCTAGTCACATTTTATGTTGTATTTAGTATTTCTTCACCATTATACTTCGTTTATAATTTTCTGCAATTCGCTCTTGGATTCAGACATGACGGTAGCTGAGTTAATTCTAAGCAGAATGAAGGTGACGATATGTATATGAAGAATACAATAAAAACAATAGAGTCAGGATGAGTTTAATTTAGTTAAAACTGATATTACATAACTCAGTACATTCCCATACGCACTCAGTCCTCATCTTCAACAGCCAATGCAGAGTTCCAGTTCTTAAATTAACAGTAACAACCTTATGTCCGTATTGCTTTTCCTCTTATGAGCAGTGATTCCCAAACGGTGCGCTCCCCTTTTTACACTTGATATTATCGATAACATTCAATATAGTGAGTTGTTTTGGTTTTTTATCCTTACTTTACACTTGCACATTATCCTTGATCTTTATTATAGTAGCCTTCCCCTAAACTAGTTCATTTTTTTTTTTTCATTACAAAATTCATGTATGGAACTTTATTTTATATTGTCCCAGCGTTATGTTCTTCTTCTTCTTTTTCTTCTTCTTCTTCTTCTTCTTCTTCTTCTTCTTCTTCTTCTTCTTCTTCTTCTTTTTCTTCTTCTTCTTCTTCTTCTTCTTCTTCTTCTTCTTCTTCTTCTTCTTCTTCTTCTTCTTCTTCTTCTTCTTCTTCTTCTTCTGCGTTCGACATCAGTCATGCTAACATTGAGGTCGCAACCGGTCCCCCATAGCTTCTCTTGCAATGTGGCTCCCTTGGGCCAGATCCACAGTCTTTGCTGGGAGATGTAAGAGCAGTAATGTAGTATGTGCCCAGGGTTCTGTCTTTCTGCTCCACAATCACAGGCAGCAGATTCTTGTATGCCTATCCTGTACAGGTGTGCTTGAAGACCACAGTGTCCAGTCCGAAGTCCCAGCGTTATGTTGCTTGGCTGTTGTGCGGATGTGAGGGGTAAAAAAAACTCACAAAAGATAGCAAGGTATTGTCCCAAATGCAGTGTCATAGGACCTTGATCTATTAGTCTTTGCAAGCAAAGTAAAGCTAGAAAATAAATTTCGGTTCCAAATGAATGAATCAAGCTTGAACTGTATTGATTTAGGCTATTAGTAATTTTTTTTTTTTTTTTTTCTGGCATGTTTATCAAGTTTACGAATTCTTGTTCTTGCTATGTTTGTTTCGTTTTACACAATATTAAAACTATGACTAAAAACTTTCTTAAGTAGCAGTCCCACTAATTTTAGCCACGGCACACCATTTCTCTCCATGAGGTAGTGATATATTCTTGTTTGTGCATTGTTCGCTTGCTTCTAAGGACCTTGATCCCATTTTGCTAGTTGTATCATAGGAATAGGGATTCTGCGTGGTTGCTAAAGATGGGAACGGACCGCTATTGGGAAAATTCCTAGTTCTGTGATGTTGTTTCTCAAGCAACTTTACTCAATAACTGAAACATTATTCGGTATCGATTTATAATAAGTACTCCCGGCTGCATAAAGCTATAAAACTCTCAGGACTGAGAACCTGTAGAAGACTTTCTAGCCGTAACGTTCACTTGTCGTTAGTGATTGTCATAACATAAAGCTGGCTAGTTCTACAATTCGTCTGGTTTGATATATTTTCAATCCTTTATCGCTTCACCGTAGTTCATTAATTTAACCTCTTTCGTGTGCTCCTCCCTCACAGAACTGCTACTATCTGTTTGATGCCGTCTAAGTAATCTTTCCTGAATTTGTTTTCGCAGAAAAGAAATACTGACATTTTAAAAGATCTGAACATCAAAGAAGATTGGCTAATAAACAGCACCTGTCTCTGAAGCTAAAATATTTTGATTATATCAAGCGCCACGGCGGATTGGAAAAAAAAAAATAATAGCAGAAGGCATGGTACCAGGAAAGAAAGGGCAGGCGCCGACCAACACGAAGATAGGAACAGGATGACTCCTTGAATTTCAACGTGCATGAGGCGAGGCGAGAGAATAGGCCAGAGACCGAGTTTCTTTCAGGCAAATCCCGATGAGAGCGACATTCTCAAACGACCTGCTACATAATGATGATGATGATAATGATGATGATGATGATGATGATGATGATGGTGGTGGTGGTGGTGGTGGCCGTTTTAAGTGATTTTGTGTATTCTTGTTTGTAACTGTAACAATGTCTATTCGTGTCAAGTGCTGAAGAAGGCTTTACATCCGCCACGTTCAGTTATCGTTTGTGATTGTGATGATGTGAAGCTAGCTGGTTCTACTTTTCGTTTTATTGGATATCGTTTATGATATTATCGAGGATCGAACACACGCTCAAAGGGGTCTAAGGCTAACGTGTAGACCAAGCAAATGCCACCACAGTGCAACGCTATGGCTAAGGTTAGTGAACGCGTTTCATTATCCTTGAAGTACCAATATTTGATTTCAGAAGAAATTGAGAAAGGCTATTCTCGTTGTCTTCTGTCAGGCGTAGGAGAGTTATACCGTAGAAGAGTTTGGGACTCCACTAAATTAACACTCCTAAAGCCACCAGTAGATTCACATATACACTGCAGCCATCCTTCATTGCGGAGACGGCACCATTAATCCGCTTACTCGCGTTTACCAGCTGTAAACACCGGCAAAATGTTATGGTGGCTCGTCCACTTCTGGACTTCGGTTTTGTTTCAGAACTTTAGTTTCGCGTGCATATCCGTTTTACAGATCTGTTAGCAGACTGTGGATTCCTAGCCTCTCAGGCATGAATACTCTGACTTCGTAGGAAAAGCTAATTAGTCGACTTTTACGACATGCATTTTGAAGGGGCAGTAGGTCTACCCCCCCCCCCCTCTTTCCTCTTTCCCACCCTTTCCCCAAAGGGGCCCAGGAACCCACACGGGGAGGTACAATAATAATAATAATAACGACCGATGCAACACGTTGTGATTGTACTAATAAATACCTGAAGATATCGAACAGTTACGGGTATTAAATCCTTACGCATAACAAATGGGAAAGTACGCCTTCATTATATTCAAGAAAAGAGAATCCATGGGTGAGAACTGTGCATAGCTGGCTGAGTGTCAGCTGGCCCTGACAATTTCAGCACGTGCGGCCTAGAATGTAGAGAAAAGCAGGCAGACCCAACATTCCCTTGATTCCTTCAGCACACAGACGCATTTCATTGATTAAGAAAGACGCAGGCCTTCCTCCGTGTCAGTGTGTCTCAAACTGTACAGGGCAGTAGGGACATCTGTTGACCTATTCACGAGGCTCGTTCTGGTTCGCTTCTTTTATTTGACTCCCTCTCGGGGATCTGAGATTCTATGGGGAGTTGCTTCTTCTTCTTCTTCTTCTTCTTCTTCTTCTTCTTCTTCTTCTTCTTCTTCTTCTTCTTCTTCTTCTTCTTCTTCTTCTTCACTTGCTCTTTTACCGCTGTGGGTATCGAGGGAGATATAAGGTTCTGTTTCTAGCTCTTCTGGCCGCCTCGACCATAGACACTTCGTGCTGTTGTAGAGTTTCTCTGATGTTATTCTTTCATATTGTTCTTGGTCTACCTCGTGCTCTACGTCCTTCTTCTCTTTCCATGTATGCTTTGTATGGTATGGTGTCACAAGGCATTCTCTCTAAGTGGGCAAACCATTTCACTTGCTGTCTTCGTATGTAATCCAGAATTGGTTCTGTGCCGACTTTTTCTCTTATGATCTCATTCCTGATCTTACTTCTTATGGTAACTCCTACAGCCCTTTTCATACATCTCATTTCCGTGGTTACTAATTTTCTTTTATGGTTTGTTGTGAGTGACCATGTCTGGCACTGGTAGCACAGAGTTGGAATAAATATGCTTTGAATAAGATGTCTCTTTGTGCTGATTGGCATTGTCTTATGCTGTAAGAGGGGGGCTAGCTGTCCCAATACTTGGTTTGCTTTACTGCATCTAATGTTAATTTCTTTATCCAATTTCCCATCTTCGGTAAATGTAGTTCCCAGGTATTTAAACTCAGATGCCTGTTCAATGTCTTTGCACTCTATTGCTATGTTTAGATCTGTCTTCTTTTTTCCTATTGACATTACTTCTGTCTTTTCAGTGTTGATTCTCATATTATTTGTTTTACATTCTTCATTCATGGATGTTAGATGTTGTTGCAATTTCATGGCTGTATCTGCTATCAAGGCCTGGTCATCTGCAAAGAGTAATTCGTTGATCTTACTAACATTTTCATTCATGGGCTTGGCATTCTTGCCTATACTGTCGATGTAGGTGATAAACAGCAGTGGTGATAAGACACACCCCTGTCTTACTCCAGATGTTACTGTGAATGGATGAGATGTTCCCTGATTTATTCTAACTACACTTTTACACTCCCTGTATAAACTTTTGCATACTTCGATGAGGTGTTCGCTTACTCCATATCTTGCCATTACTTTCCATAATAATTGTCTGTCGACTCTGTCAAATGCCTTCTCCTGGTCTACGAATGCCACAAATAAGTTCTTATTGTATTCAATGTTCTTTTCTATTAACTGTTTAAGTGTGAAGATTGCATCTGTGCAGCTTCTATTTCTCCTAAATCCCATCTGTCCTCCGCCAGCTGTGGTTCCATCACTGGTCTCAGTCTTGTTTCTATTATCTTGGCATACATTTTGCCAAGAGATGCCTCGGTATTGACCGCATTCTCGTTTGCTTCCCTTCTTCTTCCACAATAGTATAACTATTGTATGTTGCCAATCAATAGGGACAGTTTGTTGTACCCATGCTGCATTAAATATTCTGTGAAGCCATCTGATGCTGCTTTCACCTGCTGTTTGAATTATTTCTCCATGTGATTTATATTTGGGAGACTGCTTAATGACTTTTTCTATTTCATCCATTAGTATGTGTGGTTCTAACACTGTTGCTCTGTGCTCTTCAGTTGTTCTTTCCTGATGATCTCCTAGAGGATTAAAGAGCTCATTGAAGTAGTGCCTCCATCTTTTTGATATCTCGGGTGGATCTATCAATGGCCTTCCTGTCTTATCATTAGGGGAGTTGCTGGGAAAGTCAATTAGTACAGGGGTGTAATGGTGTAAAATGAACACCGACTAACAGTAACCATAACCCGCACAGATCCTATAATAATGGACTTTCTCGGGAACTCACTGTGAAATCTCGGAATCTGCGAAATAGAGGGGCATTTTTGTTTTAAGGAACCGGCGTTTTTCGTTATCTTAGGAATTACTTTTGAGTGTAGAATGTCGTGAGCGTCGACTTACTTGAGTCGGGAATGCATCTGCCTAAGATGCAAGAAACCATCAGTCTGCACGCAAATAAGCTATATCTGTAAAACAGATGTGCACGCAACACTCAGATTAAAAGCTCAATAGTCCAGAGGTGGATGAACAACCAAAACTTTCCGTCAGAGTTTACAGTCGGGTAACGAGAAGAAGAGGAAGATAGCCTTGTAAAAGTTTTAGACTGGGTGGACCTCACAACTAAAGTCATTTTTTTTTTCCAGATTAAATCGGGATGCAAACCGAGGACTTCCGAGCCAGCAGACATGCATCTAGCCACTACTCTACCCCGGTATCATTTACTTTAGAAGTTAGACTGACACAAATACGCGCTCGAGGAGAGTACACAAACATTCGAGTTACATAAGTTATGACGCACTCACCTCGAAAAAAAGAGCCAAGAGGGGAACAAAACACCCACAAACAGAAGTCACTTTTGCCTTACACTGATCCAGTTAGAGCGGTCTTTTCCCACACTGGGTCCCATCCCCAAACAGGGCGTAGCAGCTGGTTTAGCATTAGTAACACACTTTTTAACCAGCATTTAGGAACACGGCACGACACGCCTCAACATTTCAAGCACGGACGTGTGTGTACCGAGACCCACTTGCCCGTTTGAACTGTGAACGTGCTGCAAGCGACGATGCGAGCATTATATAAAGCTGTTTATAGAAGGGGGAAATAGTTTGTCCCACCGGGAAGTTAAATAAAGTGTCTCCTTTTGTTTTATAATTAACAGAATACATAAATAATCACGACCAAGGTTCATTACGACACAGCTTCGACTGGTCAACAGAAAATAGTTTACGAAATAATGGGCAACAGATTGATATTGATAAATTCAAGTGCCAGTTAGTCCAAAACAATATGGCTTATTGTTGAATGCCCGCTTAGGCGACTAGCCAATAAACTCATTATCTAACTCATCCACCAATCAAAACACCACCCTATCAAGAAATTAGTCAACCAGTCAAATCAACAAACCAATAAAATCCCCCACTCATACTAACCAATAAACCTGTCAACCAATCAAATCAATGAATCAAACAACAAACTAACCCACCTACCATAAAGCGAAGTTACCCAGCCGCTTTGGTGTGGCGGCTCGACGCTCGCCTGCGTATCAGAAAGAAGATCTGGGGTTCGAATCCAAATTCAGAAAGTCTTTTTGCCCCGATGATGTAAACCAGAATGTGAATTTAAAGAAGGATGCTGCGGTCACTTCTAGACTAACACGCTTCTTACTCTTACTCTTACATTTACATTTGCCTCCATTTATACGTTAGTTGCGTATCCTTTACAGGACGCTGCAGAACCAACCCCAGCAGCCCCTGGCTGTTGTGTGGGTTTTCTAGGCAAATTTACGTCCGGTAATTTGCTATTGCTTCCTGGACGGTCAGCCCACTGATACCACTGTCGAAACCAACACAAGGCGCATGGCTTGCAGCTGGGATCGAACCCGGCACCCCGGCATTGCGAAGCCATTTGTAGACTGAAAGGATATAGTTTTGTCGCTGAGCTACTGAGCTGAGTGCATGGCGCGAGACTGTGAGCTGCGGATTTTATTTGGAATATTTTTCAGCTGTGACTAACGTAGTGTTGTGATCTGTATGTAGACTTAGAAAATAGCCACATATTTGGCGGTGCCTTATGTTAGTAAATTTGATCGCGTGTGCATCAGCTGATTTATTTGTAACTGCTACTTTGTTTAATTACAAAACGAATTTATAATGTCGGACTGTCTGTGTTAACACATCTGATGACTGCCTTATGCTTTTAATGCATGTATGTGCTAATGGATATGCTGAGGCTGCAGTGTGTGTCAATTTTCCCACAAGAGATGGTGATGGACATTCTGTGTGTTTTTCGTTGGCACAAGAGTGCAGCAACTATGGCGTGATCCGCATGCCACGAAGCAGAAACTAAGATTACCCAAACATCCACAGGTCAAACTATAACAGGTCAACCAAACAATTCCACTAACCAGTCAAACCAGCCAGCTAATCTACAAACTACCCCGCCCACCAATAATCCACCAATCAACTTTCTCACAGATCAGACTAGCAATCAATCAGCCAACCAAACCAACTAAACAACCAATCAGCAGTAGATTACTTACACTTAGCGAAACCAAACAGAAGTAGAACATGTGTACTTGACCACTTAACTCATTGAGTCCCAAGGACCGCATCATACGTTCATAGGTTCCTACCTAGAATCCCAATGAACGCATGATGCGCCTATTTTATAACTCTATTTACTACAGTCTGGGCCTGTATTGCTAAACCCACTGGGACTCAAAGAGTTAAACTCGACTTTAGACTTGACACAGCCAAAATAACATTTCGTCGAGGAAGATGTTATGACGCCCAGATAACAGCTTCACCAGTTCTATTCATCAAAAGTTGAGTGAGGTTATTTCTAGCAACAGTTATCAGGAGTTTTCAATATATGGTTTGCCGTGTCAGAGACCCCGTCTGCACATCTATACAAGAGATAGCAGTAGAAATGTCTACAGAAAATCATTCACGCCTGCATGTGAAATTCAGGGGTTCTCATATCTTTGTGCTTTATCCCACAATCGTGACTATTTCATGATCCTGAAGTATCAGACTTCGTTGTCCGTGGCTGGTGGTTTAAAATAACAATGCAGTGGTTTTCGGACAGTAATAATACATGGCCAAGTCAATGTGTGGAAGAGATCCCATATAATTTCAAATTTAAATAATGCGTGCACATACAGTGCATTGCGCAATTTAATTCCTGGCTTGTTTCGCTGTATCTTGCCCGCTGTATCTTGCCCGCTGTATCTTGCCCGCTGTATCTTGCCCGCTGTATCTTGCCCGCTGTATCTTGCCCGCTGTATCTTGCCCGCTGTATCTTGCCCGCTGTATCTTGCCCGCTGTATCTTGCCCGCTGTATCTTGCCCGCTGTATCTTGCCCGCTGTATCTTGCCCGCTGTATCTTGCCCGCTGTATCTTGCCCGCTGTATCTTGCCCAACAAACTTAAATCTGCCTATGATGAAGTATAAAAATGATTCTTTGTCGCTGAAATACATAAATCACTTAGTCAAGTTAATTTACATCTCTCCACCGGAAATTAAATATCAGCCATGCGGTTACCGTGGTAACTTCACATGTATATCGTCATTAAAAAAAATTAAACTTAAAAAAGCAGAGTTCAGTTTTAAAGATGATACGTCGGCTAGTTTTAGTAAACGTCTGTTCAATGTAAATTATTCCCCCCTCTCTCCCCGCACCGATCTCCCCCCCCCCCCCACCAAATGCAGCTTAAGCCTATGAACAAAGAGCAGGCAAGCAAGCCTGCTAGTTAATGGGTATTGTGCTTCCCAAAGCACGGAAATAGACCAGTAAACACATACATCACATGATTCTATCCCAATGTCTCCTCCCAAACAGTTGAATATTTTAGGGGGTGGTAGGTAGATGCATGCATTAGTGGGACCATAGGCTGCATGTAGTCGTAAGACCTACGCTGCGTGTAGTCGTGGGACCTAGGCTGCACTCTCTCGTGAAACATATGTGGGTTGGGGTTAGGGGCAGTTTTATTTGTTTTGATGTAGTTAAAGGCATCAGAAAGCTGGGAAACCCGCTCTTACCACCTTCGAAAATATTGGACTGTCCAGTGCCGTCCACCTGGGGGAAGATATTGGGAAAATACCCATACATCTAGTCCCATAGTAGTACTACAGTTAGGGTGGGAAGGGCTCGTTTTTCTCGTATTCTAGATTACACCATGGTGAGTTTGGGTAGCCAGTTCATTTCCTCGTCGGAAAGAAGAAGAAATGTTAGAGTAAAATGGTAGTAGTATCAGCAGCAACAACAGCAGGAGTATCAGTGCTGCTCATATTGATGGTGGTGATAAAACAGCGGTAGAAGTAAAAGCGAGAGTAGTAGTACAACAACAAAGGAATATTAGTGCTAGTCGTTTTGACTGTAGTGGCGGTAGTTGTAGTAGTACAGTAGCAGCAGTGGGAAAACAGCAGTAGTAGTAGCAGCAACAGCAATAGTAGTATTAGTAGTAGTAGTAGTAGTAGTAGTAGTAGTAGTAGTAGTAGTAGTAGTAGTAGTAATAGCAGCAGTAGCAGCAGTGGGGTGGTAGTAGTAGTAATAATAGTAGTAGCAGCAACAGCAAAAGTAGTAGTAGTAGCAGCAGCGAGGTGGTGGTGGTAGTAGTAGTAGTAGTAGAAGTAGTAATAGTAACAATAGCAGTAGCAGCAGCAGCAGCAGTAGTAGTATCACTAATATGCTGTGTTTTCCCCCCTTACTAATATTTATGCCACCTGGTGTCCTAACTCTGATGACATGAAAACAACAATTTGAGAATCCCTGAAGCAGATACAGACCATCAAATTTACATGCACTTCTCAAGTTAAACTAAAACTGATTTTGGCTCAGAGCCGTTAAAACTGGCATGTAAATTTCAAATGCAAGGGTTGTAAAGTAAATAAAATCTGTGTTTTACCGGGACAGTTCGAGAAGCCCTACACATACTGTAAACACTAGAGTTAGTTGTACTGACGAACATAGTACGGTTCTTACAGCGCCGTATTAAGGTCCTGTAGAAGTTTCACAGCCACTCTCGCCTCGACTAACGACTTACTTACCATGCGTACTTTAAAAAAAAAAAAAATTCCAGGCAAACATATACAGCTAATCCAGTCAAGTTTTCGTCTTTTTTAGGACGAAATTTTTTGTTATTTGAAGCCCCACCCTGGCTTTTGCCAGAGGCCGCAATAAAGGCAGGCCATAAATATGGTCAATTGTCTGAACGCGGTTTCTGGGACCTCTCCACGACTATCCGCATCCACATGGTGGCACTTTGTGTCATCGGGTGTTTATCGCTTGTGTGATGTCCTTGTGGGGTAGAAAGTCAGTCAGTCAGTCCGGGCAAATTTTACGTTCAGTAGTTTGCATTGCACTGAACGGTCAGCTCTCGGTACCACTGTCGAAACCAACGCAAGACAAATCGACTGTAGCTGGGATCGAATTCGGCATCCAGGAATTACGAAGAGAGTTCGCAACGCCCAAGCCACAGACGCCCACATGCGTACTTACGAACTCAATTGATAAATAAATCTATGAAAATAGCAAATCAAGAAACCTGACTCAATTGGTGGAGTCAAAAAGTTCCCCGAACCGAGTACAGATTTATGTATTTGTACACATTATCTGCAACAATTATACTTACATAGACCAAAATTTTGTGTATTGTGTACAAAAGAAGAAGATGAGAAATATTTACATCTTAAAAAATCTGAACATCAAGGAAAATTGGCTAATAAACAGCATCCTTTCTCGAGAGCTGAAATATTTTGGTCATATCAAGCGCCACGACGGATTGGAAAAAAAATTATAGCAGAAGGCATGGTACCAGGAAGGAGGGGCAGGGGCTGACCAACACGAAGATGGACACAAGATTTAACTCTTTGTGTCCCAGAGGGTTTAGCATCACAGGCCCAAGGAGTAGTCAAAGGAAATGTAAAATCGGCGCATCATGCGTACATCGGGCTTCTAGGAAGTAACTTAAGAACGTATGATGCGTACCTGGTACCCACTCAAGGTTGGATCGACCTGAGAGCCGGCTACGTCAGGACGCGAGCAGCTTTTTTTCTGGCGCTTACAAAAAAAAAAAAAACATTTCGGAGGATATTTTTTTTTTAGCGCTACTGTAGTAAATACACTTTGCAATGAATACCGTCACCACTTTTAGACTCTTTGTAGTGAGTACCGGCACCTGTTTTTCTAGGGTTTAAAACAGTTCTAGCTACAACAGTCACCTTTCTGTAATGTGTAAACTTACCCCGGATACAAACCGTAAACAATGTGAGAAATATTCCCTTAAAGTTTGTCTCGTTGTTTGCTGCTAGTCGATCAACTCAAATCCAAGTGATTATTCTGTCAAATTCGCCTATTGTACATCACAACGCTGTCTAGGTTCTTCAACCCAACATTTCACTCACAAATATTTTTACGTTCTGCGATAAGCAAACTGTATATACAGGAATCGAAACTTCCAACGCTTACCTAAGATATTCAAAACTGACAAGCCGAGGGATGTAGCCTGGTTTACCCAACCGAGGGGTCTCGGGTCTGAGAGCGTGCTTACGCTGCGTATCAAATGGGACGAAACATAATGAATGAGATCATTTCTGGAGAAAGCATCGGGTGAACGGAGGGTGTGAGAAAACTGCTTTTTTACCTGTCGGACAAACAGTCGTGAAACTGTTCCTTGTGTGTGTGTGTGTGTGTGTGTGTGTGTGTGTGTGTGTGTGGGTGTGTGGGTGTGTGTATGTGGGTGAGTGAGTGAGTGTGTAAAAGAAGGTGAGGGTTGGGGTGGGGGGGGGGAAGGGGAGGGTTGTGAAACGGGATATTACAAGGAAGCAGCCGTGAGGTTAGCTATAGGAAGCAGGTATATGACTCATATGTAAGATGAGTTGATACTCTTACAATCAGAGGTCTTATGATGTGTGTATGTATATGGTGTGTAGTGCGTGTGCGCGTGTGTGTGGTGTGTAGTTTTTGTGTAAGTGAAATTTTTTTTTAACCAGTTATCGCCCAATGTCTACTCTTTCTAACCACAACCGATCACATAAGTAAATCAAGAAACTTTGGCAACGGAAGAAGAAGAAGAAGAAGAAGAAGAAGAAGAAGAAGAAGAAGAAGAAGAAGAAGAAGAAGAAGAAGAAGAAGAAGAAGAAGAAGAAGAAGAAGAGGAAGAGGAAGAAGAAGATGAAGAAGAAGAAGAAGGAGAAGAAGAAGAAGAAGGAAAAAGAAAAAGAAGAAGACGAAGAAGAAGAAGAAAACGAGAAAGAAGAAGGTGATGATGCTGATGATGATGATGATGAAAAGCAATAATAATGCGTTTTAATCAGAACAGACATTGTGCCAAGTAAATATGTCTTGGAAGAAAACTATTTAAGGCACTTGACTTTACAAACACCCTATATTTTCGCAGTTACAATGGAAAGCGCAGGGATATTTGTCTATCAGCAGATTAGTTATACTAGGTTTTTTTAGACTTGTAAAATGAGTCATTCATTCCAGTGTCATTCTTTATAACAGTCAGCTTTTTTTTTTTTTTTTACTTCACCTCGGTTAGGCATGACAACAATAGAAAAATAACAAAAACTGAGATTCAAGAACAGCAAAGACACTTCAATGCGAACAGAAATCTGTGTCAGTGTTTGCAAGAATGTATGTTTGTGTGTGAATAGACGTTCAATTTGAGAGTTACTTAGAGATGTAATCTTTACGCACAGACTGAATGCCCATAATTTACCCTGCCTAGTTTGTTTCGCTTTTGTGTTCGCGGCCTTATTGTGGTTAACAATAATGTATTTTCTAGTGTCAGGCCTGATGAATATACGTGTCAAAGGTGACAACAGCCACTTCCGGTTTGCAGACAACTGCATCCCCTCTCCCATACACACATACAAAGAGATGCAGCGCATACATACCTCTACACAGGGACTTTTATTCTAGAAAAAAAAAAAGGTGCCGGTATTCACCACAAGTTGTCCAATAAAAGGTGCCGGTGAGCAACAAAAAGTGTCTATTACTGTAGTGCTAAACAAACAAACAAACAAACAAACAAAACTCCTAAAAAAATGGTGCCAGTGCTGAGTTCCGTTGCGAACCGCCAGAAAAAAAAAATTGCCCTGCCCCCACCCATATCAGCGTGTACACATCAAAGGTGGCGACAGGAAAAAAGTCACTGGGGAAGGGAGGCTCATATCAATATCTGAACATCATGGGTGGCGACAGGAAAGAAGATACTGAGGAAGGGAGGATCATATCAATATCTAAACATCAGGGGTGGCGACAGGAAAGAAGACACTGAGGAAGGGAGGATCATATCAATATCTGAACATCATGGGTGGCGACAGGAAAAAAGACACTGAGGAAGGAAGGCTTATATAAATATTTGAACTTCAGGAGTGGCGATAGGAAAGAAGACATTGGGAAAGGGAGGCTTCGTTGCCTCACAAATTCGGGAAGGGGGAGGGGGATAATTGTGACTCCTTACAAACTGTCTAGGAGAGGGGATCAAGAGGTCTAAGCATTGTTTAAGTGCTTAATAATAATTCTGACTATCAATAGTAATATGGAAAAAAGAAGGGGAAAAATGCAGGGGGATTTTTAGTTGGGATTCTCAGAATACTATGTCAAAAAAGAAAAGAAAAACAAATACTGACATCCTACAAGATCTGAACATCTAGGACAATTGGCTTGCAAGCAGCATCTCATCTCGAAAACTTGGATATTTTGGTCATATCAAGCGCCGCGGCAAACTAGAAGAAATAATAGCAGAAGGCATGGTGCCAGGAAAGAGGGACAGGGACCGACCAGCTCGAAGATGGGCTACTGATATAAATGAGACCTTTCGTAGGAAAGTGCAGGAGAGCTATTGAGAAACTTTGAGTTTCTTTCCGTCAGACGTTCTGCAAAAGACCTGCTATATGATGATGATTATATCAGGTGAGGTACCTTTGAGTGGCCGCTGCATCGTAGGACTGCGCATGCATGCCCAATGTGTAGTGACGTGGTTTGTAATAACATAACATAATATTCACGTGTATAGACAACAGGCTGTCAAAAACGCTGCACAGAGTACGAGCTCCAGCAACGACCTCATTGCACCCGTAAAAACACACTGAGCTCTGATACTATAACAGCACTTGATCCCACAACACCGAACTCTCTCCCGCACATCTACAAACAAACAAGGTGTGGGAATAAAAAGCACCCATCATAGACAGGAGTTCTGAGTACAGTCACTAGCTGTGATCTTTTACTGGGTGTTTGTAAAGTCTCACTACAGTTAGTGCGTAGAATAAATATTCTTAAAAAAAGAAGTACATGACGTCATCAACAATTGTGCTCCACAGTCAGTCGTGAAGGGATGGCTGTCGCCTGCTGGAGTAAATCTGTGCACTCAAAACAGAATGGTGTTAGGAACGAAAGAAATATGGGGTGAGCATATGTTTCAAAATATCGGTCGATACACATGGACGGTTGTAGAAGGTATTTGACAATATGAAGAGACGTGTTCAGTCATGTCTTAAAACTCGTGGTAGACATTTTCAAAACCTGTTGTAATGAAGATTTCAATGATACTTTCCTCTCTTCCCCAAAACAGCGTTAGAGCATAGCAGTAATTATTATAATTAATACAATGATTTTTTGATGACGTTATGTACTTGGTTCTTCAAATTTTATTCTGCATACAAAGTGAACTGTCAATTTATAAACACCCTGTATTTTCGCAGTCACAATGGAAAGGGCGGGAATATTTGTCTATAAGCAGACTAGTTGTTAGAACAGGTTTTATTAGTCTTGTAAAATGAGTCATTCATTACAGTGTCATTACAGGCTCAAGTAACTTGGAGTCTCTCTCTCTCTCTCTCTCTCTCTCTCTCTCTCTCTCTCTCTCTCTCTCTCTCTCTCTCTCTCTCTCTGTGTGTGTATTTGTATATATCTGTTTGCTTTTCCTAATATGGTGATATGTCAGGGAATCCATGCATCCATCCATACATCCATCGTCCGTCCTTTCGTCCATCTGTCTGTCTGTCTGCCTGTCTTTGTTTTCTCTCCCCCATCTCCCCCTCCCCCACTTTCCAAACTCTTTTCTGCGCTCTGGTGTGTGGCTGCGTATCCGCCTTTTTGATGATGATGTACACATACAGCAATAAAATGGATCGAGTGTGTACAGAAGTAATCGAAGGCTTACTCATGAGATCGATTGTCTGCAGCTGTCGGTTCGCATACCCGTGATGTCAAGTGATTTATTTCCCCTGATTTGCTTATGAGATCCATAAAAGCCAAGCGACAGATTTGTAAAAATGTTTCAAAAACAAGTAATATTAGCTGAAGTATTAGTAGCAGAAAGGCAGCAGTTTAGTAGTAGTAGTTGTTGTTGCTGTCGTAGTAGTAGTAGTAGTAGTAGTAGTAGTAGTAGTAGTAGTAGTAGTAGTAGTAGTAGTAGTTGTAGTAGTAGTAGTAGTAGTTGTAGTAGTAGTAGTAGTAGTAGTAGTAGTAGTAGTAGAAGTAGTAGTAGTAGTAGTAGTAGTAGTAGTAGTAGTAGTAGTAGTAGTAGTAGTAGTTGTAGTAGTTGTAGTAGTAGTAGTAGTAGTAGTAGTAGTAGTAGTAGTAGTAGTAGTAGTAGTATTAGTAGTAGTTGTTGTTGCTGTCGTAGTAGTAGTAGTAGTAGTAGTAGTAGTAGTAGTAGTAGTAGTAGTAGTAGTAGTAGTAGTAGTAGTTGTTGTAGTAGTAGTAGTAGTAGTAGTAGTAGTAGTAGTAGTAGTAGTTGTAGTAGTTGTAGTAGTAGTAGTAGTAGTAGTAGTAGTAGTAGTAGTAGTAGTAGTAGTAGTAGTAGTTGTTGTCGTTGTCGTAGTAGTAGTAGTAGTAGTAGTAGTAGTAGTAGTAGTAGTAGTAGTAGTAGTAGTAGTAGTAGTAGTAGTTGTAGTAGTTGTAGTAGTAGTAGTAGTAGTAGTAGTAGTAGTAGTAGTAGTAGTAGTAGTAGTAGTAGTAGTAGTAGTTGTTGTCGTTGTCGTAGTAGTAGTAGTTGTTATTGTTGTTGATATAGTAGTAGTAGGAGTAGTAGTAATAGTAGTTGTTGTTGTTGCTATAGTAGTAGTTGTAGTAGTAGTAGTAGTTGTTGTTGCTGTAGCAGTAGTAGTAGTAGTTGTTGTAGTAGTAGTTGTAGTTGTTGTTGCTGTAGTAGTAGTAGTTGTTGTATTAGTAGTAGTTTTTGTTGTTGTTGTTGCTGTAGTAGTCGCAGTAGTAGTATTTGTTGTTGTAGTAGTAGTTGTTGTTATTGTTGTTGCTGTTGTTGCTGTTGTTGCTGTAGTAGTAGTATTAGTAGTTGTTGTTGTTGCTGTAGCAGTAATATTAGTAGTAGTATTAGTAGTAGTAGTTGTTGTTGCTGCAGTAGTAGTATTAGTAGTTGTTGTTGTTGTAGTAGTAGTAGTAGTAGTAGTAGTAGTTGTTGTTGTTTTTGTTGTTGTTGTTGCTGTAGTAGTAGTTGTTGTTGTAGCAGTAGCAGTAGTAGTTGTTGTTGTTGTTGCTGTAGTAGTAGCATTGATTGTAGTAGCAGTAGTAGTTGTTGTTGTATTAGTAGTAGTTGTTGTTGTTGCTGTAGTAGTAGTATTAGTAGTTGTTGTTGCTGTAGTAGTAGAAATAGTATTAGTAGTAGTTGTGGTTGTTGTTGTACAGCAGCATTTGCAACATTATTATTATTATTATTATTATTTAGTAGTAACAATTACTGGCATATCAAACAGAGACCATATCACAATTGACTAGGCTGACCGTAAAATTACCGATCACATTAACAAATATGAATCTCTTTTAACTGCAGTGAAAAGACGGAAAATGCATTGATATGGACATGTAATAAGTAACGGATCTCAAAAGCAATACTGCAGGGCTCAGTAGAGGGGAGGAGGAAAGAGGCAACGTGCAATTACGTTTGACGGGGAAAGCAACTCGCATTGTAAAGCCTACTAAACGTAATTCCACCAGTGAAAGACCCAAACTGATTTTGACGTTTCATCCTAACATTTTGGTTACTTCCAAATTATTATTTTGCCATTTGGACATCCTCCGCTCTGATTCTGACACCGAGATGATCTTTAGTGAGAAGCCAATAGTAGTTTAAAAACGAGGCTGCAACCTTAAAGACATACTTATCAGCAGCTGACTTCCGCTGATCCACACAGCACTTCCTTTTGGAACTAATGAATGCTCCTGCACCATGTGCAAGACATGTCCTTTCGTTATTCAGACCTCATTGGTCAGTTTCTCCAGTGGTTATTTCCAAATTAGAGAACCCGTTACTTGTGAATCTCTTAACGTAATTTAAGCTATAACAAAACATACATTGGGGAAAATGGCAGGAAGCTAGCTCATCGGTTCCGGGAACATCTCCCAGATATTGACAAGAAGACACTAAAACCAATCTCTTTCAATTTTAACAGCTCTGACCACAGAGGTAAAAGTGATATATCTGTCACAGCATTAAAATTTTACTCTGGAGATCATACCACACACCTTGCTTCGGAAAAATCACCTCATCCACAGCCTAGGTGTTCTGAGTCAAGGAGGCATCAATGTCCTCTAAAAAGTTTTACTGTTGTCACTTTATTATAACTTTTTTTTAGCCTTCCTTTATTTTATTTCATTCCAAATCACCCCTTTTTTAAAAGTCTCTCACGTGATCCCTTAGAGGCTGGAGTACTCTCCTCTTTGTTACTGTTGTATAGTTCAATACATGTCGAGAAAGGCTCCCGCCCGAAACGTCGATTTGTATTTCTTTGTGTATGTTTTTCACCTTCCCCCATTTCGTTAAGCTTGTTAGTCACAGTTCACTTGATTAATTTTTGTGTACACATGACATTTGAAAGCTTTATTTTTCAATGTGTTTTTATCTCCTTTAGTCCTTCTCTTTATCTCTTTGGCTGCAATAATTTTTGCATCTTATTGAAGATAGTTTCATCCATTCCTATTTATTTTGGGGTATATGTTTGAGTTTTGCTATCATCTTTTATTACGTGTCCAAGTTAAAGACGGGATTGTGTTTCTTTTTTACTGTTATTAACATTTAGAGTTAACAAAGTTAGGTTAGTTGCGTATGCTTTACAGGACGTTGCAGAACTAACCCCAGCTGCCCCTGGCTGTTGTGTGTTTTCTCTAGGCAAATTTACGTCCTGTAGTTTGCCATTGCCGCTGGACGGTCGGCCACTTGATACCACTGTCGAAACCAATGCAAGGCGCATGGCCCGCAGCTGGGATCGAACCCGGCATTACGAAGCGTTCGCATCGACTTAGCCACAGATTAGAGTTAACACTGAACTGAATAAATAATTCAAACACATTAAAACAAATCCGTAAAAGGAAACACCAGATAAAAACCCAATGATCAAATAAACCGGGAGAATTACTTACTTGAATCCTGTTGTGTTGTGATCAAGAATACAGTGGTGTACTGAACCAGCAATATATTAGTCGAGGGAAAGAGGCACAATCGTGGGTTTCTGATAACAACCGGCGCTTACCGTAAATGTGCGGTGAAATAAAGGAATAGAGTTCGCTTGACGTCGCCGTATAGGTAAAGCGACAGTTTCTGCCATTCAAGGCGTCTCACTCGTACGTTCCAACATACAGTAAAGTATAGGACCTTAACGTACCTTAATGTGGTGATACTCATAATTTATCTATCTACAACAGCATGATTATTCGGGTTGAGACAGACGCTTATTGTCATGTCTGATGAGCGATAAAGGTGGTCTTTAACTCAGTAATGAACAATATTTATCTTTGGTTTTCCAGTGGAGGGACACGACGATAAGGAAGAAGAAGAAGAAGAAGAAGAAGAAGAAGAAGAAGAAGAAGAAGAAGAAGAAGAAGAAGAAGAAGAAGAAGAAGAAGAAGAAGAAGAAGAAGAAGAAGAAGAAGAAGAAGAAGAAGAAGAAAAAGAATAATAATAAGAAGAAAGCAAAGAAGAAAGCAAAGAATAATAATATAAGAAGAAGAAGAATAAGAAGAAGAAGAAGAATAAGAAGAAGAAGAAGAAGAAGAAGAAGAAAAAGAAGAAGAAGTAGAAAAAGAAGAAGAAGAAGAAGTAGAAAAAGAAGAAGAAGAAGAAGAAGAAAAAGAAGAAGAAGAAGAAGAAGAAGAAGAAAAAGAAGAAGAAGAAGTAGAAGAAGAGAAGAAGAAGAAGAAGAAGAAGAGAGAAGAAGAAGAAAAGAAGAAGAAGAAGAAGAAAAAGAAGAAGAAGAAGAAGAAGAAGAAGAAGAAGAAGAAGAAGAAGAAGAAGAAGAAGAAGAAGAAGAAGAAGAAGAAGAAAAAGAAGAAGAAAAAGAAGAAGAAGAAGAAGAAGAAGAAGAAGAAGAAGAAGAAAAAGAAGAACGAACGAACGAACGAACGAACGAACAAACTTTATTTTCAAAGGGTTACAAATTGGGCACGCAGGCCCGTCTGACATTCGGCCCTTCTAAACACTCGTTTCCTGGAGTACCAATGCCTGTTATTTAAAATGCATGTTATAGATATAGAATAAAAATATACATTATAGAATATAATACATACATCATGTGTACACAATCTTACACACTCACAGACATATATATATATATAAGAAGAAGAAGAAGAAGAAGAAGAAGAAGAAGAAGAAGAAGAAGAAGAAGAAGAAGAAGAAGAAGGAGAAGAAGAAGAAGAAGAAGAAGAAGAAGAAGAAGAAGAAAAAGAAGAAAGCAAAGAAAAAGAAGAGGAAGAAGAGAAAGAAGAAGAGGAAGAAGAAGAGGAAGAAGAAGAAGAAGAAGAAGAAGAAGAAGAAGAAGAAGAAGAAGAAGAAGAAGAAGAAGAAGAAGAAGAAGAAGAAGAAGAAGAAGAAGAAGAAGAAGAAGAAGAAGAAGAAAAAGAAGAAGAAGAAGAAGAAAAAGAAGAAAAAGAAGAAAAAGAAGAAAAAGAAGAAAAAGAAAAAGAAGAAGAAGACGACGACGACGAGGAAAAAACAAACGAACGAAAGAACAAAGGAACGAATAATTGAATAAACCAAACAACCAAAAATTTAGACATACAGTTCTTTGTTGTTCGAATTAGTGCTCCTTTCTTTGCCACATCTGAAACATCGACTTACTTGTTCTATTCATAACATAGGCAAGACACCCCACAACTCGCTTCTAGGATAAACACAGGTGACATCCATTAAAAACATTCGAAACTGACGTGAAATCTGCTTTATTCAACAATATCTGGGCCAACTATACAGCCAAATAGGGAATCTAGTCAGGCAACTCTTCTGAATTCTGACATTTGCGTCACAGGACAGAAATAGCAACTACAAAAGAGACAAGTCATTTTGTTACCCCTGTAAACACGGCGGCCTGAAAGACAAACACTAAGCAATCTTAGGAAGACAGAAACAAGACCGAGATGAGAATAAAACATCAATTTTGGGGTACAGCAGTGTTTTTCAACCTGTTTAGGCCTGTTCCCTTAGAAAATATGAGAAATATTTTGCAGACTGGCTTACGATTTAGGATAAAAACACAGAAATTCAGATAACATTATATTTATTAAATCCAGTGTTATAAAATTACTGATCAGGCTTATTTATGTGCAGACTGTTTGTTCTGACCTCTCTGGCAGATGCATTTCGGTTTCAGGATCACATTTTAGAAGAGAAAAAGTAGTTTCACTTCCTCCTGACAAGCATGTCGTAAAATGCGACTAATTAATAAGGCTGTTTTTCTTCGAAGACGGAGTGCTTGGGCCTGAAAGACGGGGAACCAACAGTCTGCACACAAATAAGCCAAATCTGTATGTGATGAGGTGCTTTGCATGGTCTCCACGATTACATTGTGGTAAGCAGAAAGTCCATGCAACAAGGGACAGCACGAGATACTTGTGCATAGTCGAGTACACGAGCGAAAGCCCGAGCTAGCCTCATGGTCAGTTGATCAACAGAAGTCGTGGAAGACGGTTACAGTTATTTGAAGATGTAGTCTTTATGTCGCGAGAATGACTAGTATTTGAATATGTCGTGAGCGATAGAAGTGTAAATAATTGTGGAATCTGTAGATTAAAAGTAAATGAATAAACTGACAGCATGTACAAAGGAGCTGAGCGGCGTTTGTGTTGTCAACCCTAGACGTTAAAGCCGGTGCAAACCACGATTCATTACAAGTGTCGTATCATTTCAAGGTTCATTCCAAGATAGTAGAAAGCCAAGAATCATTTCAAGTGGGGGCTCGTCCGGGATGTGCATGCAAAACTTGACGTTCTGGAACAAGGCTGAAGTTCAGAAGTGGACGAACAACCAGAACCTTCCGCCGAAGTTTACGGCCGGTGAACGCTAAGAAGAGGAAGAAGCAGAAATCAATCTTGTATTCCAGATCTATTCAACTGGTGGCCGGTGGGGCCATATCTGCCTACAGAAACCTAACATGTGGTACGCAAATCATTGCCAGTTTTAAATTGATGATCTTTCAATGTTGATCTCCATTTTCAATATAACCGTCCTGGAGTAAACTTAACTGAACAGCCGTGCTGAATACGTTGACCACAGTAGAATGGTGTAGACCAGTGTTGCCACTTTGGATGTTTTACATCCAGATTTAGATGTTTTCCTTGCATTTAGATGACGTTTTTGACGTTTAGATGGTAGATGCATTTCTAGACGTTTTTCATTTAGAGTGAATTTATCAAATTTAACCTAAGAAACAGGATGAAATTTGACCTCCTAAATGCTATCTTGACAATAAAATTTGGCATGGTAAGAGTAGGAAAAGGCTGTTCCACTTATCAGCTCCCTGACTGAATATTAAAAGAAATTGGAACAGAGTCATTTTGGATCTGAAGCTTTAACTTCATCATTCAAACTAAGTTTATCCTGTGCATCTTGTAAGGCAGACTTCAGTAAAGATGAGGACATGATTCTATAGGGTAAGTCATATAAATTGCTATGTAATTTGTGACTCTTTCCATTTGGATGTTTTTTCTAGATGTTTCCCCACGAAAATTTAGATGTTTTTAGATATTTTTTGACTCCGTTTTGGATGTGTTTTGTCAAAGAAAAGTGGCAACACTGGTGTAGACATGGATGAGCCATGTCCCGTTGCACCAACACAAGTGGTTCAGTACTTCTACATCCCTTCAGGTCCTGACAAAGCCAGACTTGTTGTTTCCACACATGACCTAGGCCCCCAGGCCGATCCAGCCTTGCATTGGTAGCAGGTGAAATTCTGGAAGGTAAACTCTGGCGACTGACGTGATGCTGACCACACCAGCCACCGTGTGGCGATTGGTCTATAAAATATAGATCTAGTTCAATACGCCTAAAGGCGTGAAAAAGGGCTCTTTCACTTTTTACTTTTACTTCTGCATCCCAAGAAAGAGAACAGGTTCATTTCTTCAAGATTTCTTTGAAGTCGGAGTACATCTGCCTGAGTGTCAAAAAACCAACAGCCTGCATGCAAATGATTTAGACCTGTACAACGAATGTCCATGCAACGCTCAGTTTCTGGAACAGGATTAGAGTTCAGAAGTGGACGAACAACCATACATTTCAGTCGGAGTTTACAGCCGGTGAACATGAAGAAAAAGAAGAAGATTTCTCCAAGACGATATACACTTTTGTGAACCTTTCTTTCCGGTCTTTCTTTCAGCTTTAAACTCGTTATCTTAATATTTGCTAGCAAGAGGTCAGGGTTCACGCGAAAGACAGCCTCATACAAAAGATTTATTGACAGAGTAACGGTGAAAATAGTTGCCAGTTGGGATGTGTGTTTGCACTGAGGGATCGTTAGCTGTGTTTATTTATGTTAATTGGCTTTAAATAGGCTGTACGATACCTAATGTTAAGCCAGGGACTATTTACTGAGACGGTTAATGATTTTGTCTTACCTAGAATCATTTGCTAATATATTCGTTTTTGCGCAAGACAAATGTTAACAATCACTTGCACACCATCTATTCACACTGGACTACAGATCACTTTGTACCCGCCTTGTGGTGCCCCGATATAACTGTGCTGCATAGCTATTGTTGAATGGTGTTCCCAGGATTTGTACCTGTGTGATTTTGGTTCTTGAGATGTTAATCCAACAGATTGCAATCCTAGAGGGGAAAACACTTGGAACTAGTAACGAACTCAGGCCCAGCTCCTTCCGTCTTCACACTAGGTCGCCTTTCATTGGTGCTTGGTCAGGCTAGTCAACGTTGCTCAAGGTTAGAGGGGTGTCACGGTGTGCTGCTGTAGAAAGCACTATCTCATGGGACCTAGGTTTAGTGTATGGGTTAGAGGGGTTCGGATTAGGGCCAATTGTACATGTTATGGGGTCGTTCAAATCGCTAAAATCCTGTAATATGGAGCATGCGTGGTCGCCAGTAAGAGCGTCGCTTGAGCTGACGTCTCTGCCACTTAAGAGGGATAGAGGCAGACCAAGTGAGATGATGCTGGATGGGCTGAAATGATGGCATGGAGGGATATCATCAAGAGAGCTGTTCCAGGCAACCATGGATCGTGATCTGTGGAGATGTATGAGCACCTACGCCTGCTGGCAAGGCTCGTGATGATGATGATGATGATGATGAAAATAATTCATCTGCCGTACAACATACACATATAATACACAAAGTGACCAGGGAAGGTTGAGTAATCATTTTATAATACTGCTATAACAAAAAGCGGCGTGCGTGGCTTAGGCGTTGCGAGTCCGACTCGTAATTCCAACGTACCGTGATTAAAACCCACTGCTAGCTGCGTGAATTCTTATCATGTTATGGGACGTCGCAAGTCGACCCATCCTTAAATGGGTACCAGGATGTACGTCCTGAGGAAGTAAAGATGGCCGGCGTAATGCTGACCGCATTACCCCCGAGTGCGGATTGGTCTGTAAAAATATGGGACACTCTTCCCACATGCCCGATGCGCCTAAGGCGTGAAAATAGATCTTTACTTTCCCTACTTACCTGCTTGCTTCAACAAAAACTTGTGTTAGTTATTCAATATAAGTAACTAAACAGTCGACTTGTTAAGAGAAATTAGTAAAATGAAATTGTTCCACTTACTGTCATGGTGTTGAAGAATAACTCGGTAACATATATCCAAAATGAATCACAGAGGTGATCACCAGAACTGTTGGAACAACACCCATCGTCAAACTTATTGAAAAAGAAAGAATGAAATGGTTTGGCCATTTAATGAGAATGAAACAAAACGATGCCAACAGCAAGAGCACACAACCTGATAAAGTAAACATGTTTTTGACCATGTTCTTAGTGCACTTGTTTCCATGGCGAGGCGCACACGCCGTCTGGGGGTGACAGGTTCAATTCTCGGTACGGTAACTATAGCTTTCGATTTTTATGTTGTCTAGTGTGTTCTTCTATCTTTTTATTTCTTTCTATGAGTGCTGATCAATACTTGCTGTTTCTTGATTAATTCATAAACTAAACATCAAGAGGCGGGGGGAGACCGAGAGAAAATGGATTGAAGAAGTCACTGACACCTTGAGACAGCATAACATTACGGCCTATGAAACGACTGAGCGCACCCTGGCTCGGCTGCCGATTGTATTATGAACTGCGTCGCATAGTGGCATGAGCAGATATTGACAAAAGAAGAAGAAGAATCACAAATGAACAGCAGCCTTAGCCCTTGACTGGCCGCATGTCTAAGGGGGAGGCTCTGCGATGCAGACAGAGCTCTTCTCTGATCCGGCAGTGTCTGCAGCATGCTCCCCCCTACCCTCACACATGTATCAGTGTTGCTTTTCCTTTAAAGTAAACAAGGCAGACCAAGGGGTATAAAAATGATGCATAGGCTACACATTGTGTCCAGGTTTTGTGTTATGGAAAGGAGAAGCTTCGTGTAAAGACTCCCTGTAACGCAATACAGTGTAAGGTTGTCGCTTGAAAAACAGAACGGTACTAGAAGTTCATACTAGAGACAACATTGCAGATACAGATAATCTATTTCGAGCGAACGAAAGAAAAAGAAGAAGCTGATGATGCTGAAGAAGAAGAAGAAGAAGAAGAAGAAGAAGAAGAAGAAGAAGAAGAAGAAGAAGAAGAAGAAGAAGAAGAAGAAGAAGAAGAAGAAGAAGAAGAAGAAGAAGAAGAAGAAGAAGAAGAAGAAGAAGAAGAAGAAGAAGAAGAAGAAGAAGAAGAAGAAGAAGAAGAAGAAGAAGAAGAAGAAGAAGAAGAAGAAGAAGAAGAAGGAGGAAAAGAAGAAGAAGAAGAAGAAGAAGAAGAAGCAGAAGAAGAAGAAGAAAAAAGAAGAAGAAGAAGAAGAAGAAGAAGAAGAAGAAGAAGAAGAAGAAGAAGAAGAAGAAGAAGAAGAAGAAGAAGAGAAAGGAGGAGGAGGAAAAGAAGAAAAAAAAGAAGAAGAAGAAGAAGAAGAAGAAGAAGAAGAAGAAGAAGAAGAAGAAGAGAAGAAGAAGAAGAAGAAGAAGAAGAAGAAGAAGAAGAAGAAGAAAAAGAAGAAGAAGAAGAACAAAAAGAAGAAGAAGAAGAGAAAGGAGGAGGAGGAAAAGAAGAAGAAGAAGAAGAAGAAGAAGAAGAAGAAGAAGAAGAAGAAGAAGAAGAAGAAGAAGAAGAAGAAGAAGAAGAAGAAGAAGAAGAAGAAGAAGAAGAAGAAGAAGATGAAGAAGAAGAAGAAGAAGAAGAAGAAGAAGAAGAAGAAGAAGAAGAAGAAGAAGAAGAAGAAGAAGAAGAAGAAGAAGAAGAAGAAGAAGAAGAAGAAGAAGAAGAAGAAGAAGAAGAAGAAGAAAGTTCCTGGGTTCAAATCCGAGCATATCCGGACTTCTTTCAACAATGACCTTAGCTCATAGGTCGACCCATCCTTTACTAGATACCAGGTTAAGTCACGGGAAGTAAAAGCGACCGGTGTGAGGTTGACCACACCACCCACCTAGTGCCTATAACATTGTTTTAGCACTATATGGCCTAAGGTGTGTACGGCTTAAGGTGTGTACGGCTCAAGGTGTGTACGGCTTAAGGTGTGTACAACTTAAGGTGTGTACAACTTAAGGTGTGTACGGCTCAAGGTGTGTACGGCTTAAGGTGTGTACGGCTTAAGGTGTGTACAACTTAAGGTGTGTACGGCTCAAGGTGTGTACAACTTAAGGTGTGTACGGCTCAAGGTGTGTACGGCTTAAGGTGTGTACGGCTTAAGGTGTGTACGGCTCAAGGTGTGTACGGCTTAAGGTGTGTACAACTTAAGGTGTGTACGGCTCAAGGTGTGTACAACTTAAGGTGTGTACGGCTCAAGGTGTGTACGGCTCAAGGTGTGTACAACTTAAGGTGTGTACGGCTCAAGGTGTGTACGGCTCAAGGTGTGTACAACTTAAGGTGTGTACGGCTCAAGGTGTGTACGGCTCAAGGTGTGTACAACTTAAGGTGTGTACGGCTTAAGGTGTGTACGGCTCAAGGTGTGTACAACTTAAGGTGTGTACGGCTCAAGGTGTGTACGGCTCAAGGTGTGTACAACTCAAGGTGTGTACGGCTCAAGGTGTGTACAACTTAAGGTGTGTACGGCTCAAGGTGTGTACGGCTCAAGGTGTGTACGGCTTAAGGTGTGTACGGCTCAAGGTGTGTACGGCTTAAGGTGTGTACTGCTCAAGGTGTGTACGGCTCAAGGTGTGTGCGGCTTAAGGTGTGTACGGCTCAAGGTGTGTACGGCTTAAGGTGTGTACGGCTTAAGGTGTGTACGGCTTAAGGTGTGTACGGCTCAAGGTGTGTACAACTTAAGGTGTGTACGGCTCAAGGTGTGTATGGCTTAAGGTGTGTACGGCTCAAGGTGTGTACGGCTTAAGGTGTGTACGGCTTCAGGTGTGTACGGATTAAGGTGTGTACGGCTTAAGGTGTGTACGGCTTCAGGTGTGTACGGCTTAAGGTGTGTACGGCTCAAGGTGTGTACGGCTTCAGGTGTGTACGGCTTCAGGCGCGGAAAAAGGGCCCTTTACTTGTGTCTTTATTCTGCTACTGGAGTGTAGAAACTCCCCATCTCACACTGCGCTACCCCTTCCATATCCTATCCATATTAATAACCCTGAATCTAGTTATATTTTTTGTATGTTTTTATGTCTCATCAATCTCTTTTTTCTCTGAGCGTTCCCATGACACGACTTTCCAAAAGAGCTATTAACTGATTCTTGAAATCTATGTCATGTTCAGCTTCAGCATCTTTCCCTCACCTCTAGGTGTAGTGGCATTTGTTTAGTTTCCCCTCTATGAGCACTATTAAGGATTATGTCATAAATTTTTATCAGTTCTTTTCTGACCAGGCACCAGCATACAGCAAAATCATCATTATCTTTATCATCATCAATTTCTCTTCTGCTGTTAAGCGTTGTGGGGTGAAACAGTTTGCAATCCATTGCTTTGTAGGCATCATTGGCTATTGCTATTTCGTGTCTATGTAGTACCTCTTTAATGTCATCAGTCCATGTTCTCCTAGGGCGGCCTCAAAATTTCACTTGAGATCTTTTCATGTGTAACGTCTGCGTTGGTAGTTGTTCTGGCTGCATTTTTACTAAATGACCAAACCATTCTGATTTTTTCTGCTTCTTAATGAATTTGCTGCAAGGTGTGGTTCATCAGTATACAATGTATCAATAAGCGCATAGTTGTTTTCATCACATGCTGTTTTCTTCGTACTGCAGTATTGTTTTGATGTTAGAGTTGAGCTTTATGTTAGGAACTATTGTACGTTTCTTTTGACTTCGATCTAATGTCTAGTCATCTGAACGTTTCTTTTGCCTTCCCCCCCCCCCCCCCCCCCCCCCCCCCCCCCCCCCCCAAACAGGAAGAAGCATGCATGAATACAGGCAGGCAGAGAACTACTAAAACAATAGAACACCACCGGATAGAATTTAACTGGCAGGTGCTGGTTAGTTGAATCCAGAAAACTAAAAGGCAGACAAACACACAGACAGACAAAGAACCGTTCAACAATGAACATACACACAGACAAAGAACCGTAAAACAAAGTAAATACACACAGACAAAGAACTGTAAATCAATGTACATACACACAGACAGAGAAACAACTAAAAAACAATGTACATACACACGGACAGACACACAACCGTAAAACAATGTACATACACACAGACAGACAACTATAAAACAATGTACACAGACACGGACAGACAAACAACCGTAAAACAATGTACATACACACGGACAGACAAACCAACCGTAAAACAATGTACATACGCACAGACAGACAAAGAACAAACAACCGTAAAACAATGTACATACTCACGGACAGACAAACCAACCGTAAAACAATGTACATACGCACAGACAGACAAAGAACCGTAACACAATGTAAAACGTAGTAACGCCCTGTGATAGAACTTGACTGACAGGTGCTGGTTAGTTAAAACAGGATAACTAAATGATAAAAGGCCAGATTTATGGCAACGCAGCCACACATCTGACAGGCCACTTCATCATATACTGTCCAACCGGCCAGGGAGACGATGACAGTTCTGCTGTGTGCTGTCACGGACAGAAAAGCTAACGACATTCACGTCACTTTACGGGGAGTTTGTAATTGATTCTCCCGCATACCTTCAGCAGATTTAACTGATATTTACATATTGCACATAATTTATTCACAGGCCTGAGCAGCAACATAACTGCCCAGTTTGTTGTATAGGTGAACAGCCTTCAAGACTACACACATACAAACATGCGCGCACACATACAGACAGTGGAACTCTAATATTCGTCATTAATCCGTTCCTGAGGAAAGAACGAATGTTTCAAAAGACGAATATAAAACAAATTGTCCCCATAGGAATGAACTACAAATAGTTTAATTTATTCCCAGCCCAGAATTGTGCCTAACTATTTTTTACAAACCCAAAAAATCTCACACAAAAATCGATCACGGAAATCATTCAAATACAGCACATTTTAATTATTTATTACCTGTTGTAGTTATTCATCATCATCATCATCATCAGGTGCCTTGCCGACTGGCTTGGGCGATCATGCCTCTCCATAATCTGCGATCTCATGCAGCATGTATCAGTTCGTGTGCCGACACACCTCCATGCCATGCAACAAGACTGTCAAGCATCTTCTCTCGTTGTCTTCCTCTATCTCTCCTTCCACAAGTCTTTCCAGTGGTCACAACATGTTCTATTTTCCATCTTCTCATAACATGGCCAAAAAATGATGACTGTCTCCTTCTGATGTCTGTGATTAGTTGTCTTCGGGCTCCCGCCTCTTTCATAACCTCTTGGTTGCTCTTTTTAGCTGTCCAAGGAATTCTAAGCATTCTTTTGTAAAACCACATCTCCGAGTGCTCCAGGAATTGTTTGGCCTGCATTACAAGCTTCTTTATATTCTAGACTTTAATGAAGAAGAAACACAATCTTGGTGTAATGATTCACTCCAACGTAGTGCGCGGGTGCGTGCTTGCCGTTCGTTCCCTTTACCGCTGCAAGGAAACACCAGATGCCCCTTTAAAGGAATACCATAGACGGTACCCCAGCCTGGTGTTACCTGCTGTACTGTGCGAGTTGGTTTAGCACTGTAGTGGCTGTACATGCAAGGCTGTGACGAAATTGTATTTTACTTTTCCCTCCAAAGGAACAAAGCGCAGAAACCCTGCTTAACTTTATTTTCTTCTTCTTCGTATTCCCCGGCTGTGAACTCCGGCGGAAAGCTTTGGTTGTTCGTCCATCTCTGGACTTTATTCATGTCCATAACTTGAGTTTTAGTTGCTCATCCGTGTTACAGATCTGGCTTGTTTGTATGCTGATTGTCTCATGTAGATGCACTCCGACTTTGAAGGAAAGACTGTACCTATACAGTAGCTCGGTTATACAAACGTTAGTCTCACTATTTATTCAGTGTTACACACTAGCTCATTTCTGATTTGTCGACCTTGAGTTACGCTACCTTGCCACAAGGTTACGGAAGTTTTCAGCAATGCCGTTGATATTGCGTATTATATATTTCAGCACGCCAGCGCTTTTAACACTCCAAAAACATCGACAAACTTGGTCTAACACAAAACCTTTTTAGAGAGTGATAAAACATATGTCACAGGCATTCTCTTTCTCGGAATAAAAACGTAAATGCAAGACAACCCAGAAAGCAAACAACAGAGCGGCACATCCGTAACCTGCATGAAGGTTTACCAGCCTAAAAAAACTTATGAATGGAACGTGACCTGCTTTGTTTGGGGAGACTAACTTTTGTATAACCCAGTAGCCCTTATACTATGGCGTAGAGAAGGAACAACGATACAGAGATAAATGTATTCTAGCACACAGTATTTTCATAGACCCCTATTCGTAACCGGAAAATGAGTGAATGAAATGGATTGTGCACATAAATAAAGCTACGCTTAATGAACCAAAAATGTTTTAATAAAAATAACATCCAGTAATGTATTCAAACATCTAAGGTGCAACATAATCCCTGTCTTTCTGCTGAACACACCCACAATGGAGGAACTTGTCCCGTGACCTCCTGACCTCGATCTCCTTCCGGATGTCGTAGACAGACTTGCGCAGTGTGCGGATGAAGGCGATGTACATGCAGAGGAAGACCAGAAGGATGAGCAGGAAGAGCGAGCAGGTCACAGGGTTGACGTAGACGAACGGGCCCATGTCGTAGGCTGGTGGACCTGCCGGTGGGTGGGCTGGCTGGTATTCCTCTGTCTGAGTGTTACCTAGAAAGATGTAAGGAACATCCAGAGAACCTTGGAAACGGATATGTGACATCTACTCAGTATGAACAAATGTATAAAACATGAGCTCAACCTGAAAACCGACATGGAACATCTACACATTCTGGTACCATATTTGGAATATCTAAACAATCTGGGATCAGATATGGAACATTTACATAATCTAGGAACAGATTTAGGACATTTAAACAATATGGGAACAGGAACGGGACATCTACATAATCTAGGACCAGATTTCGAACATCTAAGCAATCTGGGAACATATATGGAACCTCTTAACAATCAGGGACCAGATTTGAAGCATCTACTTAACCTGGGAATAGATCTGGAACATCTACACAATATGGGACTAGACATAGGACATCTAAACAATCTGGGAAGAAACATAAAATAATCACACTATAAAGGGAACATACATAAAATATCTACACAATCTAAAAATACATAAGGGACATCACAATAAAGTCAACACAGATTTTGGTTTAACATCACGTAGTAGAGGCTGTGTCCAGGGAAGTTCTCTTATGGACAGTTTAGGACTTGTAGTTAGTGTGTCCAGTTAAGTTGTTACTGCTATCTAGACTGTCCACAGAATGTCCTGTCAGGGTAAGACTTTGGTCTTGTTCCATAAGTAGAGTTTTGCGTGCGCATCCGTTTTACAGAACTGGTTTATCTGGTTGTTTGTGTACCTACCATTGGCTCCTCGCCTCCCAGATGCACACCAACTTCAAAGGAAAAGCCTCAAATTAGTCATCTTTTACGACATGCTTTTCAGGGGCAAATGGATCTGTTCTGTTTCCCTCAGAGAGAGAGAGAGAGAGAGAGAGAGAGAGAGAGAGAGAGAGAGAGAGAGAGAGAGAGCTCGGACTACCTTTGGCGGGAATACTTGGCAGAACTCGGATAGTCCTGGTTGTGGAGTGTGTCTGCTCATCTCTGGCATCTTGTGTGTCTCGTCGCCGCCTCGATCCAGGCCTGCATCCCTGCGAAGCATCATCCAACACCACAGCATCACATTATAGTTAGGTGGGCAAGAACACCACGTTTATCTCAAGTCAACAAGAACATCACGTTCCCGTCAAGTCAGCTAGAACAGCACGCTAATGTCACGTCAGCTAGAACATCACGTTTGTGTCACATCAGCTAGAGCATCACGTTTCTGTCTAGTCAGCTAGAGCGTCACGGTATAGTTATGTCGTAAGAGCATCACGTCTATGTCAATATGTCAAGTCAGCTAGAACTTTAGTTGATGAGTGCAAATGTTACGCTCTTGACAGGTTTCTATCTGTTCTGCAGAGAGAGAGAGAGAGAGAGAGAGAGAGAGAGAGAGAGAGAGAGAGAGAGAGAGAGAGAGAGAGAGAGAGAGAGAGAGAGAAAGATCTAGTCCATACGGGATTAAGCCTGGTGCAATGAAGTCGATCTTGTCGATTTTGCAAAAGATAATTTAGTCCAGCAAATTGTTATCTCGCGTTGAAGAAAAACAACATTGAAAGACATTTTTAAAACTTTTAAATCCCACCACGGGAAGACATAATTACAACTTCACAATCACAACATTAATATACTTACAATTTCACAATAATAAAATTACATGACATATTTACAATCGTACTAGTAAAAGCCATACTTACAACTTGTCAATCACAACATCACGAGGTACTAACAACTTCACAATAACAACATTAGAAGACACAATTACATTTTCATAATCACAATATTAGAAGACCTACTTAGACAGCCATAATCTCAACATAAAAAAACTTACAATTTCACAATCAAAACATTAGAAGACATGCTTATATCTACACAATCACAACATTAGAAGACCTACAACTTCGCAATCACAACATTAAAAGACTTTCAACTTCACAATCACAACATTAAAAGACCTTCAAATTCACAATCACAACATTAAAAGACCTACAACTTCACAATCAGACGTGAAGCAAAAGTCAAACGAACACCGGAAGGTGACAGACGTCTCATGTTCAAAGGCGAACAGATTGAACCATGGCGTCCGGATCTTGTTGTCAGCCGCGGAGTTAAACGTCTGGACGGGTGAATCCCAGACCTGACACCTGCCAATCAACACAGTAAATTTAGCATGGAACCACCACGGTAAAATGGATAAAAAGTAAGGTCAAAAGCATCCCCCCCCCCCCACCAAATAACAAGAGAATGGACAAGGTCAGAACACTAGCATTAGAATGAACGCTGAAACACATTACAGTAACATAATATAAAGTAACACTTGACCATCTGAGGTCGGGAGGAGAATCAATGAAATCACCAGCACACAACACTCGCAATCTTTCCCTGTCTTCCGCTTGCTGCACAGGTGTATAACAATTTCCTCCTGTCCACATGAAACTGCAATATATTAGGGGACAGAGAATGAATTGGTGGTACATCACTTTTAACTCACCCCCCCCCCCCCCCCAAAAAAAAAGAGTTCCCAGAAGACTCCAAACACCTGAGGTTCAAAGGTCGTGGTTTGTTGTTGTTATCGATCCAGCGGCGCATGAGCTTTCGCCCTTTGGTCCAATGCCATGTAGTGGAATTTTCATGTTTTCACAAGCTGTTCTTTTCCTCCGTACAAGGTCGTGGTTTCAAATCCAGTCATACTTTTTTTTTATTGATTTTGGTTCCCAGGGTGATCCAGCCTTAAAATGGATACGATAGGAAGTACAGACTGCAGGTGGGTTCTTTATTAATATACTACCCCGACATGACGTCACATGACAGTCCAACATTTTAGAGGGTGGTAAGACTGGGTTTCCCAGCTTTCTGATTCTTTAAACGACCCCAAAACATCTAGAACTGGCCATAACCCCAACCCACCTACGTCCCACGAGAGAGTGCAGCCTAGGTCCCACGACTGCATGCAGCCTGAGTCCCAGCCTATCTACCACCCCTTGAAATATTAGACTGTCCCGTGACCTGTGGATTTTCCCTGTTTTGGGATATTAATAAAGCACTGGCAAGTGAGATGTTGACCTCACAACCCACCGAGTGCCCATTGGTCTATAAAATATAGGTCTAGCCCTATATGCCCGATACGCCTGATAGCGCGGGAACCCTCCCCCTCTTTTGATTTGTTTTGTTGTTTTTTATACTTACATCATTTATAACAACAAAACCACCCTTCACTTACCCGTTCTTGTCCAGCAGATGTTTAACGTGTTTCCCATCTGGGGATGACGCCACACAGTTGTACGGATGTATACCCCTTAGTGTGGATCCTTTAGTGAATAAAGATATCTAGGTTATGGAACAGTTCTTTGATAAACAATATCAGCATATCAATTTTGTACCATTACCTGATAATGCCCCAAGCATGCATTCATTTCTATCCTAAGTAATCGTTGCATAGAAGCACACACTGCCGATCCTGAAGGTGTTAAAATAAAACTACAAGTGTTCCCCTAAAATAACCCTATCATGATTTTATAAGACCTACGTCAAAAACAACCCCTAAAGATTATCAGCAAGAATGTGAGACTTGTTGCCGATTGGCACAAAGAAGAAATAAAAAATAGGCAGGTTAACAAGTTCGGTACATAGGCAAAGTCATTTTAGAAAACAGCATTAAGTGACTATACTGATGGAGTGTGATTCTGGCATTTGTACATTTGGATTCTAGCAGAGGGCACTCTCTGACCATGCTGTTGGAAGGTGACTTTGTTTTCTTCTCGTTCACCGGATGTAAACGCCTTCAGAAAAATGCAGGCTGTTTGTTCGCCTCTGAAGTTTAGTCTCGCTCCAGAACCTGAGTGTTGCGTGCATATCTGTTTCGCAGATCTGTTATATTTGTATGCAGACTGTTGGTTCCTTGCCTCTCATGAAGATGCACATAGACTTCGAATGAACCCCCACCCATTAGTCGACTCTTACGACATGCTTATTTGCTGAGGTCGTGGGTCTGTTATTGTTGTCTCCAGAAGGGGATTCCGGAACCCACACGGAGAAGAAGAAGAAATCAACTTCAATACTTCGTTGGAGGGGAAGGGAGGCAGATGGAGACCAAGAGAGAACACGCTGGACAATCTGGCATTATGACCTGGAGGAAATCCTGTGTCAGAAATGGAAGTTCACGAGACAGAAAGTTACAGAAACACATGACTAGCAACGCCACATTTATGACCTATAAAACACCTTAAGAGACACAAACCTGGCCGCAGAGCGTATTTCATCTCTAGCACAATAGAAGTACCAACGACAGCCTCACTGACTGACTCTCCCGAGGACGCTTGGATCACCTGTAGGATGACGTCATCTCGGGTCGACTCTGGGCTGACGTATTTTTTCTGTAGTTGGATTTCTTGTCTGTTGACAGTGTGTAAATGTTAGCAATTGTGATGAAGAGTGGTAGTGGTAGTAGTAGTAATAGTAGTAGGAGGACTTCAATGAGCTGCTCTTTGCCGACGATCAATGCCTATTTCACAGTGACAGTAAACAGTTGCAAGACCACATAAACCTACTACACGACAGTTGCCTCAAGCATCATATGAAGATCAATACTGAAAAGACAGAAGTCATGAGCATAAGCAACAGACCATCGACATAAAGATTCTAGATCACAGCCTAAAACAAGTGCAAAAATTTTAATACTTGGGAAGTATCTTTACATTCAATGGTAAAATAGACAGAGAGATCGAAGCAAGAATCCAACAAGCCAACAATGTCGCATACCAGCTTGCCCCAATTTTAAAACACCCTGCTGTCCCAGCTGAGATAAAAAGACAAATTATAAATTTAATCTTTATACCGACATTAGGTTATCAATGTCAGACTTGGACATTAACAAAAGAACACGAGAGAAGACTAACCACCTGTGAAATGAGATGTTTGAGAATGGCTGCGAATAAAACCAGAAGAGATCGAGTGAGAAACGATGTGATTACAAGAACTATTGGAACCATACCCATCGTTAAATTTATTGAGAAGCAAAGAATGAAATGGTTTGGTCACCTAATGAGAATGGAACCAACGATGCCAGCATCAAGAGCATACAACATGAAAATCGAAACACCAAGAGGCAGGGGAAAACCAAGAAGAAGATGGATTGAAGGAGTCACGGACAACTTGAGACTTCATAACATCATATGAAGCGACTGAGCGCGCCCTGGCTCGGTTGCCGATCAACTGATAGACTGCGACGCCTAGCGGCACAAGCAGATTTTGACAAAAGAAGAAGACGTAATAGTAGTAGCTGTAGTAGTAGTAATAGTAGTAGTAGTAGTAGTAGTAGTAGTAGTAGTAGTAGTAGTAGTAGTAGTAGTAGTAGTAGTAGTAGTAGTAGTAGTAGTAGTAGTAGTAGGAGGAGGAGGAGGAGCAGCAGCATTTGTAGAAGAATTAGATGATGATAATGATGAGAATTATAACTGATAGGATAAATAAAATAAACAACGTCATGATGATAACCTTGGTATCTATGACATCAGTGATAAAAATAATAATAATAATAACAATAATAATACAATAACAATGAAAAAAAAAAAAAACTGTAATAAAAAACAAAACAATAACCCGGTCCCGTGCAGGTTTATCTTTGCAGAATCAAGTGAGACTAATCAAGAAAAAGATCGACCTAGTCTTTGGAACTTTAACTGTTGCACACTGCAAGATTGCAGGAGTCACAGCGTGTTCTCAGGACAACGACAGACAACCATAATTCAATAGCAGATGTTACGAGCATGCAAAGACTGTACTTCTGATCTGGCAATGAAACGTCATCAAGCTAGCACCAACCTACAGTTCTTGAAAACCTTCAGAGTCGAAAACTAGATCTAAAGAGGTTTCAAAACAACTGAAAAACAACAGCAACGACAACAACAACAGCTTTAACATCTGGGGTCATCGGGGTAAATATTTGACATCGCAGAATTCAGGACACGCCCATATTAGCTCCGTCTGCCTCTTGAATAGACAGCTAAGTCTTTAGACGGATGGTCATAATCATCATCATATAGCAGATCATCGCAGAACGTTGCTCTCATCACGGTCTGTCTGAAAGAATCTCGGTCTCTCACCAGCTCTCCTGCGTTATTATACTTTCATAGTTAAGGAGCCACTTTTGTCCTGTGCCCATCTTCGTGCTGGTCGCTCCCTGTCCCTACTTACACGTATTGCCCCAACAGTAAAAAAAAATAAAAAAAAACCAGCCAAAGAAACAATACCATTTCTAACGTTACTGTCTGTTAGACTACCTCGTAATGTTGGTCTCTGTGTATACTGTCTTTGATAACACACTTACTAATTTGACGCTGTCGGTAATGATAATGCTGACGACAGCATTATACACAGCAAAACCAATAAAGACAATAAACAGACAAACAGACAAACAGACTTACCCTCCTGTAGAATATTCCCCAGAACGCACCAGGTTATCGGCCACACTAAAATCACAGGTGACATTGACCGTGACATCATGCTCCTGCAGCACCCCGTCAACCTCCTTCAGCACAATCTCCCAGGTGAATGTGTCCTCTCCCTGTTGCTGCAAGTAGAACATTGTCAGATAGAACATTGTCAGATAGAACATTGTCAAGTAGAACATTGTCTTAGTGAAACTACAGGTACCTTGATGTCGTGTGTTCACAGTAAAGTACGGGGTCGTTTTGACACTGCGTGTGTAAGATGAGATGTATAAGAAAGACACCGGGAAAAACCAGAAGGGACAAAGTCACCAATGAAGAACTAAGAACAATGGTAAACACAGTACTTGTAAATTAGGTCATAAAACATCAAAGAATAAAATGATTGTGTCATCGGGTCAGAATGGAACCAAATCAGCCAGTAGCTAGAGAATACAACACGAGAACAGCATGATACAAGTCAAAATGGCAACCAAGCACGGGTGTGTCCATTTGATTTCATTAGCATGGTTCGTAGTGGAAGTTACTACCGAGACATTTCCATAAGATGACCAAATCATTTCAATCGTTAAGAAGATTACTTCGTTTACTGACCTGTCCAGCACATTCTCCATTTGACATTTGGGCGGAGGTGTCGCTGTTGACTGGGATTTTGATGATGGTCAGGTTAGAGCTCCCGCCCAGGAAGGTTGTAGAGTTGCACCAGTCACCTCTGACATTGTTTGACGTTAAACCATAGATAGCTCTGTAAGTGGAAATTGTATTGTAGCAATGGAGTGTGAAAACCGCTTCAGCGTACCGGGTAGAGTGTACCTCACCATTATCACTACCACCACCACCATCATCATATTTATCATCATCATCATCATCGTTATCATCATTTATGTGCTATTAGGTTCAGGCGCTATCTCACGCAATCACCAATCAGGTTTGTGTGGTTTGTCATGCGCCAACCATATCTCAAAGCGATCTATCTATTTATCTCTTTGCCTTCCCATGGCTCTCTTTCCCTCAGTCCTGCTAGCTGCAACCAAGTTCTCGAATCCATTCATTCTCATAATTTGTCCTGAAAACACTGACGATCTACGTCTAGTTGTTAGATTCAGGTTAGATTTTCATCTATCTCCTGCACGACTGCCTCATTTGTTTGTCTACCATTTCGTGTCTGCTGAGCCACAAATGTAGGATTCATGTTTGCCCGTCAGTCGGCTAGTAGAAATTACACCTCTATATTTATTAGGCAAAGGGAGATAATCCGAAATATTAAAGTTAAAAACTGATACAGTGAGTTGCATCCCCTGACAAAACCTACACTAAATTGACGAGTGAATGAGCCCGTCTCTCTAGCGTAGTTGGCTAAACCGGATTGCGCGGTCAGCGGGTGATGAACTCCTTGTGATCCGGGTTCAATCCCGGGGGTGGGCAGAAAACCACATTTTCTCCCAGATTTACGGTATTTAAAATGGAATCAAGACCGAAAGGTTGCGATATCCATAATACCTAGCCTAAGGGTTAACAACTCATGGCTTCTGGATACTAAAACAAACAAAAACAAACACAAACAAATGAATGAAAGAGTTGATGATTGACAGGATTATTGACAGAGTGAAAGAATGAATGAATGAATGAGTACAATACCTGTACCGCATGCCTTTGGTATAAATTCTGATGTAAGCATATTTGCCGTCCTTCTCTGCCGAATTGATGCAATAATATTTGACCTCTGGGTCTTCTTTCTCTGGAACATATAAGTATGTTCATTTATGTGTGGCGTCTGCACACACACACACACACATATATATATATATATATATATATATATATTGGGGTTGTTTCTGCATCAGTCTATAAAGGCTACCCAAACTTGTATACTAAGACCCTTGTTTTCTCTTTCGGTTACAATTATGTCCATCATCTCGTGAAGTTGTGTTTTAATTTCAGTGATCAAACATTATCGTCAGCAAATGGCGGGTTGTTAATAGTATACCAGCCAACCAATGTCCCTGTCATACTGTTTATGGATCTAATTATTATTTCATACGAATCAAATTAATCGAGTTATAGTTCACATCACTGGAGCAAATCCAATAAATCCAGTTCACACTTATTAGGCCCTCTCTATGCTTAAAAAGTACCTACATTTAAATGTGGTGATGGGAGTACCAGTCGTTATCTCTCACCCATACAGTACTTTATACTATTTTAAAGTCTATCTTTTTCTTCTTCGCGGTCACCAGCAGTAAACTCTGGCGGAAAGTTCTGGTTGTTCATTCACTTCTGGACTGCAGTCCTGTTCCAAAACCTAGTGTTGCGTGTGCATCCGTTTTACAGATCTGACTCATTTGTGTGCAGACTGCTGGTTCCTTGCCTTTCTGGCAGATGCACTCAGACTTCGATGGAAGCTCCCAATTAGTCGACTTTTACGACATGCTTTTGGGTAGTCAGTGGGTCTATTCTGGTTTTCCCTATAATAGGGCCCCAGAACCAATACAAAGTTCACTTTAAAAATCTTGTATAGAATTATAGATAACATTTGGGAAGAAAATTATTTAACTTCTTGTGCCTGTTAACTTATGATATATCATTGTCTGTTTTCAGTGTTTCGAATTTGCATGCACCTTAATAAAAAGCTTATTTAATTAAAAAAAAAAAAAATAAAATAAAAAGAAATTACAAAAAAAAAAAAAAAAAAAAAAAAAAAATGTTTAATATTTTGACAATTTCGAGTCAGGCTGTCTATTCTTGATGCTACTTCTTATTGCCAGTATAATTTTTAATTATTATTATTCTCAGATCTTTACCCATAACTCGTAAGATTTAAACAATAAAAAAAATTTCTTTATGTTTTAATTTATCAATCACTTAATAATCCTTTTTTAGGACGACATTTTTTGTTCTTTGAAGCCCCACCCTGGCTCTTGCCAAGGGCCGCAATATAGGCAGGCCATAAATATGACCAATTGTCTGAACGCGGTTTCTGGGACCTCTCCACGGTTGATCCTCATCCACATGGTGGCACATTGTGTCATCGGGTGTTTATCGCTTGTGTGATGTCCTGGTGTGGTAGAAAGTCAGTCAATTTATCAATTACATAACATAATATACTATTTTCCCCTGTCCTTTTTAGGATGTAATTTTTCGTTATTTGAAGCCCTACTCCGGTTCTTGTCAGGGGCCGCAATATAGCCTAATGGCTGGACGCTGTTTCTGGGACCTCTCCACGGTGATCCTCATCCACATGGTGGCACATTGTGTCATCGGGTGTTTATCGCTTGTGCGATGTCCTGGTGGGGTAGAAAGTCAGTCAGTCAATTTATCAAATGCTTTAGTGTAATCAATAAAGTACAAATACAGTATCGTAATTATGCTTATCTAAAAAGTGTGTCACAAAAATGAAAAGTTCGGAAAGCTGTAGACGAAGAGGATTGGTTGAACCCACCTGTGTCACAAGCTGCTCCCATCCAGTTCCTCTGACAACCAAACTTGCAGGTGACACCTCCTGGTGTGTAGTGGAGCTGTGAGTCGCACGGCTCCCCCACACAGTGACACTCCTGCCCACACTTACTGCCAAAATGTCCTGGTTTACAAGCTGTGGTGTTTAAACAAATAATTTTGTTACAGAAGCTAAAACTTAGTTGTAAAATATTTAAAAAAAACCATAAAAATATACTAGTAGGTCTAAAGACACATATATCTTTGTTACAAAAGCTAAAATTAGTTGTAAAATCTAAAATAAAATTATATTATTAGGTCTAAAGACACAGATATCTTTGTTACAGAAACTAAAACTTGGTTGTAAAATCTAAATTAAAAAAAAATATATTATTAGGTCTAAAGGCAAAAGTCAACAGGTAACTCGGGCAAACAAGACGACCTGAAGTGATCTTCTAGAAGGGTCAGTTAGTTAGTTGGTTGACAGATTATCCTCACTGCACGTTAAACTATTCAGTCTATAAGTGGTTAGATCAATTCCTCAATAAATCCCGCAGCGTGTGGCTGCTGACGACACTGTCCTGTGCTGGTTTCTTCTCTTCTGTAGCTTCTTGCATAGTGCTCTTGCCTGGCCACATCTCTTTTAACATGTTGTTGTTGCAGTCTGATCATTGCTGTAGATTCACAGTCCTCACTTTTAACATGTTGTTCTTGCAGTCTGATCATTGCTGTAGATTCACAGTCCTCACTTTTAATATGTTGTTGTTGCAGTCTGATCATTGCTGTAGATTCACAGTCCTCACTTTTAACATGTTGTTGTTGTAGTCTGATCATTGCTGCAGATTCACAGTCCTTACTTTTAACATGTTGTTGTTGCAGTCTGATCATTGCTGCAGATTCACAGTCCTTAATTTTAACATGTTGTTGTTGCAGTCTGATCATTGATGCAGATTCACAGTCCTCACTTGATTGTCGCAAACGTCTCACTTCTCGTAGAGCATTCACAATATCAGCATGGTCCATGGCTCGTCCGCCCGCCCACCAGAGTAGCTTTTTCTAGAAGAGTCATTGCATCAAATGGAAAATTTCACAAGTTCGAATCCAATCGCTGACTAAACAGTTCTCGCCCAGGAGAATCTCCAGAATGGGGACAGTGAATGTTTAAACGCTTAATGAATTAGGGAAGTCAACATGTCATGATTCAACAGGTGTCTTGATTACCATAAGAAGTTGGGATCCGATCGTCAACTTACCTTTTTTCACTTCCATTCTTTTCAATAAAAAAAAAATAAAAAAAACTCGACCACGTTCAACCTGCTGTTGGCAGCGAGCTGTCAGCAGTTTCCGGTTATATTTGTGGTCTGGTTTATTTGCACCACTTGCGTGGCTAAGATTGTGGTATGTGAGTCAGCTCTCTGGCTTTCTGTTTTAGTTAGACCGCTAATTGTTCCTCTAATCCATTATCTTCATGATGTTTTCCTCGTGGGTCATATTCCGTCCGGTTCATTCCGCTTATTATTTTATCAGTGTGTCCTCCAGTGTGTTCCCGAATCTGTTCCCTACTAGTTTGACGAGGCGTATCACGGAAGAGACCAAAATAGTTTGCACCAATTCTTTACATAACGTCCTTTCCGACCACCATTTAGAGTTTTAAAATTTTGAGTATTTTATTTCGCTAAAAGTACTGAAAACAGTTTTTGATTTTGATAGATCCGAAATTGTAAAACTAATTTTTGATCCCAGTGATCTTTTCGATGTCTTCATTCACCAAGGAAAATATAATGTCTCATCCAGAAAGTTAAAATATATACGAATATGGAAAATCAGCGTGTCATGTTTAAACAGAGGAATACTTTCTTTGCTATTAAGCAGGGGCGAATTTGTTGTTGGCAAAATTCTGTCTTTTCAGACTATATTGTTATTTTGTGGAATGAGAAGGTATGGAAAACCGAGCTCTTGGCGATGGCGAGTGTGACTAGCAAGACCCGTCCGCGTTAAGAACGGTCTTCTAATTTAGAGCATGTGATTTCACACCAGTGCAAGCGTTTTACGGTGCTTCTTCTCTGATGCTCAACTCATCCTGTCTGCAACCATTTTCTACTTCATTACTATTTCTTTCCTGACTATCCTATCTCCCCCTCCTCCTCCCCATGCAACACAGACCATACAATCTCATTCCCACGGTCGACCTCAATACCTGTATCATTCATGCTTGCACACATCTGACTATCGTAGCCGAGGACGACCTGACTTACAAACTTCCTTTTCACAGATGGGGAAGTACTCCGAGTCGCAGTCGTCGATCTCCACATTGTTGTAGTATCCAGAGATATAGCCGCACCGCTCCAGGTAAGTGCTCCCATAGTCTTTCACTTGCTGCGGTAGATTCTCCTGAATCACCTGAAAGGTGGAAATAATCGCTAATTAACCCAGGTTCTGCACCAGCTGCCAAACAGGACCAAGCTAAAGAACACAGTGAACACAGCACAATGTGCTAAGTGGAAGAAGAGAGAAGAAGAAGAAAAAGAAGAAGAAGAAGAAGAAGAAGAAGAAGAAGAAGAAGAAGAAGAAGAAGAAGAAGAAGAAGAAGAAGAAGAAGAAGAAGAAGAAGAAGAAGAAGAAGAAGAAAAAGAAGAAGAAGAAGAAGAAGAAGAAGAAGAAGAAGAGGAGGAGGAGGAAGAAGTAGATGATGATTTAAAAAAAAAAAAAAAAAACCCCACAGTCCTGCTCTGTTTGATTTCAAACAAAAGCCTTTGGATCCACAGGCGAGCATTGATGGGGCCCTCCATGCGGACAACAAAGAAACCTCAAACACTACTTACCGGAACGGCAGTGCTTCGTCTCTGCCAGACATACTTCAAATCATTGTCGGTCGATTCTTCTTTGTATAAACCGGTCCAGTGATTCCGTCTGTCGCCATCTTTGGCTAGCCCTGTAAGAACATTGATACGTTTGTTTGTGTGTATAGTCAGTCGTTCGACTTTGAGTCAGGTAAATTGAAGTCAGTTGTAGAGAAGTGAATTTTTTTGGCAACTGACATGTTAAAGACACATTCGTTGATCTTGTTCTCTTACTAATCATACCAAGCATAGGCGCAGGCCCAAAGAAAACATGTGGATTGGGTGAGAGGGATTATGAGCGCTCAGTTCTTTACAAACTTCCTGGGAATAGGGCCGTCAAGGGGGCTAATTGTCGTTTGAATAGGTTAGTTGCGTATCCTTTACAGGACGTTGCAGAGCCAACCCCAACAGCTCTTGGCTGTTGTGTGGTTTTTTTAGGCAAATTTACGCCCAGTAGTTTGCCATTGCTTTCTGGACGGTAGGTTTTTTTTGACGCCACTGTCGAAATCAACGCAAGGAGCGTGGCCCGCAGCTGGGATCGAACCCGGCATCCTGGCATTACGATGTGTTCGCATCGACTTAGCTACAGAGCCGACTGTCGTTTCAGTACTTGATAATAAATTTTTCAAATCGTAACAAATACCAATAACTATGTTCAGAATGGCAAAATTAATAATAATATATTTTTAAAAAATATGTGAAAAAAAAAAAAAAAAAGACACGGTGGGACAATAGGAACTCAAACCTGTTGCTCCGTATGCTGAGGTAGGGGTGGGATGGGGTGAGTGATTTGGGTGGGGGGAGTCGGCTCGAAATGCATAAACTACCGGTCCCAGCACACCCAATGTAAAGTTAGCAGAGTTGCCTATTCAGGTGGTCTGCGTATCTGACACAACAGTGGGTAGGTGCATTGCTGGAAAACATATCATCGCATTCAACCAGCATATCCGAAGGGGGAGCTTTAGATTATAATTGTGACCAGGTTATGGGCACCCTATACAAAAGCGTAGAACTGCACGGCACCGACAGCCCTAAAAAGGACTATTGCAGTGTTGATGCAATCCAAGGAGACAGACATAAATACTGTCCCGATCGGCGCCAAAGTCGTCTACCGGCGAGCTAATGGCGGCACTCTCGCCGATCATCTGACATGACAGTGTCTAACCATATATTTTATAGTACAATTGGTCTGAAGACCAACGGGTGATGTGGTCACATAGGGCTGGCCAACTTTGTCTATCGAGAGACTCTTCCGGTATACATGAAATTATGAGAATAACCACCACAATCTCTGAACTATATTCATCACAGCTTTATGGCATTGATTATTTCTTTCGGAATCAAAGGAGTGCCTCTAACTGAGAGGCGAGGAACCAGCAGTCTGCATACACTTAATCCAGGTTTGTAATATGTATGTGCACACAGAACTCAAAGGCTTGGAACAAGAACAAAATCCAGAAGTGGACGAGCAGTCAGAACTTTCCACCAGTTTACGACTGCTAAATGTAAAGAAGAAGAAAAAAAAATAAGACGAAGACGACGACGAAGAAGAAAAGGATAAGAAACAAAAACAATGCTGATGTTGATAATAATATTAATAATAAGTCTGGCGATATGAAACAGAACAGCGTAGCTTTGTAAAAAAAATCTGACAACTGATGGAAGAACAACTTACTTTTCACAAAATTCTCCTTTAGTTTGGTTTCTAAGGAGACCAGAAATCCACCGAGACTGTGACAGTGAGTTTCTGCACCTCGATATGGGAAAGCTTTCTCGGCTCGTACCACGCAGGAAATCTGCGTGGCGTCTTCGTAGGGAAGCCATCCTTGCGGGCAGGACCAAGTTTGGTTGTCATACACTGGAGCATCTTCAGTTACATGTGAAGAGAAAAGTCAGACATTACTAAGGTTAGTTAAACATTGAAACATCGACAGATAAATGTAAAGAGAAGAGCTAGACGTTACTAAGATTGGTTAAACATTGAAACATCGACAGATAAATGTAAAGAGAAGAGCCAGACATTACTAAGGTTAAACATTGAAGCATCTACAGATAAATGTAAAGAGAAGAGCCAGACATTACTAAGGTTGAACATTGAAACATCGACAGATAAATGTAAAGAGAAGAGCCAGACATTACTAAGGTTAAACATTGAAGCATCGACAGATAAATGTAAAGAGAAGAGCCAGACATTACTACGATTGGTTAAACATTGAAACATCGACAGATAAATGTAAAGAGAAGTGCCAGACATTACTTAGATTGGTTAAACATTGAAACATCGACAGATAAATGTAAAGAGAAGAGCCAGACATTACTAAGATTGGTTAAACATTGAAACATCGACAGATAAATGTAAAGAGAAGTGCCAGACATTACTTAGATTGGTTAAACATTGAAACATCGACAGATAAATGTAAAGAGAAGAGCCAGACATTACTAAGATTGGTTAAACATCGAAACATCGACAGATAAATGTAAAGAGAAGTGCCAGACATTACTAAGATTGGTTAAACATTGAAGCATCTACAGATAAATGTAAAGAGAAAAGTGAGACATAACTAAGGTTAGTTAAACAACAAATACACAAGCGAAGACAATTAAGGCAATAAGTGAGTTTATCATATATTCATATACATGTAAATATGCAGAGAAATGCCAGAAATTACTGAAGATTTTATATCACTTATTGGAACATCTAGAGAAGAAATATGCAGAAACAGTCTGGCATAAATGAAGTGTGTCATACGCGTAAAAGATACCTAGGTAGAAAGCCACGCATTACTGAATACATAGGAACATATACAAACCATCTCCTTTGTTGTGTAACTGGGGGTACTAGCGAATGTGCAGTCGTTTCTCTTATAGTGGGGCGCAATATAACTAATCATTAACACTTTCGTTTGCTAGGCAGCAGTTTCTTGAATCAACTCTCTTCTAGTTTTGAGTTATAAAGTTTCAGAGAAGTTGTCATTGAATTTCTATGTGTGGTTGACGGTTTTGGTATCAACTTCTTGTGACTCCGCGAATTGTTACTCTAAAATCACGCTGTGACAGAGATGGTCTTCTTCTTCCATTTCTCTTCCTCCGCTTACGGCATCGGGGAGAGGGGGAAGGGGGAAAGGGGGGGGGGGTAGCGTGGGAAGGGGTCCTTCTACTACATTTGCGTAATTAATATGTAGTTGCTTGAAACTGTTGCTGTTGCCACCCTTCAGTCTTTTGCATGGTCTTCTCCTTCCTCTGTGTTCATCGCATTTCTTTAGCGAGACTCTCTGGGCAGTTCATACTAAGTCATTCTCATTAGATGGCCAATCCATCTCTAATGTTGCTCTGTCCTAGTCTACTTCTACTTTCTTCATTTGTCGTTTGGTCTTTCCTTGTTGCCACAACAGCTCTTCTTAAACATATCAGCTCTGTTGTTTAGAATTGGCTCTCATTAACTGCAGTTGGACAAGAATCAAATAGTATGGTGGTCTGGTCAGAGGGAACTAAACATTCAGAAATTAGAGAGCACTACCTGCGAACAGCTAGCTACAGTAAAGAGGCCGACCAAGAATGATATGGATAGAGGGAGTAAAAGAGACACTACAGAAACACAACAAAACGTTAACATAAGCTGCGCAACTCGCAGAAGACATCTAACTACTCTATGCGACACTTTACGGTATTCAATTTATCACACTAGAAGGAGAAGAATAATTTATAGTAGGGGCCCATAACAGAGACAGGGATATCTAGGAAAACCCCGAGACGCGAGGAAAAAGTAAGGAAGGAAAACGGGTTGTCCGGTACATAAGAGTTAACATATTTACCTTTGATGTTGTCTTTGTCCTGCTCTTCTGACGACTCCTGATCACTGTCTGCCAGGCTGAAGATTGGCATACACAGATATAACCCAACCACAACAGCAATCGTTCGGGTCTTCATCATCTACGCATGTGTACACAAACTGGTTCAGAACAATTCAAGAACCTTGCTGGAACAATAAACAAAAGGACGTATACAATTGTAGTTAAAATTGGTGAATGAGTCACCGGGGCGTTGGTGGCTAGACGTCCGCCTGCGAATCGGAAGGTAGTGGGTTCGCGTCCTGACGGAGCCGGACGACTTTCTAAAAAAGGACCTTGACTTCCATGTCGACCCGGCCGTGAGTGAGTGTGTGACAATACGCTCGGTGACTCCAGAATGTCTTTCCTCAACCTACTTTTATTTCTTTGTATTTTGAAAGTATACAGGAAAATAGGGATTTGGATACATCCTTAATCTAAGTAGGCGAAATGAACAAGCATTTAATTCTCCGATATCACACACTGGGTTAAGTGTGATGTTGGCGATATCACACACTAAAACTTTTTTCCCAGTTGTTAAGTGTTGAGGTACAGACTGACCAAGCAGACTTACTGACTGGAGATTTGCACACCATTTGTTGGTGTCAGATAGTTATTCCCCCTGCCAGATCTTCAGGAACAGATAACAAGGGCTAATTGCCATTATCTCCCCCTGAGGTTACCTAACTCGAAGGCAGGTCCGACGGTCACTATTGACACAGTGAGCGGAAAGTGTTGGCAGAAGAATTGACAAAGTCGGATTTTATTGTGATGACAGGTGAAGTAGACTAGAGGTGTGACTTGTCTTATTTGCTCTGGTCAGATGAATTGACCAGGAGATCCTAGCGTGGGAATTTAAACAAGTGTTGTACAGCCCTGACTGACAGCGAATAAACTTACCCACAGGGGAGGAGCTGTGGCATCCTTGAATGAGAATGATTTTAGGCGTAATGTAGGAGGAGCTTGATAAAAGTTATAAAGTGGTGAACTTAAGGTCTGGTAAATGAGATCCTGTCCAGCACATGCCATCTGTTGGGCTTAACCTAAGCTTGAGACAGAACTTTTGGCATTGTGGTTTCATTTTTCCAGGTAAGATCGAAATTAGGTTCAAATCTATATTTTATGATAGAGATCTAACGTCACTTGCTTTTTTTCCATTTGTAGGTCATAAATGTTTTTTCGTGACTGTTTTTTTCAATTTTGAAAAACCCAAAAGTTGTTGTTGCCTTGAAATTTTAAAGAACTATCATTTTTGAAAAAACCCAACGTGAAGATAACTTTGGGAAACTTTTCACGTGTGGTTAAGTGAATCTGTATTACATAAGCTAAACCGAAATGTTTTTAACTCCGGGGGGCTAATGCGGAGATTGACCCGGAGAGTAAATCCCGAGATTTTTTTTGATTGCCCGAAATAGTTGCTTTCTGGGCCGTCATTTGTTTCCCAAACATAGATTAGAACGGTTCTGTCTGACTATTTTCATTTGAGCTTACAGAGATGGCACCACGTAGAGACTTACTATCAAAAGACGTTTTAAGGAAGGCAGAAATTAACAGTTGGAATGTGAGACTAAACCCTTCCAAAATTTGGGCAGAGTGAATTTTAGATGAGGGGGAATGAAAGTTTTTTTTTAAATAAACTGCTTGTGTTGTATAATAAAAACTTGGTAATCTAGAGCAGAAAACTACAAATATGCCTTGTTTCTTTCCCTTTCTCCGTTCCCATTGGGGAGGGACTATAGGGCCCCTTTTTTGCCGACCGTCCAGTGTAACGCCTGCAAAAGCAGTAAAGGGCGACAAATGGAAAAAAATGGCAGGGTCTCAAGCCGGAACTTCCGATGAATTTTTTAAGTTAATTTAAATTTAAAAGTCATCATTCAAACATCCATTACTACCTAACAATTCATTTTATTTCATTTTTAAAAAAAAATCTGGGGTGATGGTTTCATGATTTTGAGTAAATTTGTACTTAGGCAAGTGTTTGTGCAATTGTTTTTCTTCCTAACAAATATTTAAAAACACTTGATGGGGGCTTTTAGTAAGGCCAGGAAGGGAAATCCAGGGTTTACTGGGCACCTGGGTTATATCACAGTGGGGGTATCCAGATATTACACCCTTTTCCTTTTTCCGTGGAAAAAAAG